>CM052800.1:14001874-14159986 GCA_028533885.1 Nasua narica | reverse complement strand
ACAAATGCTGTGAAATGTGTAAGCCTGATGATTCACAGACCTGTACCCTGGGGTAAATAATACATTATATGTTAATAAAAAAAATTTAAAAATAAATAAATAAATAAAATAGTAAAAAAAAAAAGAATGAATGAATGAATGAATGAATGAATAATAAATGAACAGTTTTCTTTATCTCCCCTGAAAGAATGGATAGGTGAGGTTTAGATAGTGATGCTTTCAGTGGGGGAGAAATCAGCAGCCTAAATCTTTCACCATTTTTTCCCAAGGGATGTGAGGGTAGACATTTGGGAATAAATAAATGAAAGGCTCTGATGGGGACACAGCCTTCCCTTCATCTGGGTTTTTTCAGTAGTAATTTAATAGCTCCTTTCTATTTCTATCCCATCTTTTTCTTTAATATTCCTTTCTCTTTTTCTTTGTGTCTCATCGCTTCTCTAACCCTCCAGTGACCCTGTGCTGATTGTGTTTGCTTATCCATCAATGTACTTTTAATTCTTTTGAGGAAAGAAAAGCCATAGTCATATAGTTACTGTTTTTCCCATAGGGCTGTCTTTGTAGGCTTCATGTTCTCTGTGGAAACATACACTCTGTTTGAAGTGGTTATATTTTATTGTGTGGATATCAATAATCTGCTGATGTCTTTTCTAAAATATCTGCCCTTTTCCTCTGTGTACCATGGAGAAAAAACATTAGGCTTGTAGCGATCCAATTGCCTTGAGTTAGTGACAACAGGCTTTTCTCTACTGAACTGAAAATGTTTTTACCTTGGGAAATATAGCTGAAGACATCATGTTACTGTGCCATTTTTAAAGGCATAAATACAACTTAGAAACAACATCAGTACATGCAAATCGCTCTGGTGCCTTATTTCTGGGGTTCTCTCGGGGAAACCGTGTCTCTAAAGGGTCAGGATATGTCTTACAGTTAAGATCCCTCTGGTTGCAGGGCTCTGACTGTCCCACCTTAGAAATATTGGGTGACAACACAAGACTAATGTCTTCACTTTTCTCAGGGGCTTTCTTATTCCCTGTGATTTATGAAGCACCTTGCTGAGAACACCTACAACTATTTCATGAAAGGAAACCAGACTTGGATCTGTTTACGATTCTTAGCCTGTTTTCTTGTAGAGGAGATGCCACTTTTGCACCTCTGTTAAACTTATTAATAAATCAAGCTCTCCTCAATAGATAGAGGTGGCAAAGTGGTCTACGGATTTTTTGTGTTTTTTGTTTTGTTTTGTTTTCTGTATTATTGTTCAAGCCAAATATTTGGTTCCTCTTCATTTCTTTTATGGTGATCTAAATGAGATCTAACTAAGAACAGCCACATGGCAAAGCTGAAAAAGTAGCTATCAGGGAGTAACAATGAAGATGATAACAAAAATGTATTGGCCATTTAATATATGCCATGTGAAAAGGCTAACTGGTCTGCCAGTGTGATCTTTTTTTTTTAAGATTTTATTTATTTATTAGGGAAAGAGAGAGAGTGAGAGAGAGCATGAGAAGGGAGAAGGTCAGAGTGAGAAGCAGACTCCCTGTGAAGCTGGGAGCCCGATGTGGGACTCGATCTCGGGTCTCCGGGATCATGACCTGAGCTGAAGGCAGTTGCTCAACCAATTGAGCCACCCAGGCGCCCTGCCAATGTGATCTTATTTAATGTTCACAACAAACCCCTCTGCGAAAATACTATTGATGGGTGAAGAAATGGGTTCAAAATCCTTAATAAATTGAATAGAATCCCACAGGTTCAAGAGAAAGATCTAGGTTTCAAATGTTGGTTTTCCTGATTCTATCTTACCAGCAATAAAAGATTCATAGGTGTATTACATGGGCCCCTTAATATTTTTTTTCATTTAAAACAAGTTCATATGTTACTTAAGTTTCAAAAAATGCATTATGCTATACTACTTCTTACAAAACAGAATTGTCACCCCAGTCTTTCCCGTTTGCTATGTGGTGTTGGATTTGGCACAAACTCCCTGAATTTTCCTTCCTCATCAAGGGCTTGAATGTCTCTTTTTAAAATAAATGACTCTTTAAAAAAATAGCCCTATTAGTCATTAGGTATATTTATACAACAATTCGTTTCATTAGTGTGAGGTTGATTACGCTTGTAATTACAAAGTAAACTGCAGAATGGGTTTCCTAATGATGTCTTCAATGTGATATCATTTATCTTATTACAAGAGATGAGTATGAGATCTCTATTCTAATGAGAAAGGCCTAAAACGTTAAAATGCCTCCATATATCTGAAAATATGGACATTCCGAGGAAAATTAATTCATCCTCATCTGATATATGTTGCTTCTTTGTGTAATGTCAGTTCCCTAAATATCACCAATGCAAGGTGTTGACGAGGCAAGGATAAGGTTGTCACATGCCCTGGTATGGAAGAAGACTGCCTTGGGGGAGTTTTGGCAGTGTCTCTGAAGAGGAACTCAAGGTCAAATTTTATTGAGAATCTCAAATTTGGCTTAAGCCTGGTCTTTCAATGAGGGACCTTGATAAGGATTGAGTAAGAATCAGGATATCACTGTCCGGGATTGTTGGGAATAGCAAAGCACGATTTTGAGGTGAAGGGTTTGTATGGTCTCAGAGTATAAACTGTTGTCTGATGCTTCCTAGTGGGGAGTTGATGGGTCTCTCAGGACATTCCTTTAATGAACTATAGAGTTACTTGCTTGGACTAGAGTCTCCTAGAATACAAAGACATGCTAATGTAGACTGCAGCATAGTAAATTCCGGTTAATGTAGACAGTCTATGAGGGGTGGCAGGTAAGTAGTTTCTGTCCTCCGTGGTCAACCTGCATGTGGAGATAACTGGTTGTGTTCTCATATCACATAGTGAGAAGGTTATTGGATTATGTGCTCATCTCTACTGCTAGCTTCCAACAACAGCCCTACCAATCAGTTGTGTCTCTTCACAAATGACTTGCTTTTCTCTGCTGGAACAGAGTAGTACCAGGAGAGTAGAGGCATTGGGTTGGTGATGATAGCAGTGGGATGAATGGTAATACTATAATAGCTTTTATCTACTGCTCAGACCCTACTTACCAGAGGACCTACTGTGCACTTCCTGGTGAATTATCTCATCTAAGCTATAACAACTATACGGAATTGCTTCTATTTTCATTTCACAGATCTGTCATAAAGGGAGATTGTTTTCATTGTTGAATAGAGGGTTGCTACAACTAATTGGGCATTCTTTCAATAAATTTATATCGTGTAAATCAGTCTTTTGCATTTACCTTTATTCATTCCAACACAAATATTAGCATTTCCAGCAAATTTGCATATTAAAAGCTAAGAGGGAACTTTAGCCAGTAGTAAAATCAGTGAGTATCTCACAGTGAACATAAGAAACTCATTAACCAATATTTTCTTTTATCAGAGCTTTAAGCACATAAAAATCGATTGCCATTTGATTCCCATGTATATTCTTTTTTTTTAAATATATTTATTTATTTTGCTTGCTTGTTTTTGAAGATTTTATTTATTTATTTGACAGAGATAGAGATCACAAGCAGGCAGAGAGGCAGGCAGAGAGAGAGGGGGAAGCAGGCTCCCAACTGAGCAGAGAGCCCGATGTGGGGCTTGATCCCAGGACCCTGAGATCATGACCTGAGCCAAAGGCAGAGGCTTTAACCCACTGAGACACCCAGGCGCCCCTCCCATGTATATTCTTAATGATAATAACTATCTCTGTGATCTGAGTCTCCCTGAATCAGACCCTTGAATGAATTCCTCCCCAAGGAGTAGCTCGTCCAACTTTTTAAGTCTCTGCTGCCACGCTGTGGGGAAACATGAAATAAAACATGAGTTTCTTACATATTTTTGTGTTTTTGTTTTGTTTTGTTTTGTTTTACTAAGGAGTAATTGTCATTTACAGTGCCTCAAATTCAATTAACAAGTAACAAGAAAGTAAAAAGCTTTCAAACAAAGGATGGTGTTAAGTGAAGTCTTTACAAATTGAGGCAGTGATGATACTATTATTAATAGGGTTGCTTTATTGAGTTCTTGGGTAATGAGCTCAATCAAAATGTGGCCACTTTAAGGGAGGCAGCCTGGTATAGTGAAGCAAATATAAGCTTTTAACTCTTACTATAGCAAAGAGATGGACTTCCTCACTTCCTTGCTTTTTTATTTTCTTCCTTCCATTCTTCTTTTCCTTTCTTCTTCCACTAAAATTAAATATCTAACTATTGGTGCCAGACATTATGCTGAATGGTATTAATACACAATCAAATTAGGCTATTTCTCTGAATCTAAACAAGGACACTCCTTAGTAATAAACGCATATAAAACGAAAATTAGAATACAAAGCAGCTTGAGAGAATTTTGCACATGATATCATGAGACATTAAAAGAGCACTCCCAGCCAAAGCCACAGTATCAATTATTTGAAATAAATTTTGATACTTTCTTTTCTAAGACCCAGAAGTCCCATCATCCAATGACTGTGACAGCAACTATCTGCAGCTGGCATGAGGTCAAGTATCATACTTATAATGAGAGTGATTGTTGTCATCTTTAGTTGAAGGCAATTGAAATGTATAGGGATTAGGGAAAGTGATTATTAAACAAAGCCTCTCTCTATAACTTAATTAGTGCATTTCAAAGTAATTGAAAGAGGTTTAGATAGAAAGGTGTAGATTTTTTTCAACCTTCTTTAGAAATATGCCTCTTTTTGGGGTGCCTAGGTAGCTCAGTCAGTTAAGCATCCAATTCTTGATTTGGGCTCAGATTGTGATCTCTGGGTTGTGAGATCCAACCTCTCATTGGGCTCTGCACTGGGAATGGAGCCTGCTTAAGAATTTTTCTCTGTCTCTCTCCCTCTGCTCCTACTCCCCTCCCCTCTCCCTCTTTAAAAACAAACAAAAAAAAGAAATTTACTTCTTTTTGTACACATACACTTCATCATCTATTTAATGCAATATTGGTATTTATCCAGTTTCCAGCATCTCTAAGAAGCAATACCTAAGATGAGGACATCCACCAAGATTTAAAAATTGAATGCGAATAAAGCATTGCTTCAAGGAGCATATGAAATGACAGTATAATATCCAACCTCTACTATTCCTTTAGGTCATAAAAGTGGCAGCTATTTCCTTAAAAAATGAGCTTTCTTTATTGTTTCTCAAATATACTGTTTCCCAGTCTCAAGAGCCTAGAAATAGCCATATGTATTTCAAGGCTGAGCAAACCTGGGAAACAAGGTTAAAACGCTCATGTTAGTCAGGGAGATTCAATGAAGGAGGGATGTGAATTATTACTTGTTGAGTGTATTATGCACAGGCATATGTCAGACAATTTATATCTGTTAGCTTGTTTAAACACCTCAAAAATTAAAAAAAAATGTCAGTATATTAGCTCCATTTCATAGATGAGGAAAGGGGTTGTAAGAAGAAAAGCAACATTTTCAAGGTCTCATAGCAGGTGGCAGGTCTTAGATAAAACCAGACCCATGATGTCCATTCTACCATCAAAACTATAAAGAAGCATTTAAATGTCTACATCCAAATGAAAATGTACATTATTTAAATCTACCTGCACTTAATTTTTTAGGGGGATATGGCATCAGTGTTATTAGAAGGCTAAATACCGAGGCCTTGTTTTAAATTATTTGAAAATGTATTTGCTTATCTTTGAAGTACACACTTTTTTGTTACGTACATCTTAAGTTAAGCCTTCTTGGAGGGAAAGGAAAACTGTAAGCTAATTTGAAAGTCAGGAGTCTGAGTTCTTTTGAAATACAAGTTCTCGGAACCAAAATTCATTAACATCAGTTCGATGGGAAAATCAGGTCAAATAGTTTAATGCTGAATGTTTTTATGATGTGAAGCAGATGGTTGCCATTCTTAAATCCAAGGGAGATTCACAGTCCAGTGGCAATGGAAAAAACCGAACAGAAAGCAGAAGGTGGGGAGAGTCTAGTTTGGCAGCTTGATGTGGGCTCAAGGACAAAAAAATACCTAGCCTCCTAGGAGCAAAGGGTAGGAACACACAATGCAGGCTGTTAAGGAGGGACCAGCCTGATGAGATGATGAGGCTGGTGGATTTTCCACAGACCAAACCTCGCTTTCTTCACTGGGAATGGGGGTGACAGTGGTAATAGGCCATACGGTTACTGTGAAGATTGGACAGAGCATTGCATGTACAGATCTAGATTCAGAGAACGCCTTTAGCACATAGCACTTGCTTGACAAATGTTGATCTTTATTATCCCTACAGGCAATGGAATTAAGCAGACGGAGCACAAGTGACACTGTTGCCAAACCCACTCTTCCAGGAACAGGTTTATATCGTAATGGGTGCATGACCTTCCAGAGTAACTTAATCTCACGGAGGTTCCATTTCCATACTCGTAAAAAGGAAATATTAAATACCTCCTGTGCAAAGCGGTTGTGGGGTCAGATGAAAGGGTCTTTGTGAAAGGCCTTTGTAAAACGTATTCAAATACCAGTTGTCATCATTATCTCTTCCTGTTTCTTCCTAGTTTTGTGGTGATCTCATCTTTAAATTCATTTGTAAGTCAGACTAATTCATCAGTGAGTTAGTAGGAATAATCTTAACCCTATAGCAGTAATAGAAACATGTTTATTAGCTGGGATTTACTCTTCTAGCTCTCAGTTGTGAATACTGAGCTATGAGGTGAAAAGTCTCTGAGATTAGCCAGGGGACAATACAGAGCTCTGAGGGAACCCATACAGATTTGTCCTGACTGGAGGGAAGGGAAATGGAAACTAAGGAACAGAACTGGGACAGGTGCATATATTAGGCATCTATTTGGCTACAAGTAACATGGCATTTGACTAATAGTGACTTAGAGGAATGAGCTAATGCTTTCTTATTTAACGAGTTTACAGGAAGGTGGTTTCCCAGTCTTGGAACGGCTCCTGGCAGTGCTGTCTGAGACCCAGGATCTCTCTGTTCCATGCTTACGGTCTCCATCCCCACGCGTGGTGTCTTGTGGCCGCAGACAGCTACCACAGCTCCATGACCCATTTAAGGCGGGGGGGGGGGGGGGTGCGGAAGGGGAAAGAATGACACCAGCCATTTCCGTCCCTTACAAAGAGAGCAAAAGCTTTCCCAAGCTTCCCAGCAAACTTCTTATTGTATCTCAAGGACTCCCGGGTGGCTCTGTTGGTTAAGCATCGGACTCGATTTCAGCTCAGGTCCTGATCTCAGGCTTGTGGAAGGAGTCAGGCCAGTTGGGCTCCGAGTTCACTGGGGAGAGCAGAGAGTCTGCTTCTCTCCCTCTCTCTCTGTCCCTCTCCCCCTGCTCATGTTCTCTCTGCCTTTCTAAAATAAATAAATAAATCTTAACCAAAAAAAAAAGAAAAATGTGGTACAAGCCATTTCTGTCCCTTACAAAGAGAGCAAAATCTTTCCCAAGGTTCCCAGATAAACTTGTTATGATCTCTCAGAGGCCCGATGATGTCAGATGGTTATTCCTTGCTGCAACCATCACTAGGGAAATAATATTTAATCAGGTACAGGGCAAGTGTGAGCAAAATCTGAGTTTTATTTAACAGGAATATGGGAAGAGTGATTGCATAGGAATGGCACACCCAGCAGTCCCTGTCAGAGTGCAGGTCTCAGAGCTGGTGGCGAAGGGGGCATTCCCCATTAGAGGGGAAGAACTCCAGCATAGCAAGTGTGATGACATTTCCAATGAGCTTGGAACCTTGAACTATTAGTGTATGTGTTTTTGAGCTGAGAGATATAGAACACATGGAGATTGAGAGAATTTTGAATTAAAGGAGTGGAGTGAGAGATTTTCCTTAAGTATCAGTTCCCTTGTAAATTATTTCTGTTTTAATGATGGAAAAATAATATGTGTACTTTTCAAGTACTGAATCTTTAAGTGAAAATATCACACTTTTCCTAATCCAAGTTTTTTTGCTGGCAAAATAAATGCTATCTTCCTGGCTCTCCAGGACATTTGTCACAGTGTATAGATATTGTGTTCAGTGTTGTTCAAGACTGTAACTAAAAAAGAAAATTGGCTAAAGAAGCTGTAGTTCTGAACAAGTGATTTAAACACCCCAAGCTTATAGGGATAAAAAGAGATTTCATGGGATGCAAACTATCTGGAGAAATTCAACACATTATGGAAATTTTTAGTGGCATCCAACATGTGTTGTTTCTGAGAAATGTTAAAACCTCAGGGCCTTGCATGTAAAACAGGGGTGGCAAACATAAGAATATCTTTTTGAGGAGAAGTGACATTTCCCTGATTTTTGCGTTGCTAATTTCTTAAGGTGGTGCTTTTTATTCCATTAATTGATTGTAATTGTTTTTGTAGAATTTGGAATCAGAATAGCGAAGAGACCTTGTGTGTTAAGACTCAGCTGTAACATTTTAACTTTTCTTTAAGAATAGTATTTGGTTCTAGCACCATCCAGTGACAAATCTAAGAACTGCATATTATTGAGTTGCTGGTGTTCCAAATACATTGGATGACATCTTGGTGTTCCAAATACATTGTCTAATGTACAGGCTATTGGCCATGTGCAGCTGGTGAGGACTTATAATGTGGCTAGTTCTGAGATTTTGCTGTGAATAAAATACACATTGGATGCCATTAATAATTTTTATATCAGTTGCATATTAGAATGATAATATTTAGGTATATTTGGTTGAAATAGGTATATTCAAATTCATTTCACTTTTATATTTTTAAACTATTTTTAAGGTGATTATTCAAAAATTTTAGGTTATATACCTGGCTTGAATTATATTCCTAGAATACAGAGCTAACTTAGAGATTTAATTAGGTAGTTTTGTCTAGATAGGTCATTTGGTAAAAGGACATGGATAAAGAAGCTGATGTAGCCATATAAATGTGTGCCAAAAAACATGTTAGATCATCAGTAGAGGTGGCAAGAGTGAGTATATCCAGATTTTCTTTCTACCTGAACTTATGATCACAGGGAATTAAAAATGTTTGCAGATTTATTTCCTACTAAAGTGGCTGTATTGTGAATTCACTAGGTGCCAAGAATTGACTCATTGAGTCCCCACAAAATAATTCTATGAGGTTATTCCTGTTATTTTCCCAATTTTACACAAAAGAGTGAAGCCAGAGAGCTGAATTCAGCCTTGTCCAAGGTTACATGACTATCAAGAGGTAAAGTCAGGATTTAAGACAGTCTGGCTCTGGAATTTACACCCCTTAATTCTGTTGCTGTCCTCCTACTGAAGAGAAAACGTGGATGGAAAAGAAAAACCAGGGATACCTGGGTGGTTGAGTCTGTTAAGCGTCTGACTCTCGATTTCAGCTCAGGTTATGATCTCAGGGTCATGGGATAGAGCGCCACCTCAGGCTCTGCCCTCAGCAACAGTCTGTCTAGGATTTTTTCCCCTTGGCAGTCTCCTGGCTCGCAGATGCTCTCTAAAGAAAGCAAGTAAAAAAGGAAGAAAGGAAGAAAAGACGAAAAAGAAAACCATACTGGCCATAAGAAAACCATTTTCATCATGTCTACTCCAAAGTTAAGAAGTAGTCACAGAGGGACACCCGGGTGGTTCAGTTGGTTAAGCGTCTTCCTTCAACTCAAGTCATAATCTCATGGTTCTGGCATCGAGTCCCGCATTGAGCCCCTGTTCTGTGATGAGTCTGCCTCTCCTTCTCCATTTGCCTCTCCCCAGCTCATGCACTCTCTCTCTCTCTCTCTCAAATAAAAAATAAAATGTCTAAAACAAACAAACAAAAAAAGACATAGTCATAGATCATTGCTAAGTTTAGCTATAACATTCTTATTAATAAAATTCAAAAGTGTTTAGATAGTAATGTGGTCGTTTTTAAATACTATGCTCCAAGTTGACCTTTTAACATCCATCACAGGGAGGAAACATCATGATTCCCAAGATGAATAAGACACATAATTTTCCTTCCAGGTATTCAGGAATTGGGCCTATAAACAGTTAATCTATGCATATGAAATATGCGGAAGGATGACCCCTAGAGGAGATGGTATTTAAGCAGAGTTTTGGAGGAAAAATAGGATTTGCCAGGCAGAAACAGCGAAAATTGAGAACGGACGATCTGGGTAAAGTCATGTGATCATGAAACAGCAAGGTACATGCAGAACATGAAAAACAGTTCAGTATCCCTTGAGTTTAAGACTGTGGAGAGAGGAAAGGGTGTTAGTCTAATGGGACTGTCATGAAGGTTTTTTACACCCCCGGACTGAACTCAAAATGTGTCAGCCTGACAATCTGAGTAAGAAAGAATGACTTTGAATAGTAGATGATAAGTCCTGAGTTTGATCTGTTTCTCCTTTTTTGCTTTAATATTGCAATTTTTATGTGATGAGATGAATGTCTTAAGGAAAGAAATCTATGAAACCACAGTCACAGAAGTAGTTCAAGAACTTGTCTCTCTACAGTTTGAATGCCTCGTGAAGATTAAATGAATCCGTATGTAAGACACTGCTTTGAGAACAGCTGAGCACCCTCGTGTAAGATAGAGGTTATACGATTATAGGCAGCTTGGAGCTGAATCAATCAGGTCATGTAAAGGTCTAGCACACAGTTATTTGAAAAAGAAAGAAAGAAAGAAAGAAAGAAAGAAAGAAAGAAAGAAAGAAAGAAAGAAAGAAAGAAAGAAAGAAAGAAAGAAAGAAAGAAAGAAAGAAAGAAAGGAAGGAAGAAAGAAAGAAAGAAAGGAAGAAAGAAAGAAAGAAAGAAA
The DNA here is from genome assembly GCA_028533885.1 of Nasua narica. Lineage (NCBI taxonomy): Eukaryota > Metazoa > Chordata > Mammalia > Carnivora > Procyonidae > Nasua > Nasua narica. The sequence continues at coordinate 14,149,290 of CM052800.1, read as the reverse complement.
GAAAAACTTTTGGATGCCCTTTTTATTCATTGTTACTATACGAATATTTTTAGGAGTTTTATTGACTACATTACAACACAGGTGATAGTTCATTTCCTATGAGGACTTTTGAGGTCACAACAAACTAGTACATTGATTTTGACTAAAATGAATGGCAGATTTGGTAAAATGGTCAAAATGTGTATCTATGTACACAGAACTGAGACAAATTGAAAAATAATCATAGTTAGGTCTTGTTTATGATGCTTTTTAAAAGATTTTCATAAATATCATAGGTATCCTCTGACAATTTCCTATGAGACTTCACTGGTCATTTTGATCTCTATTGGAGAAACCAGAAAGACTCAGCATAGAATGTCCTTAAATTGAGGCTATCTCTAAAGAAAGACCCTTCATTGAGACCAGCCACACAAGATACAGGTCTCTAATTCCGTCTATCATCACAGCAGTGTTGGCCCAGGACTGGGTATACACAGGGGCAGGATCTGATAGTGGTTGGATTAAGTCACCCCAGTGATGTTTAAAATGCACATCTTGGGCACCTGGGTGGCTCAGTTGGTTAAGCGACTAACTTCGGCTCAGGTCATTATCCCAGAGTCCCAGGATTGAGTCCCACATGAGGCTCCCAGCTCCATGGGGAGTCTGATTTTCCTTTTGATCTTCTCCCCTCTTATGTACTCTCTCTCTCTCTCTCAGATAAATAAATAAAATATATTTTTAAAAATGCACATCTTTGCATCCTATAGAGGCAGATAATGAGAGTCTGTGGAGGCGGGACTTGAGGATTGGTATTTTTAACAAACATCCCTTATGATTTGAATGTGGTTCTAAAGTTTGAGAGACTCAGGATTACACTGTGGTTTAACAGTCAGTGGAATTGATTATCAGTCACTGTGCTACGGGGTTCTCACTAACGACTTTTCCAGAAATCAAGAGCTGAGAGCCCTGGCTCATGTACCTTTTCTCTTAGGAAACTCTAAGACATGGCTAGCATGAAATTTGAAGCATAGCTCAACCCATGCTGTCCAGTCTGATTTCATCTTGCCTCAGTGTCTGAGGGAATTAAAACAAAATCGTGTCCCTGCTGACTTGCTCCATGGCCATTTGGCAAATTTTTCATTAGATGCTTCCCTGCTACAAAAGAAAAAAGTGCCAAGAGAGTAGACCTTAAAGTTCTCATCATGAGAAAAAAAAATGTAACTATGTGTGTGGTGATTTATTTCAGTTGCTCATTTCACAATTTTATATATATAAAATAATTATGGTGTATACCCAAACTAATGTAGTGTTATATGTCAAGTATATCTCAGAAATAAATGAATGAATGAATGAATGAATGAATGAATGAATAAATAAGAGAAATAAAAAGAGGCCTTCTCTTCTTCCATGGAGAAATGCCAGTCATTTAGTATATATTCTGGAAAGAAAAAAAATAGGCATTTCAATGCATTATCTGAAATGACAGTTCATTTAACTTTCAAGCTCACTAATAAGTGAATAGACCCATTTTGCATGCCTGATACTTCTAGGGTGAAGTACATTAGATGATGTTTCTTTCTTTTTTTTTATTAAGATATAATGTATTATTTGCCCAAGGGGTACATGTCTGTGAATCATCAGACTTATACATTTCACAGCACTCACCATAGCACATACCCTCCCCAATGTCCATAACCCAGCCACTGTATCTCTCCCCACCACCACCCAGCAACCCTCAGTTTGTTTCATGAGACTAAGAGTCTTTTATGATTTGTCTTCCTCCCAATTCCATCTTGTTTCATTTTTTACCTTCCTATCCCCCTAACCCCCCTCCTTGTCTCTCAAATTCCTCATATCATAGAGATCATATGATAATTGTCTTTCTCTAATTGACATTTCTCTCAGCATAATACCCTCTAGTTCCATCCACATCACTGCAAATGGCAAGATTTGGGGGTTTTTGATGGCCACATAGTATTCCATTGTATATATAAACCACTTCTTCTTTATCCATTCATCTGTTGATGGACATCTAGGCTCTTTCCATAGTTTGGCTATTGTGCACATCGCTGCTGTAAACATTTGGGTGCACATGCCCCTTCAAATCACTACATTTGTATCTTTAGGGTAAATGCCCAATAGTGTGATTGTTGGGTCATAGGGTAGCTCTATTTTCAACTTTTAAAGGAACCTCCACACAGTTTTCCAGAGTGGCTGCGCCAGCTTGCATTCCCACCAACAGTGTAAAAGGGTACCCCTTTCTCCACATCCTTGCCAACATCTATTTTTTCCTGACTTGTTAATTTTAGCCATTCTGACTGGTGTGAAGTGGTATCTCACTGTGATTTTAATTTGTACTTCCCTGATGGTGAGTGATGTTGAGCACTTTTTCACGTGTCTGTTGGCCATTTGGGTGTCTTCTTTGCAGAAATGTCTGTTCATGTCTTCTGCCCATTTCTCGGTTGGATTATTTGTTCTTCAGGTGTTGAGTTTGGTAAGTTCTTTATAGATTTTTGAATACTAGCCCTTTGATATGTCATTTGAAAATATCTTCTCCCATTCTGTCAGTTGTCTTTTGTTTTTCTCAACAGTTTCCTTTGCTGTGCAAAAGCTTTTGATCTTGATAAAGTCCCAATAGTTCATTTTTGCCCTTGATTCCCTTGCCTTTGGTGATATTTCTAGGAAGAAGTTGCTGTGGCTGAGGTCGAAGAGGTTGCTGCCTGTGTTCTCCTCTAGGATGCTTGTCTCACATTGAGGTCTGAGTCCATTCAGACCTCAATATCCATTCTGAGTCTATTTTTGTGTGTGGTGTAAAGAAATGGTCCAGTTTCATTCTTCTGCATGTGGCTGTCCAATTTTCCCAACACCATTTGTTGAAGAGACTGTTTTTTTTTCCATTGGACATTCTTTCCTGCTTTATCAAAGATTAGTTGACCATAGCGTTGAGGGTCCATTTATGGGCTCTCTATTCTGTTCCACTGATCTATGTGTCTGTTTTTGTGCCAGTACCATACTGTCTTGATGATTACAGCTTTGTAATAGAGCTTAAGTCTGGAAAACCAACTTTGGTTTTCTTTTCAACATTCCTCTGGCTATTTGAGGTCTTTTCTGGTTCCATATTAATTTTAGGATTATTTGTTCCATTTCTTTGAAAAAAACTTGATGGTACTTTGATAGGGATTGCATTAAATGTGTAGATTGCTTTAGGTAGCATAGAAATTTTCACAATATGTGTTCTTCCAATCCATGAGCATGGAAAAATGTTTTTCCATTCCTTTGTGTCTTCCTCAATGTCTTTCATGAGTACTTTATAGTTTTCTGAGTACAGAAACTTTGCCTCCTTGGTTAGGTTTATTCCTAGATATCTTACAGTTTTGGATGCAATTATAAATGGGATAGACTCCTTAATTTCTCTTTCTTCTGTCTTGCTGTGGGTGTTTAGAAATGCAACTGATTTCTGCACATTGATTTTATATCTTGACACTTTACTGAATTTCTGTATGAGTTCTAGCAGTTTTGGAATGGAGTCTTTTGGGTTTGCCACATAAAGTATCATATCATATGCAAAGAGTGAGAGTTTGACTTCTTTGCTGATTCAGATGCCTTGTATTTCTTTTTGTTGTCTGATTGCTGAGGCTAGGACTTCTAGTACTATGTTGAATAGCAGTGGTGATAGTGGGCATCCCTGCCGAGTTTCTGATCTCAAGGGATCATCCCACTGAGAATGATATTTACTGTGGGTTTTTCATAGATGGCTTTGATGATTTTGAGTAACGTACCCTCTATCCCTACACTTTGCAGAGTTTTGATCAAGAAAGGATGTTGTACTTTGTCAAATGCTTTTTCAGCATCTATTGAGAGTACCATGTGGTTCTTGTTCTTTCTTTTATTAATGTATTGTATCACATTGATTGATTTGCAGATGTTGAACCAACCTTGCAGCCCAGGGATAAATTCCACTTGGTCGTGGTGAATAATCCTTTTAATGTACTGTTGGATCCTGTTGGCTAGTATGTTGGTGAGAATTTTTGCACCCATGTTCATCAAAGATATTGGTTTGTAGTTTTCCTTTTTGATGGGTCTTTGTCTGGTTTTAGGATCAAGATCATGCTGGCTTCATAAAATGAGTCTGGAAATTTTCCTTCCATTTCTATTTTTTGGGACAGTTTCAGGAGAATAGGTATTAATTCTTCTTTAAATGTTTGGTGGAATTCCCCTGGGAAGCCGCCTGGTCCTGGGCTCTTGTTCGTTGGGAGATTTTTGATGACTGCATCAATCTCCTTACTGGTTATGGGTCTGTTCAGGTTTTCTATTTCTTCCTGGTTCAGTTTTGGTAGTTTATATGTTTCTAGAAATGCATCCATTTCTTCCAGATTGTCAAATTTGCTGGTGTATAGTTGCTCATAATATGTTCTTATAATTGTTTGTATTTCTTTGGTATTGGTTGTGGTCTCTCCTCTTTCATTCGTGATTTTATTAATTTGGGTCCTTTCTCTTTTCTTTTTGTTAAATCTGGCCAGGACTTATGAGTCTTACAAATTCTTTCAAAGAACCAGCTCCTAGTTTCATTGATTTGTTCTACTGTTCTTTTGATTTTTATTTGATTGATTTCTGCTCTATCTTTATTATTTCTCTTCTCCTGATGGGTTTAGGCTTTCTTTGCTGTCCTTTCTCCCGCTCCTTTAGGTGTAGGGTTAGGTTGTGTACTTGAAACCTTTCTTGTTTCTTGAGAAAGGCTTGTATTGCTCTATACTTTCCTCTCAGACAGCTTTGCTGTGTCCCAAAGATTTTGAACAGTTGTGTTTTCATTTTAATTTATTTCCATGAATTTTTTAAATTCTTTAATTTCCTGGTTGACCCATTCATTCTTTAGTAGGATGCTCTTTAATCTCCATGTACTTGAGTTCTTTCCAACTTTCCCCTTGTGATTGAGTTCTAGTTTCAAAGCATTATGGTCTGAAAATATGCAGGGAATGATCCCAATCTTTTGGTACTGGTTGAGACCTGATTTGCAACCCAGGATATGATCTATTCTGGAGAATATTCCATATGCACTAGAGAAGAATGTATATTCTGTTGTTTTGGGATGAAATATTCTAAATATATCTGTGATGTCCATCTGGTCCAGTGTGTCGTTTAAAGCCTTTATTTCTGGGGCACCAGGGTGGCTCAGTGGGTTAAAATCTCTGCCTTCGGCTCAGGTCATGATCTCAGGGTCCTGGGATCTAGCCCTGCATTGGGCTCTCTGCTCAGCAGGGAGCCTGCTTCCTCCTCTCTCTCTGCCTGCCTCTCTGCCTACTGTGATCTCTCTCTCTCTCTCTCTGTGTCAAATAAATAAATTAAAAAAATTTAAAAATACATAAAACCTTTATTTCCTTCATCTTTTGCTTAGATGATCCTTTTAGATAATTTTCCTTAGATGATCTGTCCATTTCAGTGAGGGGGGTGTTAAAGTCACCTATTATTATTGTATTATTGTTGATATGTTTCTTTAATTTTGTTATTAATTGGTTTATATAATTGGTTGCTCCCATGTTAGGGAGATAGATTTTAAAATTGTTAGAGCTTCTTGTTGGACAGACCTTTTAAAAATGATATAGTGTCCTTCCTCATTGCTTTTTATAGTCTTTGGCTTAAAATATAATTTACTTGATGTAAGGATTGCCACCTCAGCTTTCTTTTGAAGTCCATTAGCATGGTAAATTGTTTTCCACCCCCTCACTTTAAATCGGAAGTGTCTTTAGGTCTAAAATGAGTTTCTTATAGACAGCGTATCGATAGGTCTCGTTTTTTTTAATCCATTCTCATACCTGTGTCTTTTGATTGGGGCATTTAGCCCATTTACATTCAGGGTAACTATTGAAAGATATGAATTTAGTGCCATTGTATTGCTTATAAGGTGACTGTTACTGTATATTGTCTCTGTTCCTTTCTGGTCTGTTACTTTTAGGCTCTCTCTTTGCTTAGAGGACCCCTTTCAATATTTCCTGTAGGGTCGGCTTGTTGTTTGCAAATTCTTTTAGATTTTATTTGTCCTGGAAACTTTTTATCTCTCCTATTTTCAATGACCGCCTACCTGGATATAGTATTCTTGGCTGCATATTTTTCTCATTTAGTGCTCTGAATATATCATGCCAGTCCTTTCTAGCCTGCCGGGTCTCCATAGATAGGTCTTCTGCCAATCTAATATTTCTGCAATTGTATGTTACAGACTTCTTGTCCCAAGATGCTTTCAGGATTTTCTCTTTGTCAATGAGACTTATAAGTTTTACTATTAGATGATGGGGTGCAGACCTATTCTTATTGGTTTTGAGGGGGGTTTTGTGTGCCTCCTGGATTTTGATGCTTGTTCCCCTCACCAAATTAGGGAAATTCTCTGCTATAATTTGCTCCAATCTACCTTCTGCCCTCCTCTCTCTTTCTTCTTCTTCTGGGATCCCGATCATTCTAATATTGTTTCATCTTATGGTATCACTTGTCTCTCTAATTCTTCTCTTGTGGTCCAGTAGTTGTCTTTCTTTTGCTCAACTTCTTTATTCTCTGTCATTTGGTCTTCTGTATTACTAATTCTCTCTTCTACCTCATTTATCCTACCAGTAAGAGCCTTCATTTTTTATTGCACCTCGTTAATAGCTTTTTTGATTTCAAGTTGGTTAGATTTTAGTTCTTTTATTTCTCCAGAAAGGTATTCTCTAATATCTTCTATGCTTTTTTTGAGCCCAACTAGCACCTTGATAATCGCCATTCTGAATTCTAGTTCTGACATATTACTAATGTCCATATTGATTAGGTCCCTAGTTTTCGGTACTGCCTCTTTTTTTTCGGTACTGTTCTTTTTTTTTGTGGTGAGTTTTTCCATCTTGTCATTTTATTCTGATAAGAATAGATGACTGAGAGAGAAAATTCTAAAAGGGTAACAATGACCCCCCAAAAATATATACTAACCAAATCAGAAGAGACTCAAAACTGGGGGGAGAAGAAAGGGGGAAAAGATAGATATATAGATCTATATATATAGATCTATATATAGAGAGAGAGAGAACAGAGCCACACACTTGATTTTGTGTGTATTTTGGTCTGTTAGAAGAAACTACCTCCCAAAATTTTAAATAAAGAAACATTTATGTATATATATATATATATATAGGTATATACAATGAAAGGATGAAATATGACTGTAAAGATGAAAATTAAATATTCTAAAAAAGGAATTAATAAGATAAGAAGTTGGTTGAAAAAAAGAGGAAAGAATGTGATAAGACTTTAGCTTGGAACAAAGCTGTGCACTAGATTTAGGGTATATTTTGATATATTAGAAGAAATTATATCCAAAATTTCGAAGAAAAAAAACCTGTATGTATACAAAAAGTAAGATTAAATACAATGAAGGGATAAAATATGACTATAAAAATGAAAGTTTAAAAAGATTCTTAAAAAGGTATTGATAAGATAAAATAGTTAAAAAAACATTAAAATAGTAAAGAGGAAAAAATTTAAAAGTAGAATAAGACAAATACAAAATTTAAAAAATTTAACTTTGAAAGAGTAAAGGATCATGGGAAAAAGCCATGAGTTCTATGTGTTGCTTTCCCCTAGCTCTATAGTTCCACAGTTCTCATGGATTGGTGAACTTGGCCTTGGCTGGATGTTCTTGCTGAGCTTCTGGGGAGGGACCTGTTGCCATGATTCTCAAATGTCTTTGCCTGAGGTGGAATTGCACCACCCGTGCTAGGGGCCAGGCTAAGCAATCTGCATGGTTTTGGTCTCAGGAGCTTTTGTTCCCTAAATGCTTTCTGTACAGCTTTGGAGGAGGAGAAAGAAGATGCAGGCCTCCCAGTCTCCAGCCCATAGAAGCTGAGAGCTCAGGGCCCCCACTCTTCAGTGCACCCTCAGAGAAAAACAGTCAAACCCTCCCGTCTCCCTGGTCTCTGGCTGCACTCCAAGCTCACCTGGCCTGTTACCAATCATTTCCATCTCTGGTGCATGGCCCTGTTTGGAGTCTCCAAACTCAGCTGATTCCTGCAGTGCATTTCTGCCCTGTTCCTCCCAGAGGAGGAAGATGAGTCTCCCCAGATATCCTGCTTGTTGGGTCCTTGCCCAAAGAGCAGTGGCCTGACTGCCAGATCTGTGTTTAAGGTAACCCTGAGCTGAGAGCCCCCAACTCGATTCTGTCTCTGCCACTGGCTTCCCTGCTCCGATTCCTTGGAGCCCTGCCACACTCAGACACCCCTGGTCTTTCTGTGACCCTGTGGGTCCTGTGACCACACTGTTCCTGCGAGGGCTCCACCCCCCACTTAGCCTCTGGAGTGACATCCCTCAGTGGAGCAGACTTCTAAAAGTTTCGATTTTGTGCTCCTTTGCTCTCTCACTTGGCAGGCACAAGCTCCTTCCCCAGTGGCAGTGGTCTTCCTTTCTGAATGTTGCCTTGGATTCACTTCTCTGCATGTCCTATCTTCCGGAAAGTGGTTGATTTTCTGTTCCTAGAATGCTACTCTTCTTCTCTTTGATCTCCTGTTGAGTTTGTAGCTGTTCAGAATGGTTTGATAACTATTTAGCTGAACTCCTGGTACCTGATATTTTTAGGTCTTGTACTCCTACACCATCTTGCCTGTATATGACCTAGATGATGTTTCTTATTATAACAATAATTCCTATTACATAATTCATGATTTATTAGGATAATTGAAGTATATGATAACAGTTTTGTTTGCATAATTCACCTCAAAGAATTACCGGTGATATAACATGCGTGTTTGTCTTGAAATTCCCTCCTGCCATACTCCCCCCTAAGAACTAAATGGTATGACTACTCTATGCAAAGAGAAAGGAATATTAAGGAGGATATAGCTAAAAGAGCAACATTTTAGGCAAGAAAATATTGGAAGGAACTCTTCTTGAGTAAAATGATGGGTGTGAGGGACGCCTGGGTGGCTCAGTTGGTTGGGCAGCTGCCTTCGGCTCAGGTCATGATCCCAGAGTCCTGGGATCGAGTCCCACATCAGGCTCCTTGCTCAGTGGGAAGCCTGCTCCTCCCTCTGCCTACGCCTGCCACTATGCCTGCTTAAGCTCTCTCTCTCTCTGTCAAATAAATAAATAAAATCTTTAAAAAAAAAAAGAAAAAAAATGATGGGTGTGAGGTTACAACTCAGTTTACATTTAACCTTAATTTTCTTTTCCATAAAATATAATATTCTTTAAAGAAATGAGATATAGAAGCAGCAGACTTTTTTAAAATGTCAGATTAAATCCAAATTAAGACAGTAGACTGGAATTTTGTCACATTAAATAAGCCCCAGTTCTTCCGACCACATTAATGTCATGCCCGCATAATGAGACAACTGGTAGATGTGATTGTAAAATCACTTTCAATAATAAAAGATGTTTATTGAGAAGAACTGGTAAATATAGATTCCACAATTTCTAGGTATACATTTATCACAAAAAAATAGAATGCATCAGCATGTATGTGATTTTACTTGGGGACCCAAAGAACCTCTTAGAACAAGCTAAAGATTATAGTTAAGTCCTGCACTACATGCAAAATGCAGTCATATTTGCATGTTAGTCTAAATTATACCAGCTTTCAAAGCTTTTTCATAAGAAAAATGACTTCTCTACTTATTAAAGGTAAAACTCATGTTTCTGATTTTAGAATTTATTCCTGAAAGAAACAATCCTGGAGAAAAGGAATAGTGCATTTCAGTGAAAGAGAACTTTGTAGGCAAAGTTTTGGAGAAAGGAGCTCTATTGTGGATTGGAGATAATTGACAAGATAATCTCTGTTAAATCAGAAGATCTGAGTGAAAAAATTTATGAACCTTGAAAAAAAAAATCTCCTGATCAAAAAATTGAGGCCCTGGTGTTTGTATGTTCTTAGGAAAAAGGCTGGCAGTGACAAAGAAGTATTTGATAATTTCTCTTTTGTAATAACCTCAGTTTTGATTCATATAGGGAAGATCTAACCTATTTTTGTGTCTGGTTATTAATTCTTCCAAAAAAAATTGACTCCCCACTCACTCCAATTTTCTCACTCTAGACCAGGCTGTTAATTAGAGGAAAATGCTAATTTCCATTTTTGGCATGGATCAGACCTTGAAATAGAGATGAGTGTGCTCTGTTTCATCTCCATATTGATAGTAAAGGGATTCGGGCTACTACGATGTTATAATTTTCATACAGAAAATGTGTCTTCTATGCTGCTATCATAATTTCAAACCTTAGTTTGGGGATCCAGACAGAATTAGGTAGATACAATACTTAGAGTTATCTTCTTCAGCAAGCCTTCTGCCTTAGGCTGTAGAGTGTGTGTGTGTGTGTGTGTGTGTGTGTGTGTGTGTGTGTGTGTGTGATATAAAATTCTCTCTCATCTATCTATGTATCTAACTAGAGAGCTAGAGTGCCAAGGAAAGACAGACAGAAAGACAAGTTGTTTTTAAATTTTCAGCAAGGGAGAAGTTGAACCTACTACACAAGAAAGGGGGGTGTATTGCCCATGCTGGGACAATGCTAATAGCAATATTTAAGCTTTTTTAATCAAGACATTCATAGACAATAAGTCTACATGGTATTGGATGTAGGCTGCCTTTCCTAGGAAAGCACATTTCTGCATTTTCAAAATGTGAGAGTTGAGGATCACAGCACTTAATTGAAGCAGAAATGAAGATCATTTAAAAAAAAGAAAAGAAAAGAAATGAAGATTATTGCCATCTAGGACTGAGAGAATGGATGAAAAACCTTTGATTCTGTTCATTTTGCCAAACTGGCTTCCCCATTCCTCTGGGAAATGGGGGAATTGGAGAAAGTTTAAGACATAAGGTTCATGGGCAGGAGAAATTGAGACATCTGAGACATGAATGAGAAGATGGCGGATGTGATGGTGAAGGTTTTTCTTCAAATAAAACAAAGGAGACAAGTCAAAGGTAAGGGTCTAGTGTCCATTTCCAAATGGGATTTCTGTAACTTTTTTCTTACAAGTGCAAAGACCTGACAAGTTATTTCTTTGCAGATTCTTTAAACAGTGATTTGCTCAAGTTAGAGCAAAGATGTGTGTGTGTGTGTGTGTGTGTGTGTGTGAGTGGGCCTGAGCAAGAAGGATCTAAGAATAAATTAGTCTACTGATAGGGATTTAAGGCAGTGAGGCTATTGTCAAACTAAATATCTTTCATACTAAATATTGTCACTGGCTCTGACAGAATTTCATGATTAACTGTAGAATTCTAACATCTTGGGAAGGCAAGAGAACATGAGGTTGTGTGGCAAGAACGTAAAGAATGCAAAATTACATTAAATGTAAGAACTTCCGAAGTTAGAGATGAGAGGTCTTACCTAAATGTCATGCTATTTTTCGTGCTCTTGTGCCTGAAAGACTTTTCTCTACTTGGGTCTATATTAACACAGCTTAGGACATCAGAATGAAGAAGATGAAGTTAAAAAAAATGAGAATCATTGTGTATGTTGAGAACAGGGCCAAAGATGTGACTGCTGTCATCATTATTGAGGAGTCATGATATAGTTTTTAACTATACATAGTCAACAGTTGTAATCTGGGTTCTGTGGACTTAACAGGTTTTAAATTTGACAAGGTTCCAAGTGAAATTTAAGCTTTAATAATCAGATGACGCTCAGATGAAGACTTACAGGCATTTTACACAGGATTCATTATAGTAATTTTACTGTTGAGTTTAAGATAAAAGAAACACTAACAAATCCCTTTTTTCCTAGATTTCTTCTACATACATTAAGACAGGATTTAATACTGTGATAAACTTATAAATCTCTACTAAGTCAATGCCCTTATATTTGTATGTACTTTGTAGTAACCAAAGAGTAATGATTGAGGTTTTTTATCCACTCCATTACTAATTTAATCCTTACAGAGAAAAGAGCATTGTTAATGTTTTTGTGTGTTGTGTTTTTTGTTTAGTGAATGTGAAATGTTGAGTTGATTGTCCTATGTAGTTTGAAAATGCACATCAGTGCAAGTCCATGGGGCAGGGGCGGGGTGGGGAGCATTGGTAAAACACAAATCACATCCCAGTTTACAATCGCTTTACCCACTGAGCTGATGTCCTTCCTGACTTGTGAATTCTGGCTACTTCTTGAAAAGGTGGGGGAGATTAGGTCAGATCAGCAACAGGTGCATTTCTTGATGACGGGAGGACGTGCTGTTAGAGAACTTCATGACACCCTCCCTGTTTAATTGAGTAGCAGATGCTGCTCTGCCTTTGAGTTAAGAAAAGTTAGATGATCCTTTTTCCCATAGGATTGAGTATCTTATTTGAGCTAATTGACTCCCAAAGCATACTGAGCATTGTGAATCTGTGCCCAGGCAGATCAGTAGAAGGAATTACACAAAGGAGCCCGTCTCTAGGAGTGAGGAGGCTAATAGCCTCCGAAAGGTATGTTGCTCTCTCTCTCTCTCTCTCTCCCCTCTCTCTCTCAGTAACTGAGTAATTAAGGCTCAGCGAAATTCTTTAAGATGAAGTTGCTAAACATCCAATAACATAGTGAGTGGTAGATTTCAGAAATATCCGGGCTGTTTGACTCCCCAACCACTTCACTCTGCTATGCACACCTCAAATTAAGTTGCTAAAACTTAAAAATTAAGTGAAATTGTGTCTTGGTTGTTTCCATGATGGTCTCATCAGGGCACATTTTTTCCAAGATGCACACAAAGGCGTTAAGCTCTTCAGAAACATTGGTGGCATAGAAATTGACCACTTAAATACCTTGCTGTTGGTTTTATTTGCTCTTGTGTTAGTTGTAGCTGTGGTGGTTTGACTCTTACTCCTGGGGGTTTATAAAGAAACCCCGTATTAGTAACCTTGTATATGAACTTGAATTTCTAATTTTCTTAAATTTTACAAAGTGGAAATTTACTGTGTTCCTGGATGCTTCGTTTTCCAAAAATTTGAGACCAAACTCTATTTTGTGAAATTCATTCGTGTCTGTGTGTGTGTGTGTGCGTGCACGCATGTGTTTGAGAGAGAGAAATTGGAACTTGGAAGATAAATCAGCTTTTAAAAGTAATGGTCACATTTATAAACTCTAGAATCAGAGTGTTTCTGTATATACTATTATGTTCTATTTCAGAGTTACTATACAGTCATCAAAATGAAATTGCTCCAGTAAACTGTCTAGCTTATAGAATACCCCCATACCCAAAGACAGGATTTCTTATACTATATTTAAGTTATTTTCGACCTTATATAAACTTATATCTCATGTATTATTCAAATAGATATAATACTAAGAGACTTCTATGAAGGAAAAAAAAGGAAAGGAGTTTGAGTTTTTTTCTTCTCAATGATTTGTTTGATCTTTATATCACTTATGCTATCACATTGTTTTATTAGCTTTGAATTATTATCAGTGCTTGTGCAGTATTTTTGAAGACTCTTAAATGATCTATGCAGAAAAATTTTAATAAGGAAAATTATAGTATGATGTAGCTTTATAAGTAAGCCAGTCCCCCACGGGAGCAGTGACTTTACTGCTTAGATAGTAACGAAAATGGCTTTCTCCTTTCTGGACTTTGACTTCGTCACCTTGGTTTTGGCATCTGTTTTCTTGTGAATCAAAGTAGAAGAGTGTTTTGCTTTTTTGTCATTGAATGTGCTGTTAGCCTAAAATTGTCAGGAGACCAGAATTAAGCAAACATATTTATTTGGGATCAAAGAATTGCAACTTGGGGTACACAGATTTGGATAGCAATCCAAATACTGTCCAATCAGGGTGCAAAAGTCAGGACTTTTCAAAGGCCAAAGGGAATACTCGGATAAGTTGTTTGTAAAGAGTGTTGATTGGTTTCCAGAAAACCAATCTCGGCCGAATAGAACTGGTTGCTGAGGCTGTCACTAAGCAAAAATCTATGACTGTAACACGTTGCAGGAGCTCCTGCGGAGTGCTTGGTGTATTTGTGGTTTGGCCAGGTTCAAGAGCTCATGGTTCCTCCTGGCGAGGAGGTGCCTGCCTCCCTAATGGCTTCCCCACTGCATCTTAAAATCCCTCAACATAAGAGGCCGTGTTTTATTGCCCCTTGCTCGGTGCTTTGCCCTGGGCGGTGAGACAGAGGTGTGCTCCTCACTTGGCCAGCCCAGCCGCTACCCACTCCAGCATCTCCCATCTGTGTGCACAGTTGTCATTCCTGAGATGCTAAGTCCCAAGTGTTGATCAGACTGGTTTTGTTGTCAGTAGCTGTGCCTTCAAATGGTTGTCATAAGAGACTGAGAGGTGGAAAAAAGTGCTGTCCACTGAGGGGCTTTTTAATTTCCATCTCGCCCCATTTCCTGTCTCTTAGCTAACTGCTCCCTCCCCCAACTGAACTGCCTTAATGTATCAGCGTATCGCACTACCGATTGTGACCTTATTTATCCACCCATCCATTGCTTTATTTGGTTGTTTACTAACATAATGATTTATATATCAGGGTCAACAGAAATATTAGATACATTGTTTTAAAAACATCACCTAAAGAAGGGCCACGAGGAAATTCAAAAGTGAGGCAACACTAACAGAAAAAAAATGTACAGATAGCACAGTGGAAAGGCTGGAGCTGTTCTTATAGCTGAGACACTAATTTGGCTCTGATATATCTGCTGACAATTTCATAGTTCTTAATATCCAACAGAAAAAGGCAGTAGTCCCTTGGAGGTAATCAAAAATTTTCCCAATAGTTAAAGAATATCTTTCACATTACTTTCATTCCAGCCAGTTAACTTCAGTTCCAGATTTGAAAATTCTGTTTCCACGGACAAATGATAAATAACAAATGACAAATGATTCAGGGGCATTTTTGTTTCCTGCAAAATCTCACTCTGCTAGTCAGTTGTTACATTTGTAAAGATCCATAGTTTTCTTCCCCCTTTTAAGGTCAAAATTTGAATTTGGAGCTTTCGGAAAGATTGTGGCAATTTGAGAATCATTCACTGAGATGCCAACATTATCATGCCCAACATTATATAATAGATGCTGAGGATATTATTATAGATTTTCCCACATCTGGAGTTTTTATTTGTCAATACAGAATTTCCCACCGAAGTGCTGGTATCAGATGAATTAGCTGGTAGATGAACAAGAAATTTTTTTTGTTATCATCGTGTCATAATTATTATTCATTTTTATTTTTTTAAAAGACTTTATTCATTTATTTGAGACAGAGGGAGAGAGAGCACAAGAAAGGGTAGAGGGATAAGCAAACTCCCTGCCGAGCAGGGAGCCCAATGCAGGGCTCAATCTCAGGACCCTGAGATCATGACCCCAGCTGAAGGCAGACTCTTTTTTTTTTTTTAAGATTTTATTTATTTATTCGACAGAGAGGCGAGAGATCGCAAGTAGGCAGAGTGGCAGGCAGTGAGAGAGGAGGAAGCAGGCTCCCTGCCAAGCAGAGAGCCCAATGTGGGGCTCGATCCCAGGACCCTGAGATCATGACCTGAGCCAAAGGCAGAGGCTTTAACCCACTGAGCCACCCAGGCGCCCCTGAAAGCAGACTCTTAACCTTAAGACTGAGCCACCCAGGCACTCCTTATTATTTATTTTTAGAGTAATGTATACTAACTTACCAATTTATAATAGTTCTATAAATTTCCCTTTGAAATGAATTTATATAAGTGAAATTGTGAGTTAATTTTGGGAAAAGTATTCAATTACAGTGTAAGTTTAGGAGGATATGTCATCAGTTTTGAAGGCAGTATAACTAATGGCATAGTTAGGGACACACTGTTCTCATAGAAGACTGGAAATATGAACGACTATGTCAGTAGAGAGGATTTACTCTAACAATAGAGTCTTGGACTTGATGTAGCTTTAATGGAAAGGTGGGTATAAAATTGGGTGGAGTCAGGGAAGACCACAGAGAGGAAACGTCTGAGCCAGGGCTTAAGGGATGTTTAGGAGATTATCATAGGAGGAAGGGACTAAATGATCATGGTGCTGGAGCCTGAGGTATGAAATAGCATCATTTAAGAACATGTAACTTGATGAGGATGGATATGAAGAGTCACAGAGAGAAATGACAGAGAGGTAATCATCATCACCGTGAGCTCTTACTGAAGACTGACTAAGTGCCAAGCACTATTGCACATACTTCCTATGCACTAAACTAGTGAACCTTCTTGTCAGTCACGTGAGGTATGTGTCTTAAGGTTGTGTCATTGCCTTGCTCCGCGGGATACTTTTCACATCATCGCTCATGTGGATGGTGCCCCATAGAATTTTTTTTTAAAGGAAAAGACAAAACTCATCATTCACAGATGATATAACTGAGAAAATTCAAAATAACCTTAAATTTATCAGAATTGATGAGAATACACATAGGTGGTTGTTACAAGATTAATATACAAAGAACAATTCTTTTTGCATATCCCGTTAATAAACAATTAGGGGAAAAGCCTTGTAAAAAGAACATTTATGTTAGCAACACATATTGGAAGGTTCTTTTTTTTTCCCAATTTTTTTTAATTCTTTTTTTTTAAATTAACATATAATGTATTATTTGCCCAAGGGGTACAGGTCTGTGAATCATCAGGTTTATACATTTCATAGCACTCACCATTACCACATACCCTCCCCAGTGTCCATAACCCAGCCACACTATCCTTACCCCCCCAACCCCCAACAACCTCAGTTTGTTTCATGAGATTAAGAGTATCTTATGGTTTCTTTCCCTTCTGATCTCATCTTGTTTCATTTTTTCCTTTCTTGACCCCCACAACCCCCTGCCCTGCCTCTCAAATTCCTCATAGCGGAGAGATCATATGATAATTATCTTTCTCTGATTGACTTATTTCACTCAGCATAATACCATCTAGTTCCATCCATGTTGTTGCAAATGGCAACAAGATTTCATTTCTTTTGATGGCTGCATAGTATTCCATTGTACATATATACCACATCTTCTTTATCCATTCATCTGTTGATGGATATCTAGGTTCTTTCCATAGTTTCCCTATTGTGTACATTGCTGCTATAGACAGTAGGTGCCCCATAGAATTTAATATCTCCATTTTATAGATAAGAAAACATTAGCACAAAGTTAAATAACCTGCCCAGTATCACACAATTGTGAGTATGAAGGCTGGATTTGAGCCTGACTACTTTAGATAAATGAGAAGTAACCTATTCCTCCTTTAGAGGAAGAGTGGACATTATCCTCTGGGCAGTGGGAAACTACTGAAATATTTATGTGATAGGGACTACAATAGATTGGTACTTAGAAAACCAATCTGGCTTCACTGTTTTGAGAAGACTGAAGGAGGTCGAGCCTGGATGCAGGGAAACCAGTCACAATGAATGAGTCAAGAGCTCATGTACCCCAAACTAAGATCGAAATGGTGTTTCTGGTTTGGAGAAGGTGAGTGTCTGCCTTATTTCCAGAGTTGCACTGGGCCCTTTTTTCCTGTCAGTGCTTGAGAAGTCACACTCTCTGTGTCCCTAAACAGACCTGTCCCTCTGGACTAGGCAACAAGAACAGGAAGTACGGGCTTCTTGTCACAAGCCCCTGATTTGGTCCCAGGTTTTTCTTTGTTGATTCTTAGCAACATAGGTCAGCAGATGTCCAGCATCAAGACATCCCTTGTCTTATTCTCTAAGTACCTGTGGTCTCATTCCTGGTATCCTAAGCTCCTTCTATATGTGTAAATTTCCATTTCAGTTGAATCCAAAGTTCTTAAATGGCATGGTAATATAAAAGACACATTTTCAGGGTCCCTCAGGAAAAAAAAAAAAAGTTTTTTTTTTTTTTTAAAAGGCAGGGACATTTATGATTATTCATGGGAAAAGATAGAGCACGCACAGTGAGGAAACATATTATATACCATATATACCCATGTTTACTTTGGGGTGGAGACTTGACGTTGGAATGAGGCAAAATTGAATAGCTGATATCAGGAGGTCAACTTAGGACAAGGAGAAGGGGTTGTGGGCATGCTGTGAGAGCTGGTCCAACCGGGATGGGGTCTTGGGCTCCTGTTCTCAGGTAAGGAGTATCAGGGCCATGCTTGTTCATAGGCTGTAGCCATATCAGATGACCCTCAGTCCAGACTTCTGCAGAGACAGCAAGTATTTGGTAGCAGGGCCTTTCTTTTTCTTTTCCTTTTTTGCCTCTACCTGCCTCCACCTCAGTCTCCACATCTGCCTTCATCTCATTCTGCAAAACAGGCTTTGTCTGTGGTTGATTTTCAGCCCTGTGGAAGTCAGTGGGTTGGGTATCAGTTCTGGTGCGTGTACTTGGGGAGGAGGAGGAAGAGTGGATTAAGGAGGAAGAGTGGAGGAAGAGTCAGTTAAGCGTCCGCCTTTGGCTTACGTCATGATCCAGAAGGTCCGGGATCAAGCCCTGTGTCACCCTGCTCAGGGGGGAGTCTGCTTCTCCTTTTCCCTTTTCTCCTTTTCTCCACCCTGCTCGTGCTCTCTCTCTCTCAAATAAATAAATAAAGTCTTTTTTTTAAAAAAAAAGACACTTTTTCTTACTTATTCTTTATTAGTTGTGTCTTAATAATATGTTTTAATCCTTTTATTTTAGCTAATAACATCTTAGAAGTGTCTCTGAAAGACTGGCCCTTGGGAAATACATAGGGGACGTTAACTTGTGAATTATGTAGGAATCCAATCCACACCAGGAAAGAGGAAAAAAAAAAAAAAACACTCATCACAGAATCCTAAAGCTCCCTACCATTCATCATCATCTGGAGTCTTACTACCCCAAGCTTGTTTCCATTTTCTGGTTGGATCCAATATTCTGCCCTCCTCTAACCTCACATAGTCTTCCACTGTGTCCCCTGGGTTGCAGAGCCTGTCTTTGGCAAAACACCTTAAGTTCACAGTGTTCTTTCAGCTTCTCCCTCAGTCTTATCAAATGCTGCTGTGTTCCACTCCTCTTCACCGACACCACAGAACCAGTAGGTGGGGTGTTTCCTTCATCTTGATTTCTGCTTTCCAGTTTTGTACCTTTTTCCTTCCACAAAACCTCTGCTGCTTCAGGAGGCTTGTTAATTAGCTGTCTCTCCCCAAGGGTTGAGATCCTGACCTTGTAGAAGGGGGCATGGCCGTGACTCTAGGAAAAGCAGTTCATGAAGAGGGGTCTCCCTAGAGGTTTGTTATTGCAAAACTGCCTAAGAAAGGTACTGGAAAGAGTTGCTGGCTGTTGTGCCCATAGTGTCATTCTGCCAACTCAGCACCCTCGAACCAGGAAGGAAACCCCTTTCTCCTTTGATGCCATTGAGTACTCTCCATTGACAAAGCTTAACATCTGTTCAGTTGGCAATATGGCTATATATTGGATAATATGTACTTCTTTATTTTTGTGTGTCTTCCTAAACTTTTATTGCGATTTTTTTTTAATAGAAGGTTTTCAGATTTCTGTTTAGGACTACTAGTAAATATTTTAAATTTGGTTATTAATATTGCTGGTGGTAAAGTTTGGCTTTAGATATTCCCCCATCATATTTTCTGTTTTATTGTCGTTGGTATTTAGAAGATCATTAATTTTTTAAAGTCTATCTCTTATAACTTTTTGTATATTTCTAGTTAATTATCTTAGATCTTTAAGGCCAGCTTTCATATCAATTAAAAAAGTAGTTGTGTCTCCTCTTTGTCTTCTTATGAATCTTTTAATACTAAGGCTGTTAAGAGAATGGCATTACTAAACTGTGGGGCAGGGTCCCAGCTCAGCCACTTGCGGAGTGCTTGGTGATCTGAACCAGTGTACAAACTTGCTATCTCATCAGCTCTGACATCGGGGAATGAGCCTCTCTACTTCATAAGATTGTTATAGGATTAAGGGAGATAATGATTGTAAAATTCTTCATTCTGAGCACATAAATTTCTCCTTAAATATGTAATAGGAAGTAGAATTAACGTTTTTCTGGTATCTTTGTATGTGGGCCCTAGCCCCAGAGCACTGTGCTAGAGCAGCCCCACAGCTCTCTTGCTGAGAGCTTGTCTAAGCGATCATTTGAATCCCCATCTACCTTATTAAACAGAAACCAGAAGTTTTTAGGAAATGGAATTTGTTACTATGATGGTGAGTCTCAGGTCTGCTGAGCAGAACTTGGATTTTCTCCTACCCTCTGTAAATGGAGAGGGTATGCTTCGTTCAAGTGAATGAAGAACTTCCAAGAGATCATCTCAAAGATATTGTGCTATAAACTAGATGGGCAGACAGGACTCTTATTGCCTTGCTAGAATCCTGCTGAGGTAGCAGAAACTCAAAAGACAATCTAGTGTGCTAGAATGGAGTACAAGGATACAGATCTTAGGAGGACTTAAAAATGTCCTCGGACTTAGTGGCATGCATGCACATAAGCATGGACTGGTCTTGCCTTGTCCTTGGAGAATTATGGAGGTGGGTGAGTTTCTAGAGTTTCTTCCTGCTTATCAAGATAAGCAGGAAGCATGGTGGGTGAAGCTACCTGCATCTGGTGCCCCAGGGCTGTATTGGTTTCCCAATGGCCTAGTGGATGCCTTGGAAGATAGCCACAACCATCCAAGGGGACCCCAACCAAGAGGACTGTCTACAAAGATCATGCAAAGAAGCACCGTTATTTAGAAGGTATGGAGTATTTGGATGGACAGACACAGGAAGTATCTAGAGGTCAGTTAGTGACTGGACCACCCATGTCTGAGAAAACTCCCTTAGAGACAGCCTGGTGGGGACTCCATTTATTTGCCAAAGGAGAGCCAGAATTTGGAGTTCTCACCTAAAGACGAAAACCAAGAGAGAACTCTAAGCAGCTCCATGCAACTAAAACACCTGTTACTTCTTTATTCTTTCCTCAACAACTCTCCTGTTCAGACTTTGGAGGAACCTGAAGCAGCAGAATGAGTGGGATGAAGAGGTAAAAGGAAAGGAAGAAGGAAGAAAGTGGTTCGTTCTACTCTACTGTAGATCTTCAAGGCAGGAACACATCCTGGGTGGGAGCTGTGGGGGAAAATTTTGCACTGGAGAATGAAACGTTTATTTGACGGGATTGCTGTAGTTCATACAGGAAATGGAGTCTTAGATACCAAAATGAGACTCTTCCTTAAAATGTAAATGACTAGAGCTTGGCATAATCCCCAGATATTCTCCAAAGTTGGGGAAGATATATCCTATAGAATAATAGAAAAATAAATTTATCTCCTCTTAAACCTCAAGAACTTAGGACCATTCAATTAAGCAGTCACACATGTATTCACTCAAGTGCTGTGAATTCACAAGATGAAGTCCTGGCAGAAGAACCAATAATATATCACCAACCAGGATATTCGTATATCTGCTCAAGGAAATCCTTGAGTAATTAACAAAATGGTATATCAACGGATACATTCTATTTACTGATATTTCCATTTCAATCTTTTTTGTTTGAAATGGTCATCCACATATGATGGAAATGCTAGTAATTGGACTTCATTGTGCAAACTTTCTATGAGACACTCTTGCTCAAAGTCACAATTAGTTGTCCATGGATATAGAAGGAAATCTATTCTTGGAAGTAAAATGTCTACTTCTCAGATTGTATTCAGGGGTTGAAAAATTTAACTTTTATCTGGTGAGTCTAGGATTGTCCCAGGGTACATAATACTTATTCTTTTCATTTAACCTGTTATTCTACATCTACTGTTCCTCCCTGACTTTTAAATTTTGGAGATGCTGGCAGTTTCACTATGAATATGTTATTTTTAAAAATCATCCAACCCTATAACGAAATGAATCTTAGCCCCTTATTTAAGGCAACTCTGATATAACAAACAAGTCCCAAAGCGTAGGTGGTTTGTCAGAACACAGGTTTATTTCTAGCCCTTTATAAAGTCCCAGTGGGTGTTTCTGACAGAACTCTATTTCAGATGCCATTTCCGGGGCCCAGTTTGCTCTTACCCTGTTGCTGCTCAAGTCTGTAAGGCATCACTTCCGAAGCTGTTGCCTCAAGGGACAAAGCATGGAGGATTATGCTAGGAAGTTTTAACGGTCCAGACCTGACTTCCATCAGTTCCATCCAAGTCTACTGGTTGGCATTTATTCACAAGGCTATCCCGGGCTGCAAGGGTGTCTGAGAAATGTCACTTTGACTTAACCTGTGTCCATGTGGAAGAACAGAGAAGACTTGTCAATAACTAGCCAATCTCTGTCATACTTGGTACTTTCTATCTATGTTCAAACTGTGCTTCTTATAATCATGCTTTTTATTTAATGAGCCTCTTTTTACTCGAAATTGGGGAATGATGGGGAGATTTATTCTTTCTACTCGCAGGCCTTTGCATGTGCTATTCTTTTTGTTTTGAACTACCTTCCTGTGGAAACATTGGTTGTAACTGCACTGTCACTTCTTCGATGAGGCCTTTTCTTAAAATTCCAAGTTGAGCAACTTTCCCACCCACTGGGATGCACCAACACACACCAGACTTTTCCTTCATCTAAATGTACATGTAAAGTATTTAGGACATGGGAAGCCCATGATAAGTGCTGGTCCCTTCCATTTAACTCAAACTGTAAAGTGACTTTTACTTCTGGCCAAACTAAAAAGTGTATGTGTGTGTATGTGTATTTATTTATTTTTTTTGGTTAAGTAAAATTATTCTCTTACAAAAAGTTTTTTGATAGTAAATGGAGAATGTATATATATTGAATTTTTATGGTATTTCAGGATGACTTTTCCAAGTGAATTTATATCTTAGGATTTCTGTTTCCTGGATGAAATATAATGTATCAGTTGATTTGTGTTTCCAGTGTTTCCTACTACGTTCTTAGTTTTGTTTTGTTTTCCCTGCACCCTTATTGCCTTGCAAGTATTTTTTAGCCTTTATTAATAGAGAAGAGTCTTTCTGGCCGTGTGTTTTGGAAGTGGAGATGGAGTGGGATTGGCAGAAGGCAAGCAATAGAGACTTCTGTGCTCCAGGAAATAAATACATGTGTTTCATTAGCTTATTTCTCTTTTGTCAAATTCAAATACTAGAAGGGATCTCAACTTTTAGTCAGATCTTTCTTCAGATAAAGAAGAGTACAGTTAATGCTATCCCCCTTTTATAGACGAATTGGCAGAGGCCCAGGGATCTAAATGACTTTCCCGTTGTTACCAATCCAAACCTATTAGTGTATGAGAATGGGTACACTTGGACAAAAGTTCTCTTTTAAGTACATTAAATGCCTACATAAAATTAAAAATATCTTTCAATGCAAAAAACAAACAAAAGACCCCTTTCCATGTATCCTAAGCCCTCAAATATTTCATACGGAATTAGGCAAAACTAAAATTAACTGTTCAAAAAATAAACTGTAGTCAGCCATGAAATTGAAAGTCTCACTAAACTTATCAAAGTTCACTTTTTCTCCTAATCAAAGAACTTGAGGATGTCATATTTTTCTTCAGTCTAGAAGGATGTGTCAAAATCTCAATGTTTATACAGTTCAGCTCATTCTATGAACAGTTTGGGAATAAAAGCTCCTGGTGATAAAAGCTGCCCATGTTCTGAGTGTACAGAAAACTAGTGACATCTTTTAATTAGAGGACAAACTCAGAATATCTACCCTCCGGTCCTTTGCATCACCAAAGCAATTTCCAAAGATGGAATTGTCTGCAGAAAAATCTAATGTGGTTAACTGTGTTCATGATACATCATGCAGAAATTAGAGTATAACAGAAATGCTTAATAATATAATTCCTTACATCTCTCTCCCTTGGAAAATAAAGATGTAAGATGCTAGTCAGCTCCTTGTTAATGGGATTGTAGAATAATAGGATTAATTAAATGCTGTAATATAATTTGTTTTCATCATAGATTTTAGTCCTTGCAGATAGATTAGTGAATTAGTTATGATTGCAGCAATTAAGGTCTTTAAAAAAAAGGACCTTGGAAAAACCGACATACCAAAGGTCCACCTTCTTAATCAACTGGAAGGGCATTGACCTAGTACTGGAGGGAGGGTGTTTTGTTTTGTTTTGTTTTTTTCAACTCTGTTCATAAACCCTCATTGTCTGGGTTTCTCTCCTTTCCTTTGTTCTATTTATTCAACACGTCCCGAGTTGCTCCTTATTGCCAAGCATAGTACCAAGTATTGATGATCAAAAGGAACTTGCTGGGGGGAGTGCCTGGGTGGCTCAGTTGTTAAGTGTCTGCCCTCGGCTTGGGTCATGATCCCAGGGTCCTAGGATCAAGCCCCACATCCGGCTCCCTGCTCCGCAGACCCTCCCCCACTCTCCCTGCTTGTGTTCCCTCTCTCACTTTGTCTCTTTCTGTCAAATAAATAAAAAATCTAAAAAAAATAAAAAAAAGAACTTGCCATGGTCCTTGTCCTTACAGACCTCACTCTCTTGCGTTGGCTCCTGAAGGACATTACTCACTGCTTAAGTTTAGCCAAATGCTCTTAATTTCTTCTTCACTTCAATTAATTAATACTTAGACTTTTCCCCGCAGACTCTATGTAAAATCCCTAAGATAAAGTACTGAGAAGACCCTTTACCAAGATAGCATCGATTCTTTCCCTGTCGCAGATATTTAGATCCTGAGATATCATCTCTTTGGCCCTCCTAACTTTATTTTCATTACCTTCATTACCTATGTAACTGATTGTTAGATTCCTTTGCTTTTCTCTGCTTTCTGGAACCTGCATTTTCCTGGTAAGGGTTTATTTACCCACGGCCAACACTTATGCTCTTTGTGTATTTCTTAATTCCTGCTTTCTGCGTGACTGGTGATTTGGTTTTACTTTACTATTAAAATTTACCTAACCAAAGTAACATTAATTAAACTACCTTCTTCCATGTTCTTTGTCCAGTTTCCTGGATCTATAGTGTAGTGTAGAGCTTCCTTACTGCATCCCTATTCTTTAGTTGTGCTTCATTTAACTTGTGTTGACATCATCTCTCCTTTTTAGATTTTTTCCTACATTTTTTTCGAATCAAGGAAGTCCAAAATTAGAAATGAAATGTAGTTTGAAAAATAAATGGACTGTTTCTCATAGGGTATGGGTTAACAATTCTGGAACTGTTATGCATATATACTGGAATTGATCAATTACATAAATAGATGGTGGGTGGGAGAGCCAACCTATTCACTTTTGAGTGAGAAGTTATAGATAAGCAAAGGGAGGAGGCTAGACTAATTCATGTGGTAATGGATTGGAACCGGACATATCAGTATGAAGTCATGTTTTGCTCAATAGAGATACAGGTAGGTAAATATAGAAATATTTCTATATATGGGTATATACACAGTTTAGTACACAGACATATATTCTGTTGCTCTGTCAGCTGAGAGGACCTGGAATCAACAACACCCCAGTAGCAATGAGCACACTTAGTGCCCAGATTTGGGTAATTAACACTGTTCTTTGCTGAAAGGAACCAGGGCTCCTTGGAGAAATAGTTGATTCTAGGACTGAGACAGAACATACACAAGATGAATTCGAAAGTAAGGAAATACTAAATTAAAAACATAAACCAAAACCTACGGGGATGTCAAAGGGACACAGAAACCAACTCAGTTAATTTCCAGTGGCCAAAGTTAGAATTATTGGGGCAGAAAAATAAGGAGATAGTTTTATTACAAGCCCAAATATAAAATGAATATCCATGATTTCATGCTCAAGTAAATCATTGAATAAATAAATAAACGAGGGGTAACAGGCAAATCCACATGTGGAAAATTCCACATAATTTTTGTAGATACTTTGCTGTCGTGGAGATGCCCCATAACTTCCTATTCCTTAAGTATGGGCTGATTATAGTGACTTTTTTTCTAAAGAACACAATATGGAAAAAGAGAAAAAAAAGAATAACTTTACCCTGAAGAAGCCTGCCAGACACTCCCTTAGCCAGGTGATCAAGGTCATTGTCAACAGTACTAGGTCGTGTTGACACAGTATGCGTCCTCGATACGATAGGATGAAAATGGCTCTTTATCTCTGTGGTCTTTCTGCAGAGGAAAATACATAACCCTGGTCTAATCATGAGAAAAATGCATGATAAATCTCACTTGAAAGGCATTGTACAAAATACCTCACCAGTGCTCTCAAAATAGACAAGGTATCAGAAACAAGGAAAGTCTAAGAAACTGTCACAGCCAAGAGGAGCCTAAGCAGACATGACAACCAAATGTAATTTGCTACCCTCGGCGGGAACCTGGCACAGATAAGAAGTCTAGAGGAGAAGTAAAGAAATCTGAATAAAGTATGGACTTTACAAGCAAAGACAATTATCATATGAGAAGTACTGTCCTAAGCAGTTTTTAGAGAAAAAAAACCTTTTTAATTTTCTCTTAATACTTTTTAGTATTCAGTCAACAAATTAGGTAGAACTAGAATTACAAAAAATATGAGCATGAGCAGAACTCACAGTTCCACTGATGGTTCTTGAGATGAGTCCTTCAATTTCCTTTGATCTTGGGGGAGAGGGAGATGAAACTCTAAAACCACCTAAAATACATTACTTATCTCTTATCGCCTATGTTCAGAGCACCTCTCAATTTATAAATTCTGCTTTTATCTTGGAAGTTACTTTTGAGTTGTGGAATTATTAAATCTGTGCCCTAATCCAAGCCCAAAGCATAACTTCTAAGCCCCTACATTGCCCACAGCTCCCATCTGCAGCATTGTGAGAGGAAGTGAGTAATTCATGGTAAAACAAGAAAGAGGAGACACCCGTCAAGGTCATTGCACTGTGGTACTGTCCAGCAGATTCTTTGTACCGTTCAAAAAGTACCAGAGATAATAAAAAATAAAAGAGTAAGTAGATGAAGCTCATTTCTATGTCACTGCGTTTCCAGGAAGCTGCCCTAAATTGACCAGCTGTGTAAAGTCTAGACGTGGGGAAAATAGAAATAGAGAGGTTGATCTTCCTGGAATTCTTTTCTATGAGTTTCCTTCCTATGCCACCAGGCAAAAATAATAAAGTGAAAACCAAATCCCGGGCTGTGCCCTCAGTGCAAGGCAGCAGTGAACTTATTCCAAGGGAGACTTTTTTCCAAACCAGTGACTGGGAATAAGCCTGAACCGGACCATCCTATTTGCTCTGCACCACTCACTGGTTAAGTGCGATTACGTGAATGCCATCACTGTGTCTTGGATACTGGGGATTTCATGAGTAAGCAAGACTCTACCATTTCTTTCAAAGAGGTGAAAGGTAGATGGGAAATGTGACAATTACAGATATCGGAATAAATGCTGTTCAGTTGGATACTGGGACCATAAACATTGCAGACAAGGAGCCCGTGATTCTGCTGAGGTTGGGGGAGGAGGTTTCACAGAGGATGGGGTGTGGCTTTTAAGCTGAGACTATAAGTATTAATAACAGCTCCAAGTCTACAAAAGTAGGAAGGGCATTTTTGGTTTAGCTTGACAGAATATGCCAAAATCTTTTTTTTTTTTGAGATGTTATTTATTTATTTGACAGAGAGAGAGAGAAAGAGAGAGAAAGAGAGAGAGAAAGCAAGCATGGGGATCAGCAGGCAGAGGGAGAGGGAGAAGCAGACTCCCCACTGAGCAGGGAGCCTGAGCCCGGCTTGATCCCAGGAGCCTGAGATCATGACCTGAGCTGAAGGCAAACTCGTAACCGACTGAGCCACCCAGGCACCCAAGAATATGCCAAAATCTAAAGTTGAGAGATGATTCAAGGAACGGAGTTGGATCAGGGCAGTTGCAAGTTGCAATTTCCAGTTGCAGAGTGTATAGGTGTATGCATGATGTACAGGGCATACGTGGAAGTGGGAGTAGAATGGGATGACAGGTGAACTTAGACATACAAGAGTCAAATTATAAATAGCTTCTAGACCTTACTAAAAATTATGGACATTAGGCAGTGAGGAGTAATGGAGTGGTTGCAAATGAAGTAAATGTAAGCATTTAATAATTTAAAAAAGCACAGTGATATAATTATGTTCCTTGCTAACATTTTTATTTGCACTGCCACAAAACTTAATGTTGCAGTATTTATCTATAATGTTTAATAGTAACTGCTGATAGGGATGTTTTGCTAACTAAAGATTTTATAGCTGAGAACTGTCTCCTTGCTAATTAATGTGTGAAAAGACAACTACAAATGCTCTCAATTCTTCTATGCCCTCCAGCAATTGTTTGATAATATCACCAAATGGGAACAAAGAAAATCATATCTTGCAGATTGCCAACCAGTAGAGTCTCTCTGGGACTTGTTAATTTTTTAAGCAACAAATAGTTATTAAATACCTACTATGTATCAGACCCTATGGCAGGAACCATTTATGTGAAGATGATTAAGAAGAGTTTCTGAGCTCAAGCAGCTTGCAATATGGTGGGGGAGCCAGGAAATTATTGTTGGAGGAGAGTAGGTTATGGAAGGGAGCATGGGAGGATGGAGAAGAAAGTGATTACTTTTACTTTGTTGTATGTACCAGGATTGGGCCTGGAAATACCTTTCAGAGGAAAGGGACTTTGAGTTGAGTCTTGAATGCTAAGTTCATGTTCACAAGGTAGATGGGGGAGGGCATAACTGTAGGGGCTGTAGTATGTTCAGTATGGAGGTGGGGAACACTTTAATGAGTTTAGGAACTCTAGAAAACTGCTGAGTTCAGTTGTATAGCTTGTGTGCAGTAACACTGTTGGGGGTGTTACCTCAAAGTCTGTAAGAGTGCCACCTCTCCCCTGATGGTGTGTGCACTGATGCACACACCAGTGAAACTGTGCAGTGTACAACCTATACAACTTTATATGGCAGTCCTCCAAATCAATTTAATGTAAACATATTATGCAATTAGTTATATAATTAACTGTGAAATGGGAATAACAGTACCTAGGCTCATAAATTGGAGCAAGGATATATAATCATTATTATAAATATATAAACATCAGTTGTTATTACTAAGAACTTTAAACATTTTATATCGTCAAATGCAACCATTTTTGAATATATGGCTTCTAAGTTTAGGCTTTATCCACCCTGATATTATAAATTTATTTTCCTATATTTATAACAATATTTTTATCTAAACTGAGATGTATGCATAAATAGATAGGTACGTGGAAAAAGGAAGGTGAGGATCTATTATATACAAGAGCCAAAGATGGTCCCTATATATTGGCCTTAAGTTATTTACTTTTTCATAGCAGACTGGGACCCATTAGCTCAAAAGCCCACCAGTGCCAAACTCAAATTATTACATACCCAGTTGTTTTAAACATAGCCCCAATAAATAGATCTTTAACCAGCTAGAGCATACTTGCTTTGTATTCCCCACA
This sequence comes from Nasua narica, assembly GCA_028533885.1. NCBI lineage: Eukaryota > Metazoa > Chordata > Mammalia > Carnivora > Procyonidae > Nasua > Nasua narica. The sequence goes on along the minus strand of CM052800.1, from coordinate 14,120,132 downwards.
AAGCTGCATCTACCTCTATTAGACGTAGAAAAGTTACACTCTGGGGATATTAAAAAACCACCAAAACCAAGCTGCACTTTCAGAAAACTCAGACCCCGAGTGTTCCTGAGTGAAGTCACCTAGATGGGTAAGCCCCTCACTTCCCCCCTCTCCTTCTGGATTTCCCTTGTCCTCCTTCCCATTTCTAGTAGTAGTCCTGCACCACTGCTTCTGAAAGGTGTCCTGCTATAAGGGACTTCCTCTTTCCTGCAAAGGCTCCTATCAGACCTGCCCCAAGTGAAATTATTGTGACTCACTGTTACCACAGCCTCGTTTGTCCTTTTTTATGGATCTGCCCTGAATCCCTTGAACTCACCACAATATCTGATATTTGAAAATTTTCTTAAAGGAGCCAGCTTTTCTTGTGAGTAGCTCTTCTCTCTTGAGTAGTTTATACTTCCTGCAGAAATTTTGATTTTCCAAATACCTGTTGTTCTAGAACTTTCTAGCCTGTTCCAATGATCAGACATCCTACATACGTATCAGTACCCCTCTACTAGAAATATCATTTTGCTATCTGGTAGTACAGGTTTCCTCTCATTATTCTGTTTAATTTCTTTTGCTTTTCCCCTGTATTTATTCTATCAGTCTTATATTTAAGTGAGACTGCCCTATGCAATAAAACAGATCCCTTGAGATTTTGTTTGGGGCTGTGAAATATTTACAAATTACTTAGTGGGGAAGTCACTTACATCTCTAACAATATTGAATGTCCCCACTAGGAATATTTTAAGTGTTTCCATTTATTTAGCTCTTCTTTTTCTATTCTCCATTTATGCTGTATACTTTTCTACATATAGGGTCTTTAATAATTTAAGTTGGCTTATTCTTGTCTGTTTTATAGGTTTTATTATTATTGTAAAGAGATCTTTCTATATATTCTCTATTTTATGATTGCTGAGGTATACAAAATCATAGCTTTACAAATAATTGTTTCATACCTTACCACTTTAACTTTCTCATTAGTTTTGAGTTTTTCATTTGCTTGACCTGATGTGATCAAGTGTTCTAGTTACTTTAGAGGGACTTACTACTTCTAGTGAATCATTGTTATAAAATATGATATTTTGATGAGATTCTTTTAATTATCCTTCATCAAGTTGAAGAAGATTCCTTATGTCATAACCCAAATGATTTTATTTAGGGTTTTATACCTATTGACAAAAGATTTGAGTTTTTATTTGTTTCTGTTTTTACTAACCCTGTCTGGGTTTTTTGGTGTTTTTTGATTGGTTGACTGATTTATGGTGCCAGAATTATGCTTAGTTTGTATAATTAAATGAATTGAGAAGTTGCTTATCTCTCTTTTGGTTAACGTAGGAAATAGCTGAGTTTTGAAAATTGATTTTACTTTCCTATAAAACTATTTACCCAAGTACTTTTTTAGGATGCAATAGGATGGGAATATGTGACTACATACTTTTAAAATTTCTTAAGTTGTTCTTGTTTAGTTTTTTTCAAGTTTTGTATCAATTTTATTGTATTTTCCTATAAAACTATCCCTTTCATCTACCTTTTCAAGTTGAACCATTTACATTTGTAGATTGTTATACAATTTAAAAAATCTCTTTGGATCCAAGTTCTGTGTGCTTTCTCGTTTCTAATGTTATTATCTGGGTTTCTGTTTTGTTTTGTTACTGATAATTTTAAATATCTTGCTTGTTAAATTGTTTAACTTTCCTGAGTTTGTTTTATTTTCTATTTCATTAATCATTTTTTTCATGATTTTCTTGTATTTTCCTTATTTTGTAAACATTTTCTTCTTATTTTTAGCTTGAATATTTTATTTTCAATGTTGTTTTTCTATGAATATATATGAAACCATGTCTTAAACTGCAAATGAATCATTTTACTCATTGCCCCAAAACAATGCTTAATTTTGTAATATTTTTATTTTGTATGATAATCATGTTGAGGTTACATATATTTGTACATGAACGTATGTATGTGTATTTAGGTATAGGCTTTGCATGTGTGTGTTTCAAAGACTAACCTTATGCTTGCAAACTCTTCCAAGAGATTAAACTGTCTTTATTCATGGAGCCATCGCTGGTTCATGTGGTCTTCTCCTCCTAAATCCTGCAGTTTTTACAGTCAACCACACTAGCTACATTCAATCATATTTTCCCATTTATCATGCACTACTGATTCCATATGAGTCTTGCTTTTTGAGGACAGGAACCATGTCAGACACATCTGCCTTCCCACAGAGTTAAGCACGTGGCCAGTGCCTAGCAAATTGTTTTTAATTTACCATCATTATCTACTGTGTTCTGCTATATGAGTCTTATCTCATATGTATTTTTCCTATTTTACTTCATCTTTTGGTCTCCTAGGACAGCAGCAGGATGAGATTGGGGGTAATGTAAAGAGCAAGCAGTTGGTAAAAGTTGAGTGTCTTCTGGCTGCCTTGTGCCCTGCAAATCTTGGGCTTATCCATGGTTGTGTTCTTTCTAAATCACAGAGGCTTACGGGAAGACTCAGGTCTAGTTCGAAGGGAAGTGCTAATGGGCATAAAAGATCAACTACTGTATGATGTAATTGGCATATTGTTGTCATTATGTATCTGTAGAAATAATGAAGCAATTGCCGGACCCTCTGTCTTCCATTTTAGAATTAAAAAGCTGAGTGAGATAAGTGGAAATGTTGAAACCCAGAACCCAAGTTACCTAGCTCTAAAATCCAGTTCTCGTCTCTCTATATGATTTGCCATTTAGGCAATATCTTCTGCTGAACCTGCTAAAATTTCATCTTCAGGAATGTCTAAGGGATTCACAGTGAATCTATAAACCATGTGATCAAACTAGAGAAATCAGAAACCTCTCCTAAAAGCCACAATGCTTATCATTATTGCCTTTCCTGTCTTGCTTTATCTTGGACATTCTTATCCTCTGAGAGAAAATGAGGGATGACCAGAATCAAGGCTATGCTCCTGCATCCAGGGGAAAGCTCCTGCATCATAGGGGACAAAATAACTGTGGCATTTGGAATCTGAATTGTAGCCATTTAGGGGGTAATCTGATCTTTTTTGCCTCCTCCTTCAACAATTTGGAAAACATCCTTTTATTGCTAAACTTTGATATGTTTTTTGATTTGTTTCGCTTTGTTAGTATTCCCACTATTAAGGAGACTCTTACTGCCTATAGATAATTGGTTTTTTTTCATACAAAGAGATATTTAGGTATTAAAACCATTGAAGGCACCAAGGAAAATTGTACTTCTGGCATTAGAGAAACTAGCTTTATCACCCTATTTTTTGATGTAACAGCAAATAGGAAGTAATTATGTAGGTCTTAGTTGGGATGGTGAGGCAAAAACTAGACTGAGATCCATCAATAGGAGGATAGCCTTTGAGATTTCTTCTCAAGTTCTAAGTGAAAAAAAGACGAGGAGTCTTTATTGAGAAAAATGCTGCATAAGAAATAACAAAAGACCAAATGAACACAATAAAAACAACCCAGGACCCTCAGTCTTTCAATGTTAATATGGAATGTTTGAAAATGAAAAGTTAACTAGATATGAAACAACAATAAGATGCGTCAACCAGAAACAACAATAAAGGGGAAAAAATATCAAATGCCACTTGAAAAAATGAGAAAGGCAAAGCTTTTTCTAAGAAATAAAAATGGGGTATTTGTTAAATGATAACAGGATATGTTGACAAGTTGATACTAAATGATTAGAAATGTTGAAGGCAGGGCCCCTGGGTGGCGCAGTTGGTTGAGCGACTGCCTTCGGCTCAGGTCATGATCCCGGAGTCCCGGGATCGAGTCCCACATCGGGATCGAGTCCCACATCGGGATCGAGTCCCACATCGGGATCAAGTCCCACATCGGGATCGAGTCCCACATCGGGATCGAGTCCCACATCGGGCTCCCAGCTCCATGGGGAGTCCTCTTCTCACTCTGACCTTCTCCCTTCTCATGCTCTCTCTCACTCTCTCTCTCTTTCCTAATAAATAAATAAATAAAATCTTTAAAAAAAAAAAAGAAATGTTGAAGGCAGGCTTGGAGTAACTGGTTTGTTTTATAACAACATATCAAAAAGAAAAAAATAAGAAAATAAATTGTGAGTGATGATTATAAGTCATGCATGAAAATGCTGTTACGTTTATATTCCTTTGGCTAAGATACTCTATTATCACTCTAACACTTAGGGAACACATCTGAGTGGCTTGGAGACAGGAGAATGAGGGCCCAGTGGGACTTACACACCTTTTTTATGCTGTGCTCTCATAGGAAATTAATTATAACACATTTTGACTAATATTTTTGAGAGAACATCATGAGAACTAACATAATGGTGTTTTAAAATAACACAGCTTCTTGTTTCTGTTGTAAATGAGCAGGTTTGGAGGGTCAAGAAAAGGCATATAAATGCTCACATTTGTCTACAGCAAGGCTACTGGTGTCGCCCCCATGACATGCTTCAGTAAATTGTGGAATCATGGCCCCCGTGATGCATGAATTAATTGATATACTGTTAACTTGGAGGTACTACCCAGAAAAGAGGGCTATTTTTAACTTCAGAACGCAAGAAAACTCAATGTTATTCAATGGGAATTAGTCTTGGTCACTGGATTTAATATTTTCATCATGATCCAGAGGAGAAACTATAAAATGAGCTCATTAAATTTGCTTCCAAAACTCAGCTAGGGGTGTCAAGCTCAGAGAAATAGCTCGGTAATACAAAGTTGCCCTAGGGAGCTACAGGAAGTTTAGGAAAGATAGTTGTTTGCAAAAGGAAAAAAAATTAAATAGATAAACTGAAGAATAATTGCCTCTAGAAATGTGGTCAAAATAAATTATAGGACTCTAATTCATTATATCCCAACCATGGATCAGAACTATAGTACTGAAAATTTAAAAACACAGATGATTTTTTAAACACTGTATTCAACAAATATTTTTTAAGTGAGAAACTGCTGGTGACAAGCCCTCTGCTATTATATCCCTTGGGGTCAGGGGCTGAATTCAGGGTCCTGTTCCAGCCTCAGCACCTAGAACAGGGTCTGCTGTTGAGTCCTGCGAGGCTTTGTTAAAGGAGGGAGTAGGGTGTGGGAGTAGGGGGACACAAAGAAGAATAAAAGTGCCTTACACTTTAAGGACAGATCTCTCCCAGAGGGAGGGACAGACACACATACTTGGTCCTAGAGTCTAAAAGAAAATGCATGAATATCAGAGTATAGAAGATTGACAACTCAGGTTTGACCTTCAGCTTTTTCAAGTTTTAGCACATAAGCCACACAAATTCTTCTCTGTGTTTCAGTCTTATTTAAAATAAAGCTAATAAATTCTACTTAAGCAATGTCATGAGAAGCTTGAGTAGATAGATAGAAAGAAAGATAGATATAGATAGATACATACATACATACATACATACATACATAGAAATGCAGATACACAGGTAGGCAGATAAATAGATATATAGATAAATACATAGATAGACACACAGATATATAGATAGATGGATGGATGGATAGATAGATAGATAGATGTTACTTTTCTTCCAGTTTTCTCTCTGTGAAATACAGAATTTATTTTTTTTAAAGATTTTATTTATTTATTTGACAGAGAGAGAGAGAGATCACAAGTAGGCAGAGAGGCAGGCAGAGAGAGAGGGGGAAGCGGGGGAAGCAGGCTCCCCGCTGAGCAGAGAGCCCGATGCGGGGCTCGATCCCAGGACCCTGAGATCATGACCTGAGCCGAAGACAGAGGCTTTAACCCACTGAGCCACCCAGGTGCCCCTGAAATACAGAATTTAGATGACTCTCAAGTAAAGATAGAAACACCTACAATGAACCCTTCTTTTTACTTTTGGGTTGGACATGTTTATTAAGTATCAGATTTGAACTAAACTCCATTAATCTAGAAGGCAGGATCCTTGGTCTTCATATGAAAAGCAGTGAGAATATATATTGTTTCCCTTTAGAGAATTTGTCTGTGAGAAGGCACTGTAGGAATAAGAATTTAATGGCATAGCGTTGAAGAGACAGATACTTTTCATGATAAAGTGGTTTATGCATTTTAAAGTAAGGTTTGTGGAAATTAAAAATTAAATAACATAGCTACATTACCTAGAAGATTTTTAATCTTCTAGAATGGGATAGAAAATATGAATGTAATTTTTTTATGTCAAAATTAGAAATTGCCAGTGAAATGGAGATTAATAGTTCTTTAGCTTTAATATCAGAGTTTCACAAAACTTCCATCTCTGTAGCTACAATATAGCTAAATTTTGCATTTCAAGAAGTATACTGGAGTACAATTATGTAAGCCCTGGAACCAAGAACTTGTTTATTATCCAAAAAGGGTCTTTGAAAAATGCACCATGGGTGGTCAGTATTAAATATATTGTTGGAGTTTTTCTTGATATTCTGTGCCTTTCATCTTACTACCCATATGACTTCTCCAAGTGCTGACTTTCCCTCCTTTGTAAAGTATGAAGTTCTTAGCCAAGCTTTCATTTCTGCTCACTAAAGTTATATAGTCTAATAAAATGATATAAATTTAATTTCGACAAAGCCCTAATTTCTATTTATTAAATATAAACTTCTAAAGGACAGAATGTAAATCAGATCTCATATTCAGGTTTTGTTTTGTTTTGTTTTGTTTTTTGAACTCTTTTCAACTACCATCAGAAAATACTTCATTCTCTGTATTACAATTTCTTCTAAAGGTGGGGCACAGTAAAGCCTACATGGTTTTTATTAGAGGTCATTCATAGGAGGCAAGGAAGAAAGAAGAGGAAAAATGCTAGACTTCCTGGTTCTTGGTGGAGAATTAGACAATTTAAGAATTTTCCTATTTTCTCTGATTGAGAAATATATATTTGATGCATTTGTCAGAAAACCTGTGTTATGTTGCAGTAACAAAAAGCCCCCAATTTTCCATTTGTGATGACCAAAGAATTATGTCATTTGTACCATTGTGCAGCAATTTTGACTTTGCTCTAAGTCTTCTTATTTTGGGATCCAGAGACAGGGAGTGATTTCTAGTTAGAATACTCTCAGCCATCCTATCAGCTGATTTTTCAGCAGAAACTTTGCAAACCAGAGAAAATGTCATAATAAATACAAAGTGCTAAAAATAAAAAAAAAAAAAGCTGCACCCAAGAATATTTTACTCAACAAGGCTATCATTCAGAATTGAAGGGAGAAATAAAGAGTTTCCCAGACAGAAATTAAAGGAATTTATCACCAGTAAACCAGTCTTACAAGAAATCTTAACGGAAACTCTTTGAGTGGAAAGGAAAGACAATAGCAGGGGTAAGAAAAGTATGAAGCACAAAAGCGGTAAAATTAAGTACATCATAAAAATCAGTTGGGCGATTCACAAAATAAAAGGATATAAAGTATGACACCATATACCTAAAACCAGGGAGGTGGAGATAAGTAAAAATTTAGTGCTTTTAAAATGAGTTCAAACTTAAGCAACCATCAATTTAACATAGAGTGCTATAAGCATAAGATGTTATATATAAACCTAATGGTAACCACAAATCAAAACCAGTGATAGGTATGCAAAAAGAGGGAGAGAAAAAGAGAGAGAAAGAGGGAGAGAAATCCAAGTATATGACTGTAATCAGTATTCTTTTTGAAGAGAAACAAAAACCTATTAGGCTCCTCAAAATCTTTAAGTACCCAGCTTATGAGACTCTATAACCCATACTTTTCCAAACATGGAAATACTTCTGAATAAAATTATCATCTAAGAGAGGAAATTAAATTCATTAATTAGGGTATTCATACTTACAGTAATATACAAGCCTTCAAATTTCAGCAAATTAACACAATGAAATTGGTTTTTTAACTTGTGTAATTCCCCAATGTGAGCATTCCTGGTGACCTGGAAACTTTTCTTTCCCTCCTGGTTCAGGAATGCACATTGTGTCTACCTTGTTGCTCCACCATCTCCTAGAACCTTAGGATCCTAAGCATTCAGTGGATGGGGAAATAGAAGGTCAAGACATATGTGCTTCTCAACTACCTTACCCTTGATGTGACACATGTTACTGCTACTCACATTCTAGTAGCAAGAGCTGGTCCTGTGGTCCCATTTATATGCAAGGATCACTGGGAAATGTAGTCCTTGACTGGGTAGACACTGTCTATAACAATTTTATATTATGGAAGAGTGTTCATGAAATTTTGGTGAACTTAGAGGCACTTCTGCCACATAGGATATTGTTATGTTTTATGATGATACAAACTATAACATGAATTAGTTCTCAGGAGAGAGGCAAATATATTTCAGTCCATGAAGAATCTGTTTCTTGTTTCCTTTATCCAAATGCCACCAATAAAATTAAATATAACATACTTTTGCTAAGAAATTTATTAAATGACCTTCCAGATGTTTTACTAGATACCACTAGGGATATAAAATCAAGAATGATGCATTTTCTTCCCTCAAAGGGACACCATGGGTTCTCCCATTTGAATGTCAAGTCCAGGAATAGAAGGAATTCTGCTTAAATCTCATCCACAGCTGAGCAAGTAGCTGGAGGAAACTTTGTTCTCACATGTGAAATGCAAATAATAATATACCTGGCTGGCATGTATGATGTGGGGTTAAAATTAGATGAGCATTATAAACCCTCAGGAAGAAGGGAATTAGAGGGACTGTTTATTGTCTCACTTCCCTTCCATAAACCCAGAGGGACTAGTGCATATGAATACTGGCAGAGCCTGGCTTCTGAACACAAAATGCAAATTTAAGGAAACCCATCCAGCTCCATTTACATAATCATGGCAAAATGTAAAATGCTCACCTTCTAGAATTGAAATGTGGAGATGAGGATCATGAGTAATTTGCTCATTATTCTTCCCTAATTCCCTAAATCCCTAACTTGCGTAATTTTCTTACTCTACCCACAGTTAGGAAATCAAGCCTGCTAAACACTCCGAGAATTGGTAGTCTACTGTCCTAATTTAATCAATCCATGACTGAAATGAAGGAAGAGAATATGAATTACTATGCCAAGCTCTAGGGGGAAGGAGCTTTTTTTGTTAGGTCTGTGGTAAAAATTTCCCTTTAATACCTAAAGCTGCCCCCTCAAACATACCTGACATTAATAGGAACCCAGAACATGTATGAAACAAATTATAGGACTTACCCTGCTTTTCTAAGTTGAGCATGCCTCTGAATCCCTACAGAGCTTACTAAAACAGACATTTCTGGGCCCTGCTCTCAAGAGATTCTTATTTAATGGGTCTGAGGTGCAAGGTGCTAAGAGTTTACACTTACGACAATTCCAAGGTGATGCTGATCCTGCAGGTCCAGGGGCCTCATTGTGAGAACCATCCAGCTGAAAGCATTGATACTCAGTCCAGGCAGCTCATCCCAATCAACCTCTGTTGTATATCTAGAATTAAAAGCACTGTCCTGGGATGCTTGGGTAGCTCAGTCGTTAAGTGTCTGCCTTCGGCTCAGGTCCTGATCCTGGGGTGAAGCCCCACATCAGGCTCCCTGCTCAGCTGGGAGCTTGCTTCTCTCTCTGCCCCTCTCTCCCACTCATGCTTGTTCTTCTCTCTTGCGCTCACTCTCTCTCTGAAATAAATAAATAAAATCTTTTTTAAAAATTAAAGAAAAAAGAAAAGCACTGTCCTAATGATTATAGGCTTCCAGAGCGAACAAACTACTATTATTGTTAATGTTATTATTCTGAACACATGGACTTGCATCAGGGATTTGGCCAAGAACTCTCTTATAAATAACTGCCTCCTTGTGTCTTTTCATTGTGTCACCAGAGGCTCTTTGAGATTGCAGTTACCCTTCCTCCTGTTACGTCTGTGATTGTTTACCCCTCTTTATTCCTTGTATGCTTCTTCTTCTCCTGCTTGCTTCCTAGCTGGGACCCAGAGGTTGTTTGGCCAAAGTATTGAGAGATACAAGGTAAACAATGTCTAGTACAGTTGCCTTTCCTTTCTGTGCTTGGCTCTACCACTTACCAACTATAGGACTAAACCACATTTATGTGTTTTTTCTGAAGTTCAGTTTTCTCATCTGTTAAAGTAGAGATAACACCTTACATGTTTATGTGAACACATAAAAGTACTTAGTGCAAAGTAAGGGCTCACAAATATCCTGTATTGTCTTTTCTTGTCTGCTTTCGTGCTTCCCCATTTTTCTTTTTTCTTCCATTGCAGTGTTTTTTTCCTTCACTCCATGTCTCACCTCCAGTGTAAAAAACACATAAAAGATCATTTCTTTCCATTTCCCACTCTGCCAAATGGTTCTACAAGGCCTACTGTTTTGCAAACATCTTGCTTTCCTTCTCTGGAACATGCCTTTTACCCTCAGGTTCTGGAAATCTGACCAAATGTAAACCCCCAAATCTCGCTCTGTTCCATTATACATTATTAAAGTGATCTCTTAAAGCACTTAATAATTTCTGAAGTATAGTTTTATATATTATTTCTTAGCAGACATTCTCAATATTACCTATACTGTCTTCCATTATTTTCTTTGTTAATATATCTCTGTCATAATTATGACCTAGATAACGTAAAAAACACAAGAATACAATATATGAGCATCCCAGAAGGACTGAATCTTTCAAAACTCAAAACTCCGGCTACTTGTGTGTTAGGTCATGTATTAAAAAGTGAATAATAGGGACTTAATCAATCTGGCATTGGGGATAATATTGACACTTACCTTTCAAGTTCTTTATTAATATACCAGGACTGGTCTGAAATTTGGCCCTTACATTTAGGCAGATGTGCCCGAACATACTGCACTATGACCAGGAACTAAGGAGTCCATTTCTCTTTGGGGTCTCCATAATTCTGGTATTTCAACTGAATAAATGACTATCTGCAAAGTACAGCTGTTAAGTTGTTGATGAGCTTTAGAGGGCAGTAGAGGAGCTGTCTGAAAAAATCGCTACTTGACCAGGAAAAACATTTTTCTTTCCCAAGTTATTTCTGCAAAGCTCTCTCTTTGGAAGGAAAATAAAGGATTCTATTTAAAAAGGGGCATGTAATAGCTTCAAAAAAAATGAAGAGTATATCCTAGTATATTTCACATATAAGAACATTTTCCGCCATGAAAAAATTTACCTTCTACTGATTATTAATATGTGAGGAATCCAAAAGAAATTTGAAGGAAAATAATTATTGGCTTTACTTTATATATTGTAGGGATTTTTTATTTTTTATTTTATTTTATTATTTCAAAAGATTTTATTTATTTATTTGACAGAGAGAGAGAGACAGCGAGAGCAGGAACACAAGCGAGTAACGGGAGAAGCAGGCTTCCCGCTAAGCAGGGAGCCCGACATGGGCCTGGATCTCAGGACCCTGGGATCATGACCTGAGCCAAAGGCAGACTCTTAACAACTGAGCCACCCAGGTGCCCTGTAGGTTTTATTTTAAGAACGTTTTATTCAGTTTGTGTGTATTTTGCATTATGTATTGAAGGAGAAAATGTTTTGGAAAATTGTGGCTGTGTAAACAGTTAAGAGATAATGTTGAACAATTCAAGGCAAACAAATTTGTAAAAAAAATAGTGATTCCTGAAGGTAATGAGAAAACTGTTTTTGATTGAAAAATTTAAATACACACAAATGAAAAGATGAAATGAGAGTTACTTATTGGGGGGTCATTAGAGTTCATTTAACTGAATTAGATTTTGTCAGCTAGCAAGACTTACACTTGAATTTAGCTATCATGCAATTAAGAGAAAACTCTTCAAAAAAGCAGTGTCCAAGATCTTACTAAAGGTTACAAGGAACAATGCTCATCCTCAACTTCCTCTTGTCTGGGTGATCCCAAATCCACAGGCACATAGCCACCACAATGACTGCAGTGTCCATAAAGTGGAATGCTGTTAGGTTTGAAGCACCACCTACGCAAGCTACACCATTCTATTTATGAATTATTGCGAGTCTATGATGCAAGACAGCAGAGTGTACTGCATAGTCTGAGTGATCAAAACAGAACTTACTCAGCTTTCTATTGATCTAAAATGTTTCCTCTGGGGATTGGGTCATTCTTGCCGGCTCTGCGCTAGTGACAAAGGGCATTGTTCAAAACTGATACTCTTACAGTAGAAGCTTGGAATTTACACCTTGCAGTAGAAGCTCCCCTGACTGTCTTGCCCAAATTCTTAGCCACTGCTCTGCAAGAGCTATGAGCTCAGGTCTTTCTTCCTCCTTTGTGATGTTTATTGTCCTTCCTCTGTATTTTAGTTCTTCTAGTAACCTTTTGATCATTTCCCTTCATCCTCGTCTTCTGGCATTCTTCTTCTTTTGACTCTTTATCTGGGAGTATATCTTCTCAACCCCTAGAACCTGGTTTGGAAGAAATCAAGCATGTGATTTCATAGCCCTATATTTTCTCCAGTAAATTTTTTGGGTAATGGACAGTTTATCTTGCTTCTAACCCTCACAGGAGATTGGTGGTAGATTTTCCAGGTCTGTTACTATCAGTACCATCAGCTTTCAGTGTAGCAGGATCTTTCAGGGTCTGCTGAGACTACCCAAGACTCTCTGCCCACACAGACAAGATATCACGAGGTTTGCTAAAGTTTTGTTGGTCTTCTTTTTCAATATGGTCATATCTTTAGTGACCCTGAGCCATCTGGCTTTAAGAATTTAACCTAACCAATATAGCATGCCCATTTGACACAACAAAGTGAGAGAGGACCTTAGAAACTCCAGAAATGAGTCATGATGGCCTTCAAACCTTTAGAAAATGCCATGCTTCTTTATTCAAAAGTCACAGTCAATATGACAGCAGAATCCCCGGAGCCTCAAAATCCAAATTTGAAAATTCTTTTCATGTATTCACACATATCCTCTTTGGGCACGTCTTCAGTGAATTCTATGAGGTGCTCTATCTAAGCATGTGTTTATGGAGATATCCACCTTCTGTTGCTTTTTTCCACGTATCATTCTGGGGAGGGAAATGGCCTTGGTTTTGAGGCCAACCTGTTCTTTCTAACTCAGTAGCTCTCAGGTGGCTCCATCTTCACTGAGAAGGGGTTGCCAGTTCCCAGGTGTAATTGCGCAGAATGAGGCATAGTGCCCATGAACAAACACACAGGTTATTTAAAGCTCCCATGGCAAATCAAAGTCCAGAAACAGTTTACAAGTTGGAAAAACATTTCACTGAGGCATTTATCACTTCTCCTCACTGAATCTTCTTAAACCAAAATGCCCTGAATGCCTACCATGTACCCAATAGGACACTGATCCTGTTAGGGAATTAATAATCTTTAAGCAATAAAAATAAAAATGATGGGAAGCCCAGAAGGAAAGTTATATCAAGGTTTTATTGTGTTTTTTTCCATTTTTTTCATTTTAGATCCTTGCCATGCTACATTTCATAACATTTCTAATTATTCTGAAAAGACTTATGGCCAGGAAAATAGAGGGTTTTTTTAACTGCAAGATGTTAAATAAAATAATGGTGAGTCATGCACTGATTCTTTCAGGATGAGATGATTTTGCTACACCTCTATTGACCAATGCCCAAGATAGGCTACATTATGATTGTAGGGTACACATACGGTCTCACTTTTTGGAAAAGACCCAGTTAACCTTAAAGCATGTTGATTTTCTTGGCATTATATGGGAGCCCCATTAGGAAGTGTTATGTGGGGTGTTTCTGGAGGTGGGATGGGGTCTCTAGGACATCACCGAAATGATGCTTTGTACTTTCAATATTGTAACTATACTGAGCATGATTTGGCCTGTCTGTTTCACTATCTCTCATTCTCTCTCTTAGTCTCACTTTTTGCCACTCTCTATATCCTGAAGTGATTTCAGAATCTTTTAGTGCCACAGGTTATCACTGTGACAATTAATTATCATTAAACTGGCAGTGGAAATGTTAGTTAATGGATGGTATTTGTTGATAAAATGCCAGATAGCAGATAATTAATTATAATAGCTCATCTTGGGGAAAAACAAGTCCATCAGAAAGAGGATAATGAACAATTTGCCATCTGGCCTAAATAAAGGAACTGTCTGGGTCAGTGTTGAGTCACTCCAAGTTCCCTGAAGTGTCTCAGTATAGGACAAATGCATCCATTGCATCTATGAACATTGTGGATAAGATCCTGGAGTTCAGTTTTTGCTGTCCATTTTGACTGGGCTGAATTCTAAGGGATTTGGGTATTTCAGAAACCTGAGTAAATGGGGAAAAGGGGAAGCAACAGAATAAGTAAGTGGGACAGCAATCCTGGTTTCAGAGAGCAGTACTTGCAGGCCATGTGCACAGATTATAAAGGAGCGTGGTAAACTTGAGTGTTGTGGGAGCAAGGTGCTAATGTCTAGCGGCAGCATGGGACCAGCTGGCCAGTCCATTCACAGCAGACGTCCAGCTGATAGCCGGGGAAATAGGTAAGAGGGGACACTTCCCTCTTACCCATCCTTTCCCCCCACCCACTCAAGAAAAGATCAGTTGTTTGCAGGTGTTGGATAGGACAAAAGAACAGTTCAGCAGTTTTGGCTTCAGAATGAACTCCATAGCTGAGAGTTTGAGTATAGGCTAGAAAACAGAGTAAAAAACTAAGAATTGTTTTTTGTATGTTTTAGGCTACCATTTGTGGAGAGTGTCTGTTATATCCCAGGTACTATAATGGCATTGTTGTATTTTAAGACATTTATTACAATTTTACGAAATAGGTGTTTTCATGTCTGGCTTCCAGATAAGAAGAGCGAGGAACACAGAATTTAGGCAAATTGCTCCCTGTCATATGTCTAGTTAAGTTCCAGAGTCAGGTTTTATCCTTTGATTTGTCTGTACCCAGAGAACTTTCTGCTTTAAGACGGAAAGCAAGATAATTTAATGGAGGTGAGAGGGAAGATTGTATCTTGGAGATGATGAGTGTGGGGAAGACACTGGACATTACCCTGGACAACTGACAAGAGTTAAGTAAACCTGGCTAACTTGTGGGAAAAGGGGATGTGGTTAATCCTCTGGGCAGAAAGCAGCCATAAGACTTGCTTTTTCTGGAAGGAGAAAGCACCTACACTTGCTGGTCGTGTCTAATTATTACTCTTAGCTGCTTTCTCTGAGATTGATTCTTAGATTTTGTTTGTTTTATATAATAATAAGACCAAGTATGACAGCTGCTATGAGTACTCTGAATACCTAGCTCACAGTAGGCATTTGAGTCATTCCTCATAAGTGACTAAATAAACTAGTGTGTTCATTTTCCAAAAGCAGGGATACTCTGCTTCTGTGTATTCCCAGGTGTGGCTCTGCTTAAAGCAGGAGAGAGGGACTGGCACTCTACCCTTGTACCGTCAACCCCCAAATAATTCTACTGAAGTGGAACTTCAGAGAGTCCGTAAGTGAAGGCATTTGGGGATTTCACATTCTACCACAAAATCTTCAATTACTGGTATCCAAAATAGAGACTTTCCCTGGTAGTAAAAGGGTATTGTTCACATGTGGAAAAAGATGAATGCTTTTAAAAATACATTTATTAAAATTAAAAATAAATTCTAAACTATACAGAAGATCATCAAGAAAAGAGCAGACTTGAACAACAGTATCAACAACTGAGAAGCAATATGTCTTAATAAGGACACTGCACCCCCAAACAAGAAAATACACATTCTTTTCAGGTATTCATGGACATTCTACAGGATAGACCATTATCTAGGATGCAAAATAGGCCACAATGAGTTGAAAAGGATTGAAATCAAACAAAATATGTTCTTAGATTACAATGGAATAAAATTGGAAATCAGTAACAGAAATTTGGAAATTCACAAATAATGGATATTAAACAACTATGCAACTTCTTTTTAAAAAAAAATTCAAGATTTTATTTTTTAAGTAATCTCTATACCCAACACGGGGCTCAAACTCACAACCCTGAGACCAAGATGCTCTACCAACTAACCCAGCGGAGGCACTCCAAGTACCACACTTCTAAATAATCAATGGATCAAAAAAAAAAAAATCACAAGTGGAAAATCAGAAAATACTTTAAGATAAATGAAAATGAAGGATCATGTAGCAAAACTTACCAGATACAGCTATAGAAGTTCTTAGAGGGAAATATATAACTATAAATACCTATATCATAAAAAATCAATGAACTGTCAACTTAAAAAGAAAACTGTAAGCACAAACTTAACCCAGAGAAAGTAAAAGAAAGTAAAAAAGAAAGAAAGAAAGAAAGAAAGAAAGAAAGAAAGAAAGAAATTTAGAACAAAACTAAGTTAAAAAGAAAATAGGAAAACAAAACAGTAAAGAAAATCAATAAAATCTGGTTGGTTCTTGGGGGGGAAATCAAAACTGACAAACATTTATTTGGATCTATCAAGTAAAAAGACTCAAGTTAATAAAATCAGGGGGCATTTTTTTTTTACAGTAATTGACAAGCTGACCTTAAAATTCCTATGGAAACTTAAGAGCCTAAGAATAGCTAAAGCAATCTTAAAAAAGAATAAAATTCATAAAGGAATGCTACGAACATTCGTACACAAAAAATTTGTTAACCTAAATGACATAACAAATTCTCAGAAAGATAGAAACTACCAATACTGACTCAAAGTGAAATAAAATCTGAATAGCTCCATAGGAAATAATAAGATTGAATTCATAAGGTAAGGGGAAAAAATAACACATTTAGATTGGCCAGAAAGATATAAAATTATCTCTATTTGCAGATGACATCCTTTTGTGTTTAGAAAATCTTGAAGAATACAAACACACACACAAAGATTATCAGAGCAAAGTTCAGAAAAGTTGCAGTATACAATGTCAGGATACAAAAATCATTTGTATTTTTATTTACTTGAAATAATTCATTTATGACAGCATCAAAAAGAATAATTTACTTGGGAATAAATTTGACAAAAGAAGGGGGAAACTTAAAGTCAAACCAAAAAGAAAAATGTGGTTGAAAATAAAGAAGATATGAACACATTGAAAGACATCCTATGTTCTTGAGTCAGAAGAATTAGGATTATTAAGATGGCATATACTCCCTACAAATTATCTAGTTGAGGCTACTGCCCTGACGCTAAGTTTCTGGTAGCTCCATGTGTTCTTTGACTTATGGCTGCGTAACTCCAAACTTTGCTTTCATCTTTACATGCCCTTTTCCTCTGTTTTGTCTTTTTCTGTCTCTTATGAGGACACATGTCTTTGTATTTAAGTCCCATCAAGGTAATCCAAGATACCTTTTTAAGATTTTTAACTTAATTACATCTGTAGTAATCCTCTATAGATTCTGGGATTTGGGTATGGACCTATACTTTGGGGGCCACAGTTTAACCGACTATATCATATGACTCAGCAGTTCCCATCCTAGGTATATGCTCAAGAGAAATGACAGCATATTTCCAGGCAAAACTTGTATATAAATATTCATAACAGTATTGCTCCTAATAACCGAAACATTGAAATGAACTAAATGTCCATTAACTGATGAATGAATAAGTAGATATGGTATACCCATGTAATGGATTATTATTGGGCAATTAAAAGGAATTAAAAGTAAAGACTACAATGTGGTTGAACTTTGAAAAAAAATGTTATTCTAAGTGGAAGAAGCCAAGCAGAAAAGACCACATATTGTATAGTTCAATCTATAAGAATGTCCAGAAGAGGCAAATCTATGGAGACAGAGAATAAACGAGTGGTTCCCCAGGGATGGGGATGGTAAGAGGGAAAGGAAAGTGATTGCTAGTGGGTACAGTGTTTGGGGAAATGATAAAAATGCTCTAAAATTGATTGTGGTGTTTGTTACCCAACTCTGTGTCTACATTAAAAACCACTGAATTGCACAGACAAGTTATATGGTATGTGAATTACATCTTAATAAATCTATTAAAAATGAATTTTGAATAATTATTTAGTAGATGTTGTGTTTGCTGGAGAGTGAACTCCCAAGGGCAAGAATTTGGACTTATTTATATCTACCAGTGAGCCAATAGTATCTTCCCATACTATCAGTAGTCAATACATGTTTTTGGTAAAGAAAATGATTCAAGAGAGGGGCATCAGTTCGGGGATAAGGTTACCAGAATGTTGTGGAAGCTCAGGGAGGCAATCCAAGTCTTTGCAGAAGAATCTGAGGATTCTTCACAGAACCATTAGCCTTTGGAACTGAATTGTGAGGGATAAATTCAAGTGTCCCAGGCAGGTGAAGGGACAAAGGCTTATAAGATAGTAAAGCATAGAAGAGCAAGTTAACTCAGTTGGCATACAGGTTGCAGCTGGAGAAATGGTAAGACAGTGGTCTAGAATTAAAGTAGTAGCTGCATCTTAAAGTGCTTTTTTTGGGGGGGAGGGGGAAGTTTAATCTATGTTTCCCAACCAAAGTGTGCTTTAAGGAATTGTTTCTTGTATTTCTTGAATTATCTGGGATAAAAGACAAGCTTTTTTTAATATTGTTAATTTTAATCTGTCATTAATTGATACTTTTTAAAAACACAACAATGGTGAATTACTAGGAAAATGAAAGGAGAAAAAGCAAAACACAAAAACCCACTGAAAATGGCTCTTGGCAGCAATGTCAAGTTGCTATAAAATTTTCTAAATATTTACTGTTAATTTCTGTCCTTTTCTCATTGCAGGCAAGTAATAAATAATTTGTGAGCTAGCTCTGGTTCACAAACCACATTTTGACTAGCACAGATCTAAATAACACACCCCCAAATATGCTGCAGTAAACAAATGTGTATGGAATACATTGGGTATTTTTTCTACTCCATCCTACCCTTGGGAGAGGCATAAACTGCATTGTTAAAGAACCCTAAGAAATCTTGCAGTAACTACATTTGCTTAAATTGGCCTAAATTTACAAAATTTTCCTTTCTTTCCTTTATTCATGGATGTATTCATTTCATCTTTCATTAATCAAATGTTGAAGTGCCTACCGTTTCTTTTGCTCCTCCAGTGTTTCATACACTGAGGATATGTACAAAAGTCCCTGTTCTCATTCACCTTGTGTCCCAGGGGAGGAGATAGACAATAAACTAAATCATGAAGGCAGATTAGAGTGAATTAGGTATGTTAAGTGCCGGGATGACCAGTGAGGTCCAACAAGGGATATTGCAGTTAAATATTTTCACTGAAAAGATGGTGTTTGGGTAAAAACCAAAGTTGCAAAAGCAAACCATGCAGATGTGGGGTGGGAGGGAGAGTGATCAGTCAGAGACTGATCTATGCAAATTCCCTGAGGCTGGAGGATGCCTGTAAATTTGGGTATGAGCTAGAGCAGAAGGAGTAGAGAGAAGATAAATGAGAAAATCAGAGAGGTAGGAGGAAACCAGACCATGCCAGACCTTGTAGATCTTTGTATGATTTTTGGCTTCTACTCTGAGTGGCATTGGAAGCCATTGGAGGATTGGGCCAGAGGCCTGATATCATCTGACTTGTGTTTTCACAGGACTACCCTGGCCCCCTTTAAGAGGAGAGATTAAAGGAGACAGAGTTTTAATTAGGGAGACCAACTGGAAAGTTACTTCAGCAATTCAAGCTTGAAGTGAATAAGGCTCAGAGTAAAGTACAAGTAAAGCGTAAAGGTAATGGTGAAAGTAATTGGATTCTGAATATACTTTGAAGGTAGTTCTGACTAGCTTTTAAGGATTAGCTCATAGATTGGCTGTAGAATGTGAGAGAAGACAAGGAAATGATGCTACTCTTGTGTTTTTGACCTCAGTAATTAGAATTCACCTTTCCTAAAGCTGGGGAAATCTAAAGGAGGAGGAGGTTTGGGAGTACAAGTATCAGGAGTTCAGTTTTGAGCTTAAGTTTGAGATGCCTAGTAGACACAGGTGGAGATGCCAAGTGGGTGATTGGACATGTGAGTCTGGAGACCAAGAGGTGGAGAAATACTTTTCAGAGTCATCAGAATTTACATGATATTGGAAGCTATGTAACTAGATAAGACTTTAAGGGAGTGAGCATAGACAAAAAAGTCCAAAGTCTGGTCCCTGGGGTACTGCTTCATTAAGAGCTTACACAGATGAGAGGAAAGATCGAATAGGAGAGGAAGATCAGCTGGAGAGGAAATAAGAAAACTAATAGAGTTTGATGTCATGGAAATCAAGTAAAGAATGTGTTTCTAGGAGTGTTTCTAGGGTGTTCAACCCCATTAAATACTGCTAATGGTCAGGTAAGCCCAAGATTGGGAAACAGTCATGGGATTTAGCAAAGTAGACCTCATTGGTGACTTTAACAAGAGCAGCTTTAGTGAGTATGGAGGTGAAAGTCTAGTTGGGCTATGTTCAAGAGAAATCTGGACTAAGGGAATCAAAGAGAGAGAACACAGGAATTGTTTTGAGGAGTTTGGGGCAGTAGGTGGAGGGGACATGAGAATAAGTGAGGTGATGAGGATGATAATGGTGATGATGTTGGGGGTGGGGGTGGGGTGGTGATGGTGGTGATGATGGTAATTAGTGATGATAATGGCGGTGGTGGGTGGTGGTTATGGAAAGAATAACAGCATGTTGGGTATGTTGATGAAACACATGGTGCTGTAGGGGAAGAGGAACAGCTTGAGCAGGTAAGAGGAAATAGAGTTTTGTATATAGTTGTAGAGATTGGTTTTACCTAGGAGCGGGTTCAGAAAGGAGAGAGGTATTTGAGCATAGATTAGGGTGGATGAGGAGATGCTAGAGGAGATTCCTTTTTGAATGCTCCTATTTACTCAGGAGGTTTTAAGCTGAGAATAAAAATGGGACAAGTAGGAGAAATCTAAAGTGAGAGATGACATGACCCAGTCGGCCAGAGGAGTGGGGGAATGAAGACAAGCAGGTGCTCCTATGGACAGGACCCTCTTAGAGGTGATCATGGACTTCATATGAGACTCATCAGCATGGCTGTGTGATTTAAGCACACTACCTTTTTTCATGTAACACTTCTTGCCAATCAGTGGAAACTCTTTGTAAAGTACCCATAGTTCTAGATCAGAGGTAGAAGGGAGGCTTTAGGCAGGACATAGATGCAGTCAAATTTACAAAGAGGGTCCCTGTGGAATCAGCATGTAGGATGGATTCATAGGAACAAGATGGAAGACAAAACTTAGGAAGGAGGCTACAGACACAGTTAGGCACAAACTAATGAGCCTGAGTACCAATTCCTTTGTTTTTGTTGTCTCTATGTGGTTCAGACAGTTCCATATTTGAGAAGGTATTCTCTTCTTCCATAGAGCAAGGAAGGAACACACCCCCATAAGGCCTCTAGATCAGATGATTTTGGTATTTGCTTTTGCTTAACCTTATTCTGGGGCTGCCATATGCCAACTCTGCATACCCCAGCATTTCCATCTGCCTTTACTCTACGAGAGGCAGGTTTACAGGAAGGGGGGAAGCTGGCCAGGGAGTGTGATTTTGTTTGCATGAATGAACTAGTTTTACATTGCTTACACTCCACTGGTTTTTAGCCATATTGCTCCCCAATTCCAGGAAAGCTTTCTTATAAGATGAAGCCATTCCTGATTGTTTGATGGGGTTCCTTTTATGGAGGGAGAAGCTTGGAAGATGAGGAATTGAGATAGTAAATGACGGTGAAAGATTATCTGAAAAAAATTGCTCACTGACAACTGGGAGCCAGACATTTGATTTTTTATCTCATTTTGGAAAAATTCTGAAAAACATAGCTGGCCTGCTAAAAGGCAATAAACCTGGCAGGAAGGTAAAGAGAAAGGGCCAGCAAGCTGCCAACAAGGAATTAAAAGAGATCATGGAATACAGCCCAGAGCTCTGGCAGGCTCCTAAGGGTGGTCTGGGACAAGTGGCGGCATATAACAAATGATCATAAGCTGAGACCTGATTCATTCAGTGGGAAATGAAGATGGAAGCAAAGAAAGAAGCCTAGACTCCACGAAATGAAAGATTTCTTTTATAAAGCAGACACAGTAAAATGGAAGAAGAGTGAGAATGGAAGTTAGATACAATACATAGGGTGGTTTTTCACCCAGCTGAAGAGGGTATGGCCTCTTCAAGGCCATTCAAAAAAACCACAAGATTCAGATCTTGACTCATTTGAAATGTTCCATCAGAGGATAAGTTGTGGAAAAGGCTCATGACAGCCCGGATCCCTTGAGTGAGTAAGCGGTGTAATATGAAGAGGTATATTCCTCTCCCTCCCTCTCCCTTGGAGTTCTGGAACAACACACCTTGAGATCTTTGGGAATCTGCAAGTTCATGAACAGCATCATAGTCCATAATTCATCCTGTAAAATGAACTAAATATAACTTTGCAATGGAAAAGTTGCTCCAGGTGTGTGAGCATAATAAAAGCAAAGCTACCTGGAAATAATCAAAGAGGAGCAAATTTACATGGAGCTGTAGAGGCTGGATCAGGCTAGCTTACCCCACAGAAAAGCTTATTGAGCTTATCTGCTTCTCTTGGAAAGTGATTCGAACCTATCCTAAGAGGCACGCAGAAGAAGAAAGTATCAAATGTAGAGTTTCCCAGACCCATAGTCTACTGAACTCCCTTCTTTAAATTATTTGGATTTACAGAGTGACATTACAAAAAAGAAGAAACCCCTTCTTTTAGCAAAGTTGATAAAGAAAACTTCATAATAGAAAAATCACCATATTACACAATGTTTAACTATTTGGGCCATAATTTAACTATCCGAATCTATATTTATTTTAATGTGTTTTTGAAACTGTGTCATAAGTGCATCACATCTATGGTCTTATGTTATATTTATCTTATTACTAGGCATAGATAATATATTATTACTAGAACAAGACTTAATTTTCAGGAGTAAGTTGATTAAAAGAAATATAAAGTTTAAAAAACTATACAGGGGGGTAGTAGATTGATCTAAAAATTGAACCAAGGTGTATGACATAATTGTACTTATAAATATGAGGAACGGCATAACAAAGAAAAGTTACTTCAATATAGGGAAATACTGTGCCATCATTCAAACTTGCTCAGACTAACAGGATATATAAGCAAATCCTGATCCTACTACAAAGTTGTAGTTTGGCAAATTGGAAAGATAAAATCTTTTGGAGCAGATGGATCTAGATTCAAATGTTGGTTCCCCCCCCCCCTTTTTTTTTTTTTTTTTTTTGCTCAATAGGTTTAGGAAAACTGTCTAATGTCCTTGTAATTAAGTTACTTTACTTCATTGTGATACCATATAGAGTGCTCAGCAAATGCCCTGCCCAGAGAAAGCATTAAAGAAATTCTACCACCATTATTGCAGATATAAAAACAAGGTCAGTTTTCTTCTCTCTGTGTTAACCAACAGATAATGAGGCATTCAAGTCTGATGGAGTGATATGATGGAAACAGGACAAGATGTATAAACAAAAGATTTGGGTTCAATCTGCAGAGTCAAAAAATTTCCACTTAATAAATGTGCAACTTAGCCATTCATTTATTCTCTGTGAGCCAGATATAGAAAATCCAACTGGGAAGGTACACAGTTACATCTAGAGTAATATGTACATATATATAAGATGATGACTACAAGACTATCACATACACATGGCGACATGTGGAGATAGGGGCAGAGAGCATGAAGGAGAAGGGGAGGATGGGAGGAGAAGAAAGAACAGGTTATTGTAGAAAGATAGTTGGCTTGGAGCTAGAATATCTTGATTCATTTCATCCCTTTGAAAAGGAAGGAAACTTTAATTTCCTTATCCATTCAATAAATGCAATAGAATATATATCGATGAGTTCTTTGATAAATTATCTACCTACCTACCTATCTACCTATCAGTTGCCTAGAGTAAGTGCTCAGTGAATTTCAGTCACAGTTTAGTTGTTTCTATCATGATTAAGTTCTGTACTGTGGTCTAGTGGGGTGTAGCTGATTTTAGTGGACTGTGGATCCCTGGTGCATTTGGAAAAGCAAAGCACAGGAAAGTTAAATTTATAAAATAGTCAAAGACACTTCCTAAAAAATTATAATAGATACCCTTTGGAGTCATTGTTTGGATCCCATCTTCTCTAGGAATCAGTCTCTGTTTCATAGGAGTGGGCACTCAAAACCAAGTGGGGCAATGGTGGCAAAATTTATTCCTTGCTTATAGCTGACTGGACCAGGAGCAGACACACCTGACCTGAGCCATTCTCATTTACAGAAGGACGAAGAACAGAAGCAATTGAATCTGACTTGCTACTTCGAATTGCTACATAGAAAGCCTACTGCAAGCTCTCTGTTAGGGTGACCCACTATCCCCATTTGGGACTAAGGAATTTCCCCAGAACTGGGGACTCTCAGTGCTAAGAGTGAGACAGTCCTCAATAAACTAGATAAACTACAGTGGTTCATCACTGTATGAGCTACCCTGGTCACTGCCCTACTCAAAGACCAATTATTCAGATCTTGCGTGGATTCCTACCCCTGTATCCTTTCCATAAACTGAAATTTTAAGCTTAAACTATCCAGAATTGAACCAAAAGAATCTTTTTTAAAAAAGGCCTAGTGCTATACACAAAAAAATACTGAAGGAAAAAGAAAAGACCATCTATATAAAATGGAAACTGTTAACTCAAGCTGTCAACCTTGAGGGGAATTCTTTATTGCCCCTAATATTTGTGCTAGAAAACTACTGCTTAGTTGAATTTGAAAAAAGGATGCCTTTTCTAATGCTCCTTAATATTCAGTGAATTATGTTAGTAAATTGAGAAGGATTATCTACTTACTCTGTTTGGAAAATTGACTCATTACCTCTGTTACAGAAAGGGATGAGGGTGTCTTAGCATCAGAAGCATTTTACCCTGAAGTCATGATGATGAATCAGGAATTCGATCAGGCTGTAGTCTCCAGTGAATTGCACTGTCAAATAATGTTAATAGAACCAACTGAAGCTTCTCTCACGGCTTCCTCAGGCTTTACTGTGCCTTAGAATCCTTTGAGAAGGAGTTAAACATTTAGTCTCTTGTGCCTCCTGCCTGGAGTCTGAGGCAGGGCCTCCGCATCTGCTGTCAACCGTGCACCCCAGTTCATTGCTTCTCGAAGTGTGATCTGGTCTAGGCTTCACCAGGCAGTCTGTGGGAGAGAAGTAACATCTCAGGTCCACCCTAGACCCAGTAAATAGCATAATATGCTATTGTTACATGGTAATAATCACCTGTGATGCATGGATGATTTACCTCACCTCATGGGGCTACTGTGAGGCTTGACCGGGCTGCCTGAGGCCAGGGCCAAGGAAGAGGGCAGGACAGGCATAGGCAAGGGGCTCGTGGATCTCTCACAATGTGGAAGGACACTGAGAATCCTGGCCCTCAGTTCTGCTCATCATTTGGTCCTCTGGTGAGATGTCCCTGAATTGTGCTTCATTTTCTTCACCTGTAAAATGAGGTCAGTAAACCCCATCTTCTAGTATTGCTGGAAGAATTAAATGAGCTATGTTCATTAGGTATCAAACTATCTACCAGTTCCATAGAATGGATTCCATACTTATAGTTTCCTATTGTCATAGCTTTTACCCTGAATTTGAAGCCATTATTATCCTGTCAGCTAATTATGAAGTCTCTGCATCGGAAGGGGTCTTAGAAGTTGTACACTTTTCTCCTGCCTTTTCACCCTCAAGTCTGTACGGCCTATGAGACAGCTGACTCACACATTACTACATTACTATGCTCTTCTTCCTAAAGAAGAGGACCTTCTCTTTGAATCTGTGGCTCTCAAATGACTGCCACAAGGCAGCAGAAATGAATTTATGGAATGTTAAAAGATCCCTAAACTATGGTTAGCCCCCAGGTGTCCCATCTATGAAAATGATTTTTCCTCTTGAATAAGCACAGATCCAGAATGAAGCAGGTTTATTAGTACTAATTAAAATAAGAAAGAAAATGTGCACTCCCTTCATTAAGGAATATGGCCTCTCTTCACACTGGGAACTTTCATAGTATTAACCTTTTTATTTATTTTTTAATTTTTTTTAGTATTAACTATTTTAAAACCCTTTGCAAAGAGGATTTTTTTTTCCCCAGAGATAGCAGCTTTGGCTTTCTTCCCATGCTCCGAGTCCTCTGAAGGGTCAATTCCATATGCAGGACAAATAATATTACTCATGAGGACAGCGAGGGTAGTAAGTAGAGCATTGTTGTCAGGGTGGTAGTTGCGATAATAGTACCTGATGTTTCATGTGCTTATTTCGTGCCTGGTGCTGTTTTGAGCACTTCGTTGCTTCAGGTGTGTGTATTCAAGCACCTTGGGCAGGGGTATTGTTATTTATTACTTCCCTTCAGGTTAAGTAAGTTGACCAAGACCATTAATCTGCAAACCAGGTTAGGAACCCTAGAGAGTGTGACTAGACAGTACCCAAACTCCAACCATCAGCATGTGCCAACTTGGGGAAGAGAGACTCCTCCCTTTCCAGTAATTTCTACCCTTTCATCTCCAGGAGTCTCCATTTCTGGCAGCTCCTGACTTCCTTTCCCCCTTCCACATAGTCTGGCTCTTAGATGTAAGGACTCTCAGCTGCATACCAGAATTTAAAACATTAAATTTCAGGGCAGTGGCATCATTCGGTAGACTTCTGCTTAAAAAAAAAAATCTTTTAAAATGTTGAAATTTGAAATTCTCTGTTTTATTTTCAACATTTATAATGATCAGATTCTCTCAGTGCCTAAATCCCCAGTGGTTTGTTTTATTTATTTTAAAAGATTTTATTTATTTATTTATTTGAGAGAAAGAGAAAACCAGCAGGCGGAGAAGCAGACTCCCTGCTCAGCAGGGAGCCTGACTAGGGGGCTTGATCTTTGGACTCCAGGATCAGGAACTGAGCCTAAGGCACTAGCTTAACCTTGACTGAGCCACCCAGGTACCTCTCCCTCCCCACAGTTGTTTAAATCAACTACTTAAGGGATGCAAATTCTCCTTGCTAGCTCCTGGAAGGTTAGAAAAAGACAGATTTTTTTTTTTAAACTGTCAACATTTTAAGTTCTTATTTCAGTTACCCTAGTTTCAGTAAGAAATAATTTCCTTTTAAGCAAGTAAGAAGCCTTAACCATCTTGAACGTTAATTTATTCAGATACCCTAAGAATTGCTCTTTTATGGTTTCCTTTTCCTTCAGTCCTCACTTGACTTTGAGCCTGAAAGCAGCCTTGAAACCTATTTGGTACATTGTTACCAGCAAAGATGTTTTCACAATATTTTCTCACATGTCCCTTTGTAAAACCACCTTAAGATTTTTTTGATTGCTGTTACCACACCACTGATATATTTGGTAACACTTGCTACTGTCCAACGTGGCTTCATTAAGGAATCTTTCATTTGTCATTGTTGGGGGGAAAGAGGATCATTTTTGAGTTATTTTTCCTGCCACAGAAATAACAGAAACCACTAACTTCTTATAGCATGCTAAAACTTAAAGGACATTAACATTCTTTTGATTCTTCAAGCAACTTTGCAGAAGAGGGCTTATTATCATTTTTATTTTATAAGTAAGGAAAATCAGTAACCAAGAGGATAAGTGCCATATGTCTATGGTGGAATCAGAATTCAAAACCATTTTTTCCTGATTTAATATATTTCATTACCCTCTGCAGTTGGATTTGCTTGCGTTAAAATGCTTTCTGGGATAATATGCCACCATGGATGTTTGACTCTGTGATCATAGTTTACAAATGGCATAAACCACTGTTTCTTACAATTGACATTTCACCTTATGCTGCTGCTATTCTCAGCTACAAAATGCCAGATGGGAAAGTGATCTTGTTACTCATTACTCAGGAAAAGCAATAACTGTGGAATGAAAACTAGCTTTAGATGACAAAAAACGCTTGCTGTTACCACAGGTCTAGGAAAATTCTCCCATTGCCTATGATTAGGACATTGAGTTTCCCTTATCTAAAAAAAAAAAAGTTTGATTATTCTTTTCATTTAATGAAACACCTCTTTTGTGCCATTTACAATCACTACTATGTTATTTTTGCCCTGTGTCTAAATCCACCCATTTGCCTTCATATCTATAAGCAGCACAGAGTTTCACGTCCTAAATTCTTACTTTTTCAAATCCTGAATTATTTCATGACTTTGAAATAACTGTAAGTAGTGTTCAGCATTCAGTAGAGTAGAATCTCAATAAAAACTCTTTGTGAAAAGTAGATTTGAAAAGTAATTAAAATGTCAAAGTATATTCAGTTGCTTTTATTTGATCCTTATAATATTCCCATGAGTAGGTCAAAGAAATATAAGAGTCATAGACATAGGAAGTGACGTCCAAGTCCACTGGACTATAGGTGTCAGATTGGGAATATCGAATGCAAACTAATTTAGAAGAAAGATCAAGAATTTGGCGGTGGCCATGTTAAGTTGTAGTACATATTAGGTTTCTAAGAGGCATTTGATATGGATCCCGAGATGTCCAGGACATGGAGATGAAGTTGTTAGCGCACCAATGGATTTAAAGCTATAAGCATGGGTAAGGTCATCAAAAGAATAAGCCAAGATAGATAAAGAATGAAGTACGAAGTAAATTCAGAGGCACTCTAACATTCAGAGGTGGGAAACTGACAAAGAACCAGCAAGGAAGAATAAGAAGAGCTATCAGTAAGAATGGAAGAAATTAGGTAGTTGCATCTTAGAAGATAAGGAAATAAAGATTTATAAGAAAAGAAAGCGGTCATAATGGGTTACATGTGCCTGATATGCCACGTAAGATAAGGACTGAAATTAACTGTCTTTAGCAAATAGCAATCATTGTCAACCTTGACAAGAGGTTTTAGGCTGGAATAAATACAAGAGAGAAAGGAAAGAGAGGAATTCGACATAACAAATATAAACAACCTAGTGAAAAACAAAGGATGGAGATTATAGATCCTCACTCTTGAAGCTTACCTGGATTCTTATGTCCTCAGTGGGTAAAACCACTCAGGGCTTTTGGTATCAATGGTGACATCATGAATTACAAGTTCTAGCAAGGAAGAATTAAAAAGGACTCCACTATTTGTCTCCCGGGATCTCTGTAGATTCTGGAGGAGAGGGTGCCCATGGTAGCCTCTAACTCAATTTGTCAGTTGTGATTTCTCATTGGCAGCACCTGGAGTTGATATATTATAGAGAGAAATTTTTTAATCTCAGCAGTAATACGGAAGAAGAGGGGGTAAAATTTAAAACCTAAAAACAAAAAACACAGTGCAAAAGAAAAGAAAAGTAAAACATAGGTTGATAGAAAGCAATAGAAAGTAGGACTGGTCTTGAATAGCTTACCTTTTTCAATAGATATTTGCAGGTACTTTTTAAATGATGTAATGAAGGAAAGTCAGTAGATTTGATGTTCAATAAATATTAGATCTTTTTCCAGAACCTCCAAACGAACCTTGCTGTTCTCCCTCAGATCTTCTGTCTCTAGTCTATCAGACAAAGTATTTGAAATGAAGAGAAATGTGCAATAGATTTGAAAGTAATCATAGAAGGGTGAGTGGTTATAACAGAAAGATATAGTGGGAGGGAAAAGACTCTTAGTAGCT
Source organism: Nasua narica (assembly GCA_028533885.1). Taxonomy (NCBI): domain Eukaryota; kingdom Metazoa; phylum Chordata; class Mammalia; order Carnivora; family Procyonidae; genus Nasua; species Nasua narica. The sequence continues at coordinate 14,090,712 of CM052800.1, read as the reverse complement.
CTTTATCTTTTTTTTTTTCCTATGGGGGGAGAAAAAAGATTCAGGAAGATTACATAATTTGCTCAAATTCTGTGCTTTCTGACTCTTAATGCCTCCTTCCAATCAATGATATTTTGGTATGGAAAGTCCTGTGAATTAGATGAACACTAGCAAATGGACAATAGGGCAATGGAAATTGAGAAAGGCATTGCAAACAAGGGCAGATGGAAGCCTGAAGCAGTGAGAATAATTTAAATTTGATACAGAAGGTGACAGGCAGCCCTGGAGGTTTGAGAAAGGAAAGGATGTGGTCAAAACTATGAGCAAGGAAGATTATTTTGACAGCCTTTGGTACTGATTGAACATTTCATAATACGAAATAGCGCTTGAGGTCTTGGAAAAAATATTTTATATCCATAGATTTTTTTTTTTGTATTTTTCCAGTATTACATAAATTATCATACATTCTAGGAATTAGACTCTTTGTTTTGATTTGTTTTGCTTTGTTTCAGGAGGTCATGCAACTGAGTTAGGCAACAGCACTACATAGCTCAAACCCAATCATTTCATTTAACTTAGCACAATTTTCACAATATAGAAATGATTCTGATATTTATTCAAGTTGAATAGAGATGTATGATCCCATCAAGTTAATTATTAGCAGAAAAAAATGAAAGTATGACATTGTTTAAATAGTAGACGTGTTAATACAGAGTAATTATGTTGACTCAAAATGAGCAATTCCATCAGGCAGACGCCCAATTTTCTCCCATACCAATGTCAACACTGAATGTCTTTTAATACACCGGAAAATTACTAGGCAGATCTGAAATAACAGAGCAATCACTGCAGGCTTTGTTTAAAATTCCTCTAGAGAATAGGACAAATAAAATGATTACAGTGATTTGAATAGTTGGAATTTTATAGCCATTCACTTAGAAAAACAATCTCCCAATTAGTTGACAATTGATAGCTTCTGATATTTTCCAAAGTGGTTTCTGCATTAGGAGTATTGATCTCTACTTCTGTTCAGTACGTTATCTGAGAGAAGGTTATTCTCATTATAGTGAACACACATAAAAGCTGTACTTACAAACACACATATATCACTATTTCAAATGTATGGTCTGAATGTATTACCTATATATGAGCTTCTATTGCTTGGACTGCTAACTATTATGCTATTAACTGTTGCAACAGTATTATGCAGGATATTTGTGAGTTTGGAAGCTTTGTGTTCTTCCACTCTAGTTTTCTCGACTAGAGTTCTGAATTTAATGCTTTCATTTTCTTTTCTAATTGGGGCAGAGAATAAGCAGGGTCACTGGATTTTCCAACCTGAGCATTGGAGAAGGCTTAACATGGATTGTGATTTTTCTAAGGTCAGGCACCTTAGAGTTAGAAGTAGTCACAGATATTTCTTATAAAGAGAAATGGATGGACTGTGAATTAATACTCTGTCACCAAGTATATTATATTGGTGCTTCCTGTGTAAAAGAAAACCAAACTAATACTGCCTTAAGTAGAGTTTAAGTTCCCCACATACCAAGAAGTTTGAGAATAATTTTATTTTGGTTTTGTGGATCAATCCTGTTCGAGCCATGGTTCGGTATCTTTTGCAAATATCTTTCACTCATACCCATAAGATGGCTGCCTCAATTCCAGGCATAATATCAATACTCAAGGCAAGAAGAAGAAACAAGGGAAGCATGAGGTGTGATCATGTCACTCCCATCTGTTGTGACACTATATATCAGCAATCCCTCAGACTCTGTTTACATCCCATTGACCAAGGACTCTACCACGTGACCATCTCAAGTTGTAAGGCAGTCTGGAAAGATACACAGTTTTTATAGTCTTTATGGTGGAGTCAGGCAAGGAAGAGAGTTGGGAATGAGCATTGCATTAATTAGCCAGCCATATCTGCCACTATCAGTGAATAATACGGAAAAGTTTCCATACCCAGGTTTCATTTGTTTAGTTATAGCTAGTACCATGTAAGGGTCCATTCTTAGGGTTTACTAATGCAGATGTTCAAGATTGATGTTTAATGGGACATACATAAATATGGGTTTGATTTAGTCACCTACACTCCCACAAGGGACAAGACACACTGGCAAGATGAGTTGAGATCAGGGTGCAGACTTTCCTCTTATTGGCTCTTTTCTCTACTTTTTGATCACTTCTAGTATGTGTTAACATAATTTGGCTTTATCCCTGGAATTCTCCTAAAACCATGTTTTGTCTTGTTTCATTTTTTTAAAAAAGCATTATTTTCTAAGTTGGCCTCAACTGCATATTTAGATTAGCACAACCATGTGGAACACCTATAATTGATAAAATCACTGTGTAAACCAGTTTCAATGTCAATTGAATTTTTTTTAAGATTTTATTTATTTATTTGACAGAGAGAGAGATCACAAGTAGGCAGTGCGGCAGGCAGAGAGAGAGCAGGGAAGCAGGCTCCCTGCTGAGCAGAGAGCCCAATGTGGGGCTCGATCCCAGGACCCTGGGATCATGACCTGAGCTGAAGGCAGATGCTTTAACCCACTGAGTCACCCAGGCGCCCCAATATTAATTGATTTTATTTGCATGCCCACATGAGTGTAAATATCTACTTTATGGTATTTCACTAATGGATTATGATTACTTTTCTAAGTTTTTCATATAATCATTTAGATCCTTCATAAAAATCTTCTGACTTTATATATTTACTATACAACTTTGGTATCTCAAGTGCACAGCTCACTCACATTTATAGCAACTAGCCATTCTAGAGAAAAAGCACTAAAAAAGATATATTTGAGTCATATTTTTACACAGAAAAAATATAATCATAATTGTATGCTAAACATTTTATAGAAATGACAAAAATTCTGTATTGACTTAAGCTTGAAAAGAGGTCATAAATCTCTATATAACATATTGCATCAAGCTGTCTAACTCTATATGCATTTATCAAATAGCAAATTGCATAAAATTGCATTCAGAATCCTCAGAGAACTTTAGCTCTAGGAAAATATTACCATCCCAGCACCAAAAAGGTGTTGTCATGTCTCCTTACAGAAACAGATATATAAGATTGAGACACATGCTTTGAAAATATCTAGCAAAGAGCACTGGCAAAGAATCCCAAGAGCAGAATGTCTCATCATCCTAACAAGATTCAAGAAATTAGTTACTGGAGACCTGAATTAACAAGTATGAGCTAAGTCAACAAGAACATAAAAAGTGGTGCACTTCTTCAGACCGGTAACCACACACACACACAGTACACATGGGCCATTCGTAAAATAAAGAAAGCTATAAAAGCTTGAGTTCCATTGACTTCATGTTGACTAATCACTTTAGCCACGCAGCTCTAATTAAAAGAAGATTAAAAAGAACAAAAGCTTTATCAGCCCTTTTTGTTATAAAAGGAGTTAGGGTTTCTTTCCTGGCTTGCTTAGCAATCCTACCACTATTTAGTTAAGCTACTTCAGAAGACCCACAGTGCTTTATTTATATATTTCAATTTACCTTCTTTTGAAAACTGAAAACAGTTCTCCTAGCACCTGGCAGGAGGTTAGGTTGCCAGAAGTTGGGGCACCCAGAATTATTGGGCCCAAGGCAGTACATTTACAGCCGTGCTCAACGAAATCCTAAAGGTTCAGCAAAACTTCGTCTGGAGCTTAGGAGAAGGGTGTGGAAATGGGGCAGAGAAGCAGCTGCCTGGTGGATCCACTCTTGCTTTTGAAATCCCTGGAGAGATCCTAGATCCGTTTTTTTATTTGTTATAAAATTTGTTTTCTGTAAAAGATTTTGTTTGAAGTCAGTATTTCTCATTTTGAAACTTTCGTTGTTGAGAGCAGTTATGCCAGGAGAATACAGATATGTGAAAGGAAAAAAGAAAGAAGGAAAAGGCCTGAGTAGGACCTAGAGGAACAGGCCTGAGTAGGACCTAGAGGAACCACCTGTGAACCCAAGCTTTATTTTTCAACACAAGAAGACAGCATTCAAAAGAGAAAATTCCATCCAGCAAGTAATGGCCCCACATTCCCACTGTCTACCACTGTATTAGGCTCAGGGGATAAGACAGAATGAGTAACTTATTGGGTATATATAGCTATGGTAGGAAGAACACTGTACTTAAATTAGAAAAATCAGTTTCCTGTCTTGCTCACCCCTGAAGAGTCAAAGGCCACAGTCACTTGTCCTCAAAACTTGGACTTAGCAGTTTATAACATGGTGTCAGAGTTCTCTGTGAAGCGCCTACTATGTACCAGGCCTGTGGCAGATACTGAGGACCCAAACATAAACGTGATTGGCTGCCATGCGCTGAAAGGACTTAGAGAATAGTGGTATTCGTCTGAATAGTAAACCAGCTGACATGTATCATAATTGTTCTGGATTGTCTAATGTTCTAAGCCTTTTTACAAGAATTAGTTTCAAAATCTTCATGGAAGTCTCATTAGGCACATGATATATTTATTCTGCTTTTATAGGTATGGAAGTAAGGCACTGATGGGTTATAACTTTCCCCAAGTCACACAGCTAGAAAGTACAGAGATGTCTCTGAGGTTAATTCTCAGAATGCCAGATCCCATGCCCTAAACAATTTTATTCCTTTTCTGTCTCTGAATCAAGGAGATATGGCAAGAGGGAAACCGGTAGTGGTTTTGTGAATGCATTTTGGAAACAATGGTGTTCTGTGTATGTGTTTGTTATTATTAAACCAAGGAGAGAAATAAATCCTAAGTTATATAAATCATGATCGGAAATGTCCAAAAAAATGTAAAGATGTAAGTTAAATATAGAGATGTGAAGAAGAGTACCTCAGGTTTCTGGGATATAAGTAATACTTTATAAATTTTTCCTGTGCCTGATTCAGAGTCCCTGCTGGGTTAAATATCAATAGGAAGGAAAACAAGGACCAGATATTTCCCAGGCTCTGACTATATATATATATATCTCATCTTTAGCAGCCAACAAGACCATCCAAATGTAGATACATATGATTTTCATGACATTGAGTCAATCTATCCAAGAATGGGTTGGGTTGGGCATCAATAATGAAGAAATAAACTCTCTTTGAGCTAGAGGGTGGACATTTTAAGTGAAGAAATCTGTCCAAATGGTTTCACTTGTGTTTCTGAAGTAAGTAACTCCAGCATTGTCAAGATAAATGGTAAGGACATGCTCAAGGTGCATGTGTTTCCCTTTTCTGGTTGAGCCTGGATTGTGTTCTGCTATTGTATCTAAAATCCGTTCTCTTCAGAACCTCTATTTGCAGAAACTACTTTTGTAAATAAAAGCAGATTAGAGTAACTTAAAGGTCAATGGCAAAACTGAAATATAACCTGTGTTAAGCACAGTTTCTGGTAGAAGATGTTCTTAATAACAAGGTGCCTGCAAACATCTGAGGTTAAAAATTGGTTTTAATTCAGCTAGTGGGAGAGGAAAAAAAAAATCTTGTCTTATTTGTGATTTGGGTACAGCTCCTGGCTACTAGAAAATGTGCCCTTTATTAAGAGCATGAAAATAGATATTTTGGAAATTTGCTATCCAGTGTCACTCCTCAATTAACTTCTATTCATTGAGCCAGCAAGAATCAGTGTTCAGCCCATTAAAAATAAGAGGCTTCCTTTTCTGTTCCCTTTGCTGTTATTGATATTATTAATCATTTTAATTAGTGACTTCCCATGATTCCAATCAAGCCCAATTAGACTCAGACCCAATAAACAATGAAGAGGTGAAAACAGCAGCTCAAAACATGGATTAATCTCACTAGTACAAAGTGGAAGTAGCTGCATTTGAAATTACTTCTATTCACCTTTAAACAATGGCATTCCTGGTCCCACTAACTAGAATGGCATCTGATTGTTTATGTGAAATATAGTCCATGTGAAAGGTGATCCAAACCTTTCCAAGCCCTTCACCTTGTATATCCCCTTGTACGTATACTTGCATATCCTCATATTCTCCATCATGCTTTTGTTTACATTTTCGCACACCAGGTACCGAAACAGTTGAAATTTCTTGGGCTTTCTCTTTCCTTCTCCCTTTTGATGTTCATGTTTCTCTGCCTTTCTCTCACCTCAGAAAGTCCCATTCTCCTTTACAAAAGAGCACTTTCCATTCTCAATGATGTTAAATGATGTTATGGAAGTTCAGTGCATATATTTTCACATAGCCACAAGGTGTCTATCCTGGATACAGTGCTACATTATTTTATGACACTTTTCATTTAATTTCTTCAAAAACTTGATGAGGTGGTTACTTCTGTTAGCCCCATTTTATAGATGAGGAAATCGAGGTTTCAAGAATATAAGTAACTTGGACTTGAATGGCTCAGTTAAATATCTGACTCCTTTTTTTTTTTTAAGATTTTATTTATTTATTTGACAGAGGGAGAGGGATCACAAGTAGGCAGAGAGGCAGGCAGAGAGAGAGGGGGAAGCAGGCTCCCTACTGAGTAGAGAGCCCGACCAAGGGCTTGATCCGGGGGCTCAATCCGAGGACCCTGAGATCATGACCTGAGCCAAAGGCAGAGGCTTTAACCCACTGAGCCACCCAGGCACCCCAATTATCTAACTCCTGATCTCAGCTCAGGTCTTGATCTCAGGGTCATAAGTTCAAGCCCCACATTGTGCTTCACACTGGGTGTGGAGCCTACTTGAAAAAAAGACAAAAACAAAACCAAAATCAATCTATCTATCTATCTATCTATCTATCTATCTATCTATCTATCTATAACTTTATCAAGCCAGAAAGAGTTAGATTCAGTATTTAAAATCAGCCCTATATGGTCCCAGGGCCAAGTGCTGAACTCTTAAGTACAGACTTATGCTGGTCTTTCCCTTAGGAGTGCAGCCAAGACCATCTCCCAGTAGGAAAATGTACAAACACTAAAACATCACCATTATTTTTTCTTAGAGTAGCTGCAATTAATAATATTACATTTTTTAATGAGAATTATATCAATTTAGCCAAGCCATCCTCCATTCTCTGACCATACCCGCCAAATGACATGGTACACACTATCATTTAGATGAACCAAGAAATGTTGTCAGTATTCCTAGGTCTATGCATAGATAATTTTTATCTCTTGGAAACTATTCAGTTGTAACGTCTACATCTCTCTCATTACTTCACAATTTTATTTTTTTTTTATTTTTTTTAAAGATTTTGTTTATTTATTTGACAGGGAGAGAAAGAGTGAGAGAGAGAACATAAGCAGGGGAAGCAGGAGAGGCAGAAGCAAGCTCCCTGCTGGGCAGGGAGCCCAACTCGGGGCTCAATCCCAGGATCCTGGGATCATGATCTGAACTGAAGGCAGATGCTTAACCGACTAAGCCACCCTGGAGCCCCTGATGATCTCTCCATTTTAAATATTTGATATGGAAGAGCTTATAAAGCAAAAGCAGAGTTTGATTCCTGGCTCTAGCATTTACTGTCTGGAATATCTCAAGCAGGTTACTTACCTTTCCTGAGCTGAGGGCTATGAAAATAGTATAAAGAATGAATGGATTGAACCCGGAAAATGACAGTTCTAAAATCTGTCTTACAACGTTTTTTGAAATTTTGCAGAATTAATTCAAACATAAATATAAATGTTCTTCACCTATAATTGCTTCTTAATAAATAACAATGTTAATTACTATTTATCTGTATTGTATGTAAAGTATTTGATGATTTTTATATATGGAAGCAGGTAGATGGTTGATTTCAGCTAAGCAGAGTATCAGGAGAGTGTGATAGCTAATAGCAAGAATCCAACCAAAGGGACTCAGATTAGAAAGGGACTTGGGTATAGTAGGGCATTAATGTGGTTACTGGAGATAGGATGGAACACTAGACTTGATTGAAAAGAGCAAGGTAATTAAAATAGTGATTGCTAGCACTCAGAAGCATGTGTATCAGTCAGCTATTACGACAATAATGCTGAGAAATGACTCCACAATGCAATGCTTATAAGAGCATTTATCAGCACACTCATTTTGTCTGATCTAACACAGCTCCCCGACATCTTTCATGTTGTGGGTCAGCTAGGCTTAGCTAAAGAGTGGAGATTTGGTTTAGATATGTTCCATGAATTTTTGTTCAGGAATCCAGGCTCCAGAGTACTAAATAATAACAGAGAGAGCTCACTTATATATGCACATTTCAAGCTTTAGCTTACATCAGGTCTTCTAATATCTTGGTTACCAAAGCAAATCATATGGCATCATAGAGTGAATTCTATTCTACCTCCCATCTGGCAATATATGGACATAGTTTTGTTATTAGGGGAATGAAGAGCTGAGATCAATAAGTTAATCTCCCACACAAAGGTTCAATTTGAGATGACAGTAAGACTTAGAGATTGCTAAGCCTTGGAGCTATTGATCTAGAGATTCCACTGCTCTCTCTGCAGAGAGTCCAGAATTATTCTAGAATTTAGACCTGAAACTTAAGTATGGGTCAAGAACCGTCAATTTGGAATAGAAAGAAAATTTCCCTAGTGAAAGAAAAAATTATCCTGATTTTGACTGTGGTTCAATTATTAAATCTGGCGAATGTAACCTTCTATTTGTGGGATGCCATCCTTAAGTGCTTTGCTTTTGGTCTTGGAGTTTCACTTGTTTGCTTTTATCAAGGTTGCTGGTAGACATTGATGGAGCTATTGATTACACATCTATTTGCCTTCCTAAATTCTTTTCTCCAAGAACTTCATGTCTAACTTGTGATTTTCCATTTCTTGAGGAGCATTTGTAAGTACAATGCAGAAAGGTCCATTGTTTCACCATTGGTACTACGCTTTTTTCCCAACTGACTAATCTGAATAGTGATCATGAAGATTCAATAAAATTGTATCTCCGTGTTTTGTGCTTATGAATAGATGCATTCTTTAGAACTGTTAAACATCATAACTTCTGTTACATGTTTACAGTGTGTATCTTCCCCAAAATCAATATCTGTGGAAATCAATTCTGATTTAAGTGCTTTGCAGGTACCATTATGTTTTGCTAATATTGAGGGTCAAGAAATGAGAAGCAACTTAGACTAAGTTTTATTGGGAACTTTTGCTGCTTTTGGGAGAAATAGCTGTGATTATTCATTGAACCTAATCTAGAGTTTTCCTGACTTTGCTTAGAGTTATGAGATCTTAACTGGGCTTAATGCCTTCTTAATGTTGTTTTCTCCAGTAGAAATTGAGGACAGTGTTCCTGCCTCCAAATGTCTGTGCTTCCTATAAGATTTTTATATATATGGCCCTTTGAATCTATTAATATTTTATGTCTATTCCCCAAGAAGATAACAAAAACAATATGGCAGATATAAGGCCTTTGTTCATGGTATCCCCAGTACCTGAAATGTTTATCAATTGTGTTTTATTAAATGACTAATTGTTGTGGTTTTAGGTGCACTTTACCAAACAATATGATCAAGACTTTAAACAAAAGTTTTTGTTTTTGTTTTTGTTTTTTTGTCTATAGACTTCCCTGTTTGTGTTTCTTATTACATGTGGGAAATGGTGGTTTGTGGGGATTAATCTGTCCTAGAAGCTTATAGTTCAGTCTTTAATCATTTTAAATAAATAGCTCTATGTTCATACAGTATATTATTAATGTATCTTGAGATCTGACCCCTATTTGGAACATGCTTCTGTATTTTCCCAAACGTTTCCACTCCATAATATTTTAGTACTAATTCCTGTTCTAGATCTCTCTGTTGATAGTTACTCTTATCTGGACCATATCTGAGATACATAGAACACACAATCCATAAAAAAAAATTGCCTTTTACAAATTTTACAAATGCATTTCATTGTTGTCATATAGTAGGTAGATATTCATAATGTTCACTCTGGAAGGAATCAAAATCAAAGCAAACCAAAGAATTGTGTACAGCACTTTGTGGTTATAAAGATCAGCATTTTGTCCATGTCCTTTTTGTATTTATTATATGTTCCTAATTTTACTTTTTAATGATTGAAATGTTCTGAACTAGAAATTTCTTGCATTTATTTATAATTTCCTTTGGTTCTGCAGACTCTTAACTTTTCCCTGAATTTTTCATGATCCTTTTTGATATTCTTCTGCACCTTCTTATACTCAGTTCTATATTCTTTATCCTTCTTTCGTTTGAATGTATCAGATATCCCGGCCTGTGTCCTCTGTTCTTTAATTCAATAAAGAATGCTTAATATGTTATTGGAGAAGTGCTCATAGTGAGTTGACAACAATCTGCCTCATCTCTCATATTTCTTTCTATCTAATGATGTTGTTCTTGCAAGAAATGTATACCAGAAGCATATTGCATTCTATTTTTTACATTGCTTCGATGCTTTGTTTGAGTTTCATCTGTAAATAATGTATTAAATCAGTGTCTTTCTTTTGAAAGTCTTTGAATCTATTTGAAATAGTGTGACTATTTTTATCTTTGGCTCCACACTTATATTTCATGATCCAATTTAGAAGCAGCAGAGTAGAGTGTAAAGAGCTGGATTTACTTAGCCTGAGGTTTTGAATCCTAGGTCAGCCATTTAACTGCCTATGTGACCTTGGGTAAATTACTGAGCCTCTCTGAGACTGCGATTTCTCACCTATTAGTCTCCTGTTATCATCTATAACATCTTTAACCCTCAGAGGATGTTTTGAGAATAAAGAAAAATATCTGGCTCATGTATACCTTTCATAAGCAATGGCTGGATGATGCTGACATTCATTTAAGGGAGAGTCAGGAAATTACTAGGAGTTATTAGCCATAGAATTAATCTTGAGTAGGGGCGCCTGCATGGCTCTGTAGGTTAAAGCCTCTGCCTTTGGCTCAGGTCATGATCTTAGGGTCCTGGGATGGAGTCCTGCATCAGGCTCTCTGCTCAGTGGGGAGCCTGCTTCCCCCTCTCTCTCTGCCTGCCTCTCTGCCTACATGTGATCTCTCTCTCTCTCTCTGTCAAATAAATCAATAAAATCTTTAAAAAAAATCTTGGGTAGATTGATTTGACTGAATCCTCTTCACTCTCTTCAACATGACTGCCCTATGTTGACAATGGGTATATGGCACACATTCCCAGAGGTGAATGGATAGCCTCCCTCATATTGTGCTCATCTCTTCCTTTTTCATAACACGCTATTGCTGATAACTTTCCCTTCATCAAGCTCATATATTTATCTCCCCCTTGAAGAAAATCCACTCATAAGAGCCCTCATCACTTTGAAATATTTGTTCAAATCATTAAAATACATGCTGGTAATGACGTAACATGATGCCCTAATAGACTACTGTGGAATCATTTTAATTTCACTTTCTTAGGATAAAAGATATGTCAACGGGAAAATAAATTGGACTAAAATGTAAAAACCAACTGATAAAAATGCAGAGGAAAAAAGCACATTAAGTCTACGAATACTTACTGAGAACATTTGTGTGCAAGATACTGCTTTAGGTTTGTCAGTGGTACCAAATTCTTTCAGTCCTGTCGGGATGATGATTTTGTCAGTGGAGACTCTTCTTGAAATGGAAGTTCCTTTCTTATCCTCACAGTGACTGTTAACGGATGCTGAGTGCATACTGGATGGAAGGAAAGATTGGAGCTAAAAGACTTAATTAATGTTACTTTGGAGGTAGCTGGGGCTGGAATAATTAGAAGCATTGTTTCGGTGAGAATGGGTGCTCAAAAAATAAGAGATATGAGTTTTAAAAATATTTTACTTTTCAGTTTGGGAATTAAGCAAATAAACTTCTAAATTCATAAAGGACCCAAATTAAAAGAGATCTTAGAGATGATTCTAGTCTCCTCTCCTTGTGTTAGAGACTTAACTGAACTTAAATTTATACTCAAAAATATGTACCTTATTTCTTAGCATTTCTACCCTTTATCTTGGTGAAATAGCTAGCAAGCATACATCGTAAATGGTACCTAGATGTTGTCAGTTTGAGTTATTCCTATGAGGATCCCATTTGTAGTATAACAACAATTGGATGCATGTGGATAACATGATGGCTTCCTCCCTCCACCATGCATGACTATGGGCTTCATTCTTTCATGTCAGCTGTGGTCACTTTTGAAGCTGCAGGCTGATTTTAATGCTGGCCAAAGTACACATAAGTTATATGAATTCTTATGGAAAAATATCAACTTTTCTTTTATTTCTGTTGACTTTTATGGCTCCTCTCCCTGTGGCTTCCCATCAACATCACACCAGCCTGATATCCCCACTGAACAATCATGTTGCTGGCAAAGCAGGATATTACATTTCAAAAGGAAAGTATACAAACAAAATCAGAACCCTTCAGTGTGTCTCCTTTAAAAATGACAATATAGTGCACTTCTCTGATTCAGAGGTAACAGCATGAGAAAGTAATAGTGATAACTCTTCGCTTGTCACAATAGTTTTATTTGCCATCCACTGGTCTGACCCCTGCTTGTATAAAGGTCCTCTCAGACACTTCCCAACACTGGTTTCTTCTTCTGTGTTACCAAATCCATTATTGTTCAAGCATGGTGTGCAATTTTCCCTGGGAACAAAGACCACAATCAGTCCTTCTCAATGCCTTCATTCGTTTTATGCTGTATTAGAAGGAGAATTCATGTGAACTACCAGTTAGTGTCTGACAGTAAGTTTTCTGGAGACCGTTGAAAAACAGGCTGACTCTTCCTTAAAAATCCTCTCCTGTTTCTGCTGTACCGGGATAATTTGTATCTATATATCTATATCTGTATCTATATCTATATCTGTATCTGTATCTGTATCTGTATCTGTATCTGTATCTGTATCTGTATCTATGCAATGTGAAGACTTTGCGCCCATCCATTCCTAGTGGATTCAATTTTTTCTAATTCCTTGTAATCCTAAAGTGATATATCTCTAACCACATGCCTCGGGATTGCTGGGACTGAGAATCTTTACTTTAATGAGCTTGCAGGTGGTTTTGTGAACCCCAGATTTGGGAACTAGTTCTTCTCAGTCAGAGCATTCTGAGTTACCCTCATTCGAAGATTAGGCCTCAGCTAAAGACTAAGCCTATTACCCCATAAAGAATCCCCTAAAAGTCCTGACTATTGTGATCCTTTTATAGTTCCCTCTACTTTTGAGCTGACCATAGAGGAGGCACAGTGTAAGGAAGTGTACTTTGCTTCATTTGGCTTTCCAAGACAAGGCACCATTCCTTTTCAAATGATCTATAACATCACTTTAAAAATCACGAAACATTACTTGCCTGAAGGCTTGGAAATAACGGATTGAAAATTAAAAACTTAGAATTAGATTTTTTTTTTCAGTTTTATCCCAAGGGCCTCAAATATAGCCTGGTTCATAGTAGATGCTCAATAAATATTTGTTAAATAAGTAAATGCCAAGTGCAACTGTTCCCAATGAAAATCGATTATACCTTAACCTCCAGTTTCCTCATGGACATATCTCTTTCCCAGCCTAAAGCCTCTATACTGAGGCTCACTTTTCTTGTTCAGAATCCTACTGTACAAGTGTTTTCCAAAAATGCAGGGAAAAAAGCAGAGCCTTCTTTAGTCATGTATTGGAAATTTCATGCCCAGTTTAGGAAAATACTATGCCCTCTTCAAAAAGAGTCTGTCTTTCCCTCAGACTGAATTAGATGTATTTTGTGAGAACAGAAAGGTAGTGATTACTGTGAAGGATTTTGAGGATGTGACTTGATTTAAAATCTCATACTTAATTAAAATGTTTCTTCACAAATAGTTTGATTTTATAGAAAATAAACCTAATTTATGCCTTACAGCACATTTAGTGTTGATTTTTTCTCTTTATCAAAGGATATGTTTTTCCCCATGTTAACCATAGGGTTTTATATGTTTAAATATTCATAGGCAATTCAGGTAAATAAGTAAAACAAAGGTATGTTCCATAGGAATAACACAAAAAAATTAGTGTCTCCAGACTTCCAGATCCTGTTATTTTATACTCTTCTTCTTTCTGTGTAGTCTAGATGTTTGATTACATCAGCCAAGAGTGATTGCACAGATTTTTAAGATAGCTTTATTAGGGGTTCCTGGGTGGTTCAGTGGGTTAAACCCTCTGCCTTCGGCTCAGGTCATGATCTCAGGGTCCTGGGATCTGCTTCCCCACTCTCTCTCTGCCTGCCGCACTGCCTACTTGTGATCTCTCTCTCTCTCTCTGTCAAATAAATTAAAAAAATTGTTAAGATAGCTTTATTAAAGTGAAATTTAAAAATTATAAAGATAACTTATTTTAAGTATACAATTCAGTGATTTTCATTATATTGACAGAGGTATGCAACCATTGCAACCATTGAGTTTTAGAATGTTACCATCATACCTAGAAGATCCCTACTGCCCAGCCCATTTGCCATCTCTCTCTTATCTCCACCCATGTACCTTGGCCATCACTATAATACTTTCTGTCTCTATGTATTTGCATTTTCTAGAGATTTCATAGAAACTGGAACACACAATACATAATCTTTTGTGCCAGTTTATTTTACTTACCATGATGTTTTTGAGTTTCATCCATGCTATAGAATGTATTAATATTTTGTTCCTTCTTATTGTTGCATAATATTCCAACACATCGCTTTATAATATATGCTAACATGTGATATAACATTGGAAACAAACATGTTTGAAACTCTGAAGAATTTATTTTCTTTTAAAATAATTTATGTCACCATAACTCCTGAAAGAATTGTAATAAAGGCTAATGATACATAATATATAATATATAAATATATAATAAATATAATATAAATATATATTATATAAATTTTATATAATATATATAATCTTAATATACAGAAAAATCTTACAAAAACTTATTTTATTTATTCATAATTCATTCTTTAAATATTACTTTTAGGGGCACCTGGGTGGCTCAGTGGGTTAAAGCCTCTGCCTTCTGCTCACGTCATGATCTCAGGGTCCTGGGATCAAGCCCCGCATCGGGCTCTCTGCTCAGCAAGGAGCCTGCTTCCTCCTCTTTTTCTGCCTGCCTCTCTGCCTACTTGTGATCTCTCTCTCTCTCTCTGTCAAGTAAATAAATAAAATCTTTAAAAATAAATAAACACTACTTTTACTTTAAATTCTTCTTACTTAATTTGCATACACACTTAACAGATATTTCACTTCAACTATGAAGTGTAAAAAGATGAGGGGGAGTTAAGTTTTAATGTTTTCTAACTCATGTCAAGAAAAGACAAAGACTGTAGTGATAGCATCACAGATAGTTTTAGTTGTCTCTTGACAAGTCAAAATATTTAACAGAAAGTGCTTGAGAAAAGATCATTTGGGAAAATAAGCTATGCATTAATTCTATAATGTTGAACTTTATGTTGTAGAAAGGTAGTATTTTATGCTTAATAATTCTATTTTGTTAATAATTTAGAAGGGTTAGGCCGAGATGGAGAAAAGACAAGATAAAACCAGATCTTTCAAAGGTCAAGTGAAAAGAGATTGTTGAGGATTATTCTATTTCCTTCAGTCTTCCTGGTTTTCACACCTCACCTCTAATGTCTCTTCCTCCATCTTTTTATTATCTGTCTGTCTCATCTCAATAGATTTCTTCTCCTTTGTGTTTTACACAAAGAACTTTGTTGTAGGGCGGGGGATTCGTAAGGAATCATGAGGAAATAAAAACAAACTAGTGTATGTGTCCTTCTACTCAGACATCTATCTATCTCCCAACATATGGTGCTGTGCGTATCCTATCTGGAAGACATTTGATTAATGTTTACTAATTTAAAATGATACATCAGAGGAGACATGAAGAACTGTGCAATAACCTAAAAAGTTCTCTTTTTAATACTTGAATTTGCCTCTCTCTTAAATTTTAAGAATCTTAAGTAAGTATTTAGTAGAAGTGTTGTAAGATGGTCCTAAAGAAAAAAAGAAAACTTCCTTCACTATTTTTACTAAATATATACTATAATAGATTAAGGAGTCCAACTATAGTGACCCTATCCACTTAGTGGTGAAAGGGTAAGTGTGTTTTTCCACATTCCTTTACCTGTCTTCCATCCCTTTACCTTTCATCACTGAATGAAAAAAGAAATCTCATGAATCACATAGCTTACAAATGGCATACTGTACATTGCCATAAAGTGCCAGTGCTATTTGGGTGGTTTTCTTTCTGTGGATTTTAGTGAAAACATGTCACCTCTGACATCAACAACTCTGTGAAATTAAAAAAAAAAAAATCAATTAGGTTGAAGAATGTGACCTGGACTTGGCATGCAGAGAAGAGAGGGGCTGAAGGAGTGATTGTGGGAAACAATCAAGGAGACATGTTTGAAATTGATCCCTAAAGTACTCTTTCCTAATTAGCATGATTCATCTACCTTTTCATTCAACAAATGTTTACAGGGCCCCTTTATTGTGTGTGTGTGTGTGTGTGTGTGTGTGTGTGTGTGTGTGTGTTAGATACAGTATCACATACACAAAAATGAGCCACAGCGACACAGTTTCTATAAGTAGAGCAAAATGAAAATTTAGAAACTACATGTCAGATAAATGAACTTACTTTGTTCTCACTTGGAGCATCACCCCTAAGAGGGAAGGGTGAACATCTAACCTTCTATCTCTCTCCCACTTATCTTTCTTTTTTGGTAGCAGAAAGCTCTCTAATTCCTCTTGTGGGTTTGGAACCTTCCCTTAAATAAATCCTGTTATGTCTCTCTAACCTATGGCTTATAATAAAACACTATTGTAAAAGTAGACTAGAGAAATTTTAGAATTAAAAAAAATCCCTTTCTTTAGTTTCAATGCCTTGGGTTTTATGATTATGTTCAGGTATAAGTTTCAAATTAGTGCTTATGAAACCCAAAGCTAAACCTATGTCCTTTTCTTTTCATTTCTTCTGATCTTACCTAAAGCAAAATGATACCTATGATTAAATAGAGGGGAAGTTAGGTGCAAAGAATTGATACAGTTACACAGTATATTAAAGACTACAGATGCTATATAAGTGATGTCATGTAAAGGGCAAAATGACAGAGGGGATATAGATCCTACCAGAAGAAGTGGTGGTTTGGGTAGGTCCTACTTTGGTCTAGAATGAAGAAAGTCTTCTCAGAGAAAAGACACATAAGCTTTAAGTTAAATTCTTAATGTTGAATGGCATTCATTTCACTTAAAGAGCTTTGCATATTCCAGAGGGGAAATGATGAAGGATGAAAGATGTGTGGGATAGTTATATGGTGGAATGTCAGGGAAGAATAAAGAATACTAAAGAGAAACCAGTCTAGGACCTAGAAGATCTCCTAAAGGCATATTAAGGATTTCGGACCTCCCTAATGGGAGGATATTGAAGGCTTTTTAGTAAGATACTGATTTTGTCTTATGTATATGCCACACAGATTCCTGTGGAGAACAGACCTACTGGAGGCACGAACAAGAACAAGACCATGAAGGGAAAAGTCTTTACGCAGTTCTTCCACCAATTAAGGAACAAAATGATGATGTCTTAAATTGGAGGGAAGTAGAGTAGTGACAGTAGGGAAAGGGGTGAAGTGTAGGGATCCAAGAGAGATTTAAATAAAATACATTGACCCTTTTGATTTCATTTTTACAGTGGAATCTAAAAACTGAAATCTCCAGATACCCAGTGCAATGTGTTCCTCGGTTATGATAATATTTTGGTAGGTGTCTTTCGGTGGAACTTGGGTCACTTCACCAGCATTGACAATTAGGTGTACTGTGTCTGTCTGCTTCTTGAGGTCACTCAGGGAAGCACTCCCAAATAGACAAAAGTGAGGCTACAACACTAGCAACAGGTCTGACCCAGCTCCTGCGCTGAGTCAAACCTACAACCGAAATCTTTGCTCGTAATGGTTTTTGACATTGGAATGACCTCTCTGCAAATGCAGAAGGAAAATCAAAGTTACAACTCTTTCATAAATACCCAAGCTTCTCTGCCCAAATCTAACAACTAGGCAGTGCAATTTTTGCATGTACTGAGATTCATTTGAGGGATCTGGTTATAAGTTTTCCCTAAATCTCTTCTACACATCCCATCTCTTCTTGGATTGGTTGTTAACAGTGACTTGGCAGGAAGGAAAGTCAAATAGAATAAAATAAAAAAAATAAATCTTTTTTTCTTCGTTTGCTTGCTTGTCCTCCTATGCTTTATCTCCTTAAAAAAAAAAAAAAAACAGTAATGATAAATAACAGCTAAGGATTTTTGAGCCCTGCTAGGTGTTGGACACTGTGCTAAGTACTATGCGTACACTATCAAGTTATTCCCAGATAGTTATTATTTTATTATACTCTTATGCTCTCCATTTTCTACGACCAAAATCACCATCATCATCATCATCATTATCATCACCATTGCCTTTGTGCGTATGTTATACCCTGGAAATCAGGATTATGCTGTAGGAAACTGTCTAGGAAGCTATTGCTTGGGATGGGAGGGGATAATACACTGGATCAATAATTTTTCAATACATTTCACATTCTAGATATGGTGCTTGGTGCAGGAGGTGAGAATGTGATTGTGAATAAATTTCTGTTTCATTGTACTGTGGAAAAGAGGAAAACTATGGTGAAATGACAATTCCAGCAGAAGGATGCATCAGCCTGGAATCAGATTCTGGGAATAGTGCATTATGGAATTCAGGTGAAAATTCCCTGATGGAGGGCCCTTCCTGGGTCTGGCCCTTCCTCCCAGAAGCTGAGGGAAGTGAGCATTGACTTGCTCTCTTTCCTGACTTGCTCTGGTTTTCCTTTCCTTCTTGTCTCCATCTCTGAACAATCTCATTCTAGCTTCACACCATTCTCTGAAGGAAAGAATTCATAGCATTCCTTCTCTTGTGAAGAAACAGCTCACCATGAAATAGTTCCATGTTTCTGATAGTTAAAACTTTCTGAGCAAAGAACACTGGCCCTTGGGTTAAAGGATTGAGTAGCAACCCTCAGGGTAGATATCTTCCATAGAGAGAAACTCTGATTTCTCCCCTGGAGACCACTGATTGCATACCTGGATGTTGGTGTAGAGCTCCTACTCCATATTCCCCAAATATGAGCTTTTATTACCAGAGCAAATGTCCCCATGGCTCTCTTGAGAAGGGCAGAAGGACTATGGGAAAGCCACTCTGTATGAGGTCTAAATTCCATAATTCTGGGGTTTTTTTCCTCCAGTACAAACCTCATTGTATGCACAAGGCATCTCTGGAGCTCAGTGCATCACATTGGGCATGAAGAGCCCATGCAAGCTGCTCTGTGAGTAAATGAACACTCTGATCACTGATCAGAAGTCTTGTGTTCCTGCTAGTCTGTATGTGTACATAGATGTATGTATGTAGATAAAGATCACATCACAGCCCTTCACAGTTTCAAACTTAACAGTCATTCATGTAAAGAAACTGAGGCTAGAAACATATTCTCATCACTGCTTTTTACGGTGATTCTTTTGTTCTATTCTCTGAGTTTCTGAAAGGAGATCTAGAAGGCATAGTTAACTCTACAATTAAAAAGTGTTGATTCCTGCCTCTACTCCCCCTTTAAACAAACACTCACTTCTGTTCAGCTGCCATAATGTCTACCTTAAGTCACACTAAGAAATAGATTTCTGGGAAGGACAGGCAATCTCAAAAGTGTGTACCCTGGCCCAATGGCTTCAACTCAAACCGGTAGCCCAGGATCTACTGTAAAAGTGAATTCTGTATTGTTCTATATGGCCCTGCCATTACCTGTGAATACGTGTGCTAAGGCCCTACTTTCCTCCCCACCAAAAAGAGAAAACTCAGGAAACCGTTTTATGACCTCTCATGCTAGGAGGACACTTCCCTGTCCTGGAGCGTCCCTTCCTATTGCTGGTCACATGGGATGGATCAGAGTGACCTTCCAACAAGATTTAGCTCAAATTTATTACTTCTGAGAGATCGTGAGCTCTTCTCTGCCTTCTTTTCAAAACAGAACATAGGGGAAAGACTTGGAAATGCTCCCATATTAACTTATTCCTCAATACCACAAAATTAGGAAGAAAATCACATATTTTAGACCCTTAGAGATTATCTTCCATGGAGTTTCTCTCTTTCTTTGTTTTCTTTTATCTCTTCACAATCTCTTTTCAAGCTCCTTTTCTGATATTCCCTCCCTCCTTCTACCATTCTGGCAATTCTACCCTGTGTTGGGAATGCAGACTTTCAATCTTTCATCTTTCTTGTGGTTTTGTAAGTTCTTCCATGTTTTGGGCAACATGAAAAACATGGTGTCCCTGCCTCCAGACTTGGCTGCCCTCACAGGGTGAGAGGGAGTTGGGAGCCTAATTTCTTGAGGGAGAGAATGATGATGGAGTAGTACAGTTCCAATTCAGACTTTCAAAGAGTGAAACTACCCTCAGTTTCCTTATAAAACAGCGAAGGCAAACATACTTTGCTGCAGCAAATTTTTTTTTTCCCTAAAGGAACACAATTTCACATGAGGAAAACATCTTTCTCTTATTAGCATGACTTTGACCCTACTCATTTCAGAATAATAGCATTAAATACCTGTTTAAAGAACATGCAGTTCTGTCCCCCACCTGAGTATACTAGACAAGTGGAATTCTTTTCAAAGTCAGTTCTATTCAAATATGACTGACAGATACTCACCCGTCATGGTGGGAAATAGTGCTATAATATAAACCACTCTCTGTGAACCTATATATTCCATAAGAGTCTTTCTTTGTTTCTACATTTGAAACAGTTCTTTTAAGAAATATGTGTGTGTGCTAGCTTATATTTGTAAATTTAAGCAGCTTTTAATGTGTTTAATGTTCCATGCACTTTGTTCAGTTTCCTTTTTTCCCAGCTTCAAACGTTTCTCCTTTGTATGTTTAAATGATGGTTAACTATGAAGAAGACCAAAATAGACAAAGTAATTGTCACTTGTTCCTTTGTCTCTCAGTGGCTTGCTGTGCTATAAATGTATTTAATCTAGCCCAAACTGGGGAGGTAAAACCTAATTTAATAGCTATCAATCACAGGCAGCAGGTCTGCAAGAGGAGAAAATGAAAAAAAAAAAAGTGGTTCTATTATGGAGTCCTCTCTCAGGAAAAACAAAGTGAAACATTAGACACTCCATATCTTTACAAGACGGATTCTAATCCCTCTACCAAGTCACACATAATTTGAAACTCTGTGTATTCCATTTATATGACACCATTTATATGTCAAAGTATGTGACTGACATGTTAGCTGCAATATTTAATAAGAATTAAATATATTGGGCTTTGTTAGAAGGAAACAGAGCAACTTGATATAAGACTCGAGTACTAATTAAATAAAGCCTCCCTATGTGGAACTAAGCAGCTGTTCTTCTTAGCCCCAGCAAAGGCACATGGTTATGCCTTCCCACCCTTAGTGAGACTGTGATCCTGTGTTGCTTGGTAAATCCTTCTAGAAGCTTCTCAATTTTCACCAGTTAAAACGCCGAAGTCTGACAAATGTGGTGGCTTGCCAGGCTGCATTGTTTTTCGGATACTCTCATCCCCTGCCTGTCTTGTTCATCCCCTCCTCACACATTTTGCTGCAACATTCCTGGCCTCCTGGTTTTCCCTTTCACATGTCAGGTGTTTTCACATTAGAGTCTTTGCACTTATGTTTCCTCTCCCCGAACACTTTTTTCTAAGATGTGCACATATCTCCTCACCTCTTCCAGTTGTCACCATCTCAGTGAGGCTATCCCTGTCGCTCTATTTCAAATTGTATTCTGACCATCTCTGGCACTCCCTGACCTACTTCCTTGCTTTTTCTTCATAGGACTTCTCACCATGAAAATACTCTGTATTTCACGTGTACATTTTGTTTATAGTTTGACTCCCCTGCTAGGCTATACGGAAAAGAATGTTGCTCACTGTTGTATCCCCAGGCCAGTGACTAACACAAGGTTGGCATATGATAAATACTTGCTGAATAAATGAATAAGCGAGAGTGAAACCAGGCTGCTCTGCAGAAACTGTAAGTAATTTCAAAAGGAAATTGAGCATAATGAAGTTGGTAGAAAGGTTACTTGGGGCAAAGACTAATAACCCTGTGATAAGTAGGTTGAACCAGTGAAGACTGTATTACACTAATTCATGGTCTTTACTTAAATTCTAACTTTCCCCCATCTATTGAACACATTGGTTCTTGTCAGGGGCCAAAATAAGAAATAGGGTAAAGGAACCAAAGATTCATTCATTCATATATTGACAGCTTCTCAGAAAACCAGGCAGTGTGTAAGGCTCTCGGGATATAATGCTGAATAGAATCTAGTCTCTGTCCTTACCGAGTTCATAGGGTACTGGGGAAACAGATAATAAAACAGTTTGTTACAACTGAACACTCTCAATGGTATGACTGCTGGATAAGCAAAATCCTGGGGGAGAAAAAAAAAAAAAGGGTCAGTAATCTGACCTGCCTATAGGGATTTAGGAAGGCATTACAAAGGAAGTTCAATTTTATCTGGATTTTTGTTTAAGATACTTTCAATTACAAGTAATGGAAAACTCAGCTCAATTAGGCTTAGGCAATTAAGGAAGTGTATTGGCCCAAGTAGCTGAAAGCACCCAGAGGTAAAGAGGAATTCAGGGCTAGAAATCACAGCTACATGGCCATCTCTCTGTGTTTCTCAGATCTGGTCTCTTCCATGTGGCAGCTGTATCCTCCAGCTGGCTTCTCAAGCTTGAAAGTGGCCCCCTCAGGGCCACCTCTCATATCAATCTACCTTCCTGCCATGCCGACTACATCAATAGTTTGTTCTCCCCCAACTACTCAATAAAAATACAATTGTTAATCTAGGTGGACCACCTAAGGTTAGTGCTCATTCCTTGGCCAGTTGTTGTGGCCAGGAAATGCCATGGACTAATTGACATATATCTGGGTTCCCTGACAGGACTACACTCACAAGGGGCATGCAACTAGGGTCTCTGACTGATTGCAGTGAAGGTCCACCTTTGACATAATGTGTTGTGGTTACTCCTACCCAACCATAGCTATACCAAGGGGAAAGGAGAATAATTCTTGCATTGCAATGTCAATATGCCCTGCAATCTTAAAGGATGAATAAGAACTTTCCGGGGAGATGATGGAGAAAAGTTATGTTGAAAGTAGAAGGAACACCAGGCACCTGGGTGGCTCACTCCGTTAAGCATCTGCCTTCAGCTCAGGTCATCATCCCAGAGTTCTGCTGGGATGGAGTCCATATATATACATATGATTTTTATATATATATATATATATATATATATATATATATATAAAGCATACTTATATATTTTATATATTAAATATATTTACATAAAATATATACATATATTTATATATATATGTACATATCTTGTAATCAGCAGGATATAGAGGAAGTTGCAGGAGCAGAGTTTACAGTCCCCGTTCTCCAAAAGTTATGGAGATAGTCAAGTTGGTTAACTAGAGTAGCAATCCAGAGTGGTTCTTTGTCAAGCCATGTGTTTCTAACTCTAACTTAGAAGTCAGAGAGCAGGTGGATAGAGAAAGACATAAAGAAAGAAAGATGTAAAGGAAGAGGCAAGAACCTAGAGAAACTTTAGAGGCTGAGTCCATGTGGAGTGAGTGGAAATGAGCAGAAGACTTTCTTTATGACAGGGGATCAGCATGTGTTCAGATGAAAGATTAAGTAAAAACATTGTATGAACAGGAACAAAGTGGAGAATGGCTACTGGTTATATATATATAGTGAGCAGTCATCAAAGAATCATGAAATGTTAAGACCAAAAGGTAAGACTTTAGTGTCTTTAATCTAAGTTCTAGACAATTTGTTTATTTCTCTTACAATCAGTTTTCTCATTTGTATGCTAGTTAATGATAGTACACTAAGGAGCTAAGAGAAAATGACTAGGTACAGTACAATTTGTGATCAATATAGGTAGCTTCCTTTCCATTCTCCTCTCATGAGGATGGTAAGGAATAGGAGGCCTATGGTGATAATAATGAATGAATAGAAGGCTAGATTTTAACAACTCAATAAGAACAAAATAGAGAAGGGAGGGGGGAATGGTCATATAATCCCGACTTCTAATTGACAAAATTTAGGGAAGACATTTTTTTTGTTTTTCTCTCTACTTTGATAATACCAGTAGTGTTGATTTTCATTTACTGTTGGTAACATCCCTAAGAACAATCAGACAGTTTTATTAATAGATTTCTCATCATGATTGATCTGAACATAGCGTAAGAGAACCAATGGCCAAATATAAATTTTCCTCACTATCCAAAAATTAACTTTCCTGATATTTTTAGTGTAAAAAAAAATTAACATTTACATTAAAGTTCTTTTCACTAACATAGACTCTTTGCCCCTTCTTCAGTCTCAGGGCATTATCTTTTACCTTAAATTTCACTCTATCCAAAACTGAACCTCTCTTCCTAAGCGACTAAGCATTTTTACCTAAGACAGTATCAACCACTAAGATGCCCTAGCTCAAAAAGGTAGTGTCATCTTTAAGTGACTAAGTCCTGACATTTGTAGGTTTCCTCTCTTTTATTTTTCTGTCTCTTCTCTGGTTGCCCTTCTCCAGGTCACCTTTACTCTGGGAGACTAAAATAGACCCAGTCACCTTTCAGTGTTGTCTGTCTTTCAGGCATCTGATTCCTTTCTCAGTGTTGCCAGATTATCATGGCCATATTGGCACCATCATCATGACATTCCCCACTTTGATTATTTACAGAGTGTCTGCAAGGTTAGAAAACATAGGATAAATTTATTTATTTATTTATTTATTTATTTATTTATTTATTTATTTTAAGATTTTATTTATTTATTTGTCAGAGAGAGAGAGAGAGTGAGAGCACACAGGCAGGCAGAGGCCGAGGGAGAAGCAGGCTCTCCGTTGAGCAAGGAGCCTGACGTGGGACTCGATCCCAAGACCCCGGGACCATGACCCGAGCTGAAGGCAGCAGCTCAACCAACTGAGCCACCCAAGCGTCCCTAAATTTATTTTTTAACAGTATGTTTCCATTAGCTTTTTATTGATGTCTGAATAAGTAACACACAACTTATTAGTTTAACATTATCTGCATTAATTAAAATTCATAGTTTCCTAGGGGCTCCTGGGTGGCTCAGTGGGTTAAGCCTCTGCCTTCTGCTCAGGTTATGATCTCAGGGTCCTGGAATCGACCCTACATCGGGCTCTCTGCTCAGTGGGGAGCCTGCTTCCTCCTCCCTCTCTGCCTGCCTCTCTATCTACTTGTGATCTCTCTCTCTCTGTCAAATAAATAAATAAAATCTTTTTAAAAATTAAAAAATAAAATAAAATTCACAGTTTCCTATGGTTCTGGAAATTGGAAGCAACTCAGCTGGTTGGTTCTGGCTCCATTTTTCACAGGGTTGCAGTCAAAATGTTGGTTCTGTCACCCAGAGGTTTAAATGTATCTACATGCTCCACTTTGAAGATGGTTTAGCCATGTGCCTGGCAAGGTGGGGCTGGCTTGCACCAGGCAGGAGATCTCAGTTTCTCTCCATGTGGGCTTCACCATGGGGCTGCTTGAATGTCTTCACAACATCAAAGCTGGCTTCCCCCTGAGAGGTGGTTGCAAGAGACCCAGGCAGAGTCTGTATCCTTTGGTAATTTTGCAAGTCACATAGCAAGTCACTTCTGCTATAGTCTGTGGTTAGAAGGGAATCATTAAGTCCAACACACATTTATAGGGTGGGGAAGAGAGAACTGTCAAAGAATTTGCAGACCTATTTTAAAACCACAGTAACCTTAATTACATTTTCCAGGAATATGCTCAATACAGTTTTCCTCAATCTCCAGCACCTCTCAGGGTAAAATAACTCTAAATTTAAAGGAATAAGTCCCACTCTCATTCTGAACAAAGTATAGTAACAGTACTACTTTCCATGTGTTTCTAACACTCTGTAGTGTATCTATTGTATTTCTATAGAAGGAGTCATGTCAGATTGCATTTAGTATAAAACGTGTGTATTTATTTTTTCTTCTACTTTTCCAAAATGTAGTTCAGTTCAATCAGACTGATCCAGTTCCTGTGTTTTTATTATTTCCTCTATAGCTTTATGAGAACATTTCTCCTTCCTCTGCTCTGCCTTTTCAACCCTTGATAGGCAAATTCAAATCTCACCTTTTCATGAAGAGTTGACTGATACTTTGGCCATGCAGGGTCCCCTCAGTTCTGACAGTTCGTATACACTCATACATGTTTTTACCTGATTCTATCCAGTTCAACATGATTTTGTTCATCTTTATATCTGTAACATGTCTTTTTGTAGCAGGGATGTATTAAATATTTGTTGAATAAATATTAGATTAAAAGATTTTTTTTAAAGATTTTATTTATTTATTTGACAGAGAGAAAGATTATAAGTAGGCAGAGAGGCAGGCAGAGAGAGAGGGGGAAGCAGGCTCCCCGCTGAGCAGAGAGCCCGAAGTGGGGCTCGATCCCAGGACCCTGAGATCATGACCTGAGCCTAAGGCAGAGGCTTTAACCGACTGAGCCACCCAGGCACCCCAGATTAAAAGATTTTTTTAACCCAACTATCCAAAATATTGTTTCAACATGTCACTGATATAAAAATTATTAATAAAATATTATACATTTTTGTACTGAGTTTTCAAAATCTGGTGTATCTTTTACATATCTCAATTTGTATGCTTTTCATCAATACTTCATCTGTGTTTAGATTTCATAAAACAGCCCAAAAAAGTACATTTAGATAGACGTTACCACAAAGTACTTAGAAGTTTCCCAATAACTAAACTGAGTATCCATTTTTAAATTTAAATGAAATAACATAGAAAAAGTACATCTCAGTCTCATTAACCATATTTAAAGTGCTCAATAACAATATATGAACACTTCATATTGGGTAATATAACTCTAAAATCACAGAAGAAAGAGACATACTTGGGTGTTGCTGGGTTGTAAACCAACCTTTACCAAAAGCAATTCTGAGAAGTCAGAGCGGAAGGAAACACAGTTCGTGTCAATGCCATATATATAAAACTTCACAAATGGAATTTTGTTAGCAAATCACTGTAACAAGAATTATATTGGGGCTTTTTATGACAAAGATCCACATTTTGATTGTTACATTTAACATTTTTAAGAAGTATAATTCTAAGTGTAGCATAGTAAATAATTTTGCTTTCATAACATTTCACAGAAATTACATTGCAATGAACACAGAAGAACATCCCATCATTTCCTTCCAGCCCCCTCTCCACAATCCTGAATGTATCTCCTTTTTGTCCTTTCAAACTCTCCTCAAAAATCCTCAGCTTATATATTTTCTGGCTCCTCCTCATCCTCTCTGCTCCTTTCCAAAAGCTTTATCATGTAAGTCAACTTAAATTCCATCCTTGTAATTTGTCTCTGCACATTTTCCTAATTAAACAAAACTGGCTACCCCCCAAAACCTGAGAAGATCAACATTGAATCTCCTTGGTGGGGGCAGAAAATTATGACAAAAGATCTGGGAAGTCTCTGAATGCCAATGTTTTTAGACTCTATATTAATATAAAGGATGAATCTTAACTTGTGTTGTCTTTAGGAGTAAAAGACACTCATTGTTCTCTGGTTTAAAAAAATCTATATATAAATGATTGTACAAGACTTTGAAATGGATCAGAAGGATTCCTGGGTATCCTCAGTATCTAAAGGCATTTGTCTTGGTTTTCTGATTTTCTTGGGTCTCTGTGTGTTTTGAGCTAAATTATCCGTAGAAATTCAAAACTGCGTCCTGTGGAGATTCTATTCTTCTTTTGCCCTGTGAATATTGATCAGTTTTGCCAATTTTTCATCTAATGAACAAATTTATTTCAGCATTCCTGAGAGCCTATGTTTCTATAGTTTAGAAAACTCCTTACAAATGACTATAGTCTTTCTCTCCTTGAAGTATTTGGAGTGGAAGATGAACTGTTTATCTATCTAACAACAGCAAACTTTTAAAATTAAGTTAAAAAATATGGCCTAAAATAAAAGTCAGCAAGGGAAATGAGGAAATGAGTACTTGCAAATTTTTAGAGAGTTCAAAATGTAAGGTAATATATTAGTTAGAAGTTTGGATTCTGGCACTAAACTACATCGATTCTAGTTTTGCCAGCAAAGAGCTTTCTACGTTTGTTCAAGGTATTTAGCTCCTCTGCCCCTAAGTGGACTAAAATTTTAAATGTTTTTTTCATTCATTGATCTATTCATTCAACACATATTCACTGAGTATATAATATACCCTAGATATTGTTCAAGGCTCTGGCAAACACTAATAAACAAAAGAGACAAAATAAATGAATTCCCTGCTTCACAGAGGTTACATCCCTTTAGGAAAAACCAGCAATACTTAATAAATGCATTAGGGAATGATTGAGAATTACAAGCACAAGAAGGAAAGCAGAAGATATGGAGAGAATAGGGCTCTCAAACGCAATTTCTCTATGAAGGTAATATTTATAGAGAGATCTAAATGAAGTTAGGAACCTGCTGGGTAATTCTGTGTTCTTCAGACAGAGGAAATAGCATGAGCAGAGTCCAGAGGCATGTTAACCAAAACAAAATGTAAGGAATCCAGTCTTATTGGAAGGCAAAGGCAGTGAAGAAATAGGAGGTGACAGTAGACACTTATCACAACCATGTAGAATTGCAGTTATTCTAGAAACCTCTTGGTTCCATCTTAAACCATGAATCTTTTTATCCACATATGCCATTATAACCACATATTGGTCATGTATTGGTCATTTGAAAAACACAGATTCACTAAGTTCTGCATGTTTTCCAAAGGTTGTCACATTTCATTATACAGTAAGGAAAAAAAGCACATTCATTAATATCATCACCAATTTCATCAGAAAGTCTTGAACTCTTGCAAAATCACCAAGCTCCCAGTGGCAGATAGGAGTTTTTCAAAATTCTAGTATCTTTTGGAAAGCTCAAATTCCATCATTAGCCACAAATTCTGTCAATTGTTTCTTTGAAGACTCACTCTGCATTTTCAAGAAAATGTCTGCCAAATATCCAAATCTGAGTAACTGCAGTTTGTTGGTCATTCTCTCAAATAAAAGTATTAGACCTTGAAAAGTGTGACTATTTTAGCTCACAACTAAAACAGTTACACATGTGCCATTCCTTGAGACAAATGTCATACTTGTGTAAGCAACAGAAGTACCTTATATATACCTATTTTGTTACAAGAAATATTAAAAAGTCATGGCCTCAAAAGTTGAGATATAATAAAAGTAATAATTTTTATTGTTTATTACATCAATTTGTAACTAAAACTAACCTACTTGGTTTCTGCCAGTGTGTGATGGTGAAGAACACAATGAATATTAATACCGTTTGGTGTCACAGCATAGACAGTCACAATTTTACCCACCTTTTTTGTACCATTGGTGTAAATATCACTCCGGTGGAAAAAAGGAAATAACATTTAGTATTATTATGAAAACAGTCTGTCTTGTTGATGCTACTATTTACATCCTCTAGATTGTTAGATTAAGAGGAAAATGCAGACAAGGATCTTAAGGCCCCTTTTTAAAGGGTTTTGATTTGTTTTTGGGGGAGGTTCTTGTTTTTTGGTTTCTTTTTTGTTTGTTTATTTTCTGGATTGAAACAAGTCTTCACAAAGCCCTCTAAATTGCCATCTCCTCAGCCAGGCCTTTGTTCACCAGCCCTTCATCTGCAAGAGAGGTTGGGAAATGTCGACTTCCAGCTGGAGAGTAAGGCCTTATGTCTTTAAGGTCTAAGAGATGATGAGCTACTAGCCATGATGGACAAAATTCCCTAAAGACAAGAGGGAAGGATCTCATGTAGGGCAACAAACTGTAAGCAGTCTACATGTTTGCAGCTAGGACTTTGGCTGATAGTGATAAAGATAGAGAGGATAATGGCTGACATTTATTGGGCCTTTCCATGTGTTAATCATGATACCTGGTATGTTACAGACATTATTTTATTTTAATTCTCTCAAAGTGTAGAAAGGGTGCAAGTTGCTGTGCCAGTTGGCAATTGACTTAAGACTCAAGTTCATATCTGTGAGACACCAGAGACTGATCTTCACGCCACCACCCTGAGCACTTCCTGGGCTAATACCTTGGGCTCCTGTAGTTGAAAGGAAATATCTGTTGTGGTGTCTCCTTGAAAGACACCACTGGTGATCCTCCTGGTTTAGAGGATATAATATCAAAAGTTTTTGTTTTTGGTTATGAAATTGTTACAGAGATTGAGGTATCTTAGATCTATGTCATAGTTAGTTGCCAGTTATCTCTTTGATGTGTAGCTAATCAACTGCAACTGCCATCTGCCCCAGGCTAATACTTTAGCCTCAATCTAGAAATTTTTCTCATTAAAACAATGCATATACTTCACTTACAGTTTGGTTTATACACAAGAGCTAGAAATTGCTTTAATGTTCCTAGCTATGTCTGCCGTACTATAAATAACGACTTTTCATAGTAGATGTGATGCATGTGTTCATCTCTGTATGTATATAAACTTACATTTATGTGTGTGTGTAGAAGACTAGAATACTTGGAAACAGAAGAAGATCCGAAATCTAAGTGACGTTCAGAGGTATCTTGGGGTGGTAAGACTGATTCAGATAATGTTATGTAATGGAGACAGAGATTCATTCAACCATAGATATTTTCTAGGTAGCCACTAAGTGACTAGCACTGTTCTAGGCTTTGGAAGAACAGAAGAGAATAAAACAAGTCCCTGCTATGCTGGAGCTTATAGTCTAAAGGAGGCAGAAAAATACCAATAAATAAATGTTGTTTTGGTGGTAAGTACTACACAAATGAAGCAGGCTGAAGGGAATAGAGGGTGATGGGATTTGGAGGTACAACTTATTACATGATATCTGAGTTTTTTGAAGGAGCAAGCAGCACAGACATGCCGTTGGAAGAGCTTTCCAGACGAGGAACAGTAAGAAACCTAGTGTGGCTGCTGGGGAGTAAGTGAGGTACAAGGGCATCATTTGATCAGGTCAAAGAGATGAGGCAGAGTGGATTATGTTGAAATTTTAATTTTATTCTAAATGACAATAGACGAATGAGCATCCACTGGGTTTTGAGCAGAAGAGTAGTGACCTGACTTACATTTTTAAAGGATGGCACTGATTGATGGGGCCACTAGATAGAGAACAGACTGCAAGAGGTGAAAGTGGCAGCTAGACCACTTCTTAGGAGATCATTTCAACTGTACGAAGGTGAGATGAACTAAAACGACAGTCTGGATATATCTACCAGATATGTATATCTTCTGGATATATTTTAAATGCAGAACCAACATAATTTGGGTTGGAGTATAGACAATAACAGGTGTTCGAAGACAGCGCCTTGGGACCTTCCAGTATATAAAGATTGATAAACTGATAGTTAATAAAAACTGGAGACTGAGAGGGAATAGCCTAGAGGTGGAAAGAGAGCCAAGAGCATCTTACTAAAGCCAAGGAGGACAAAGTGCTTTGAGGAGGAGAAAGCATTGAGCTGTGTCAAATACTGCTGATCTGTACAGTAATATGACAACTAGGAAAGGCTACCAGATTTGACAAGAAGATGTCATGAGTGACCACGACAATGGAGTGGTAAAGACTAAATTTTTCCCAGATTGGGCAGAGGGGTTCTTGAATGAGTGGGAGGGAACATCAGAGCAAAGGAGTTGAATTAGAAGGGGATACAGGAAATCTCTGTCCAGGAAGGGGAGTGGGGCCCAAGGGAGGCTGTATTAAAAGCAGGATTTATTCTAGGATGCCCGTATGCTAATAATCTCGTGAAGAGGGAAGAATAATGGTGTAAGAGACATAGGTGTCTCCTAGACAGGAAATAGGACCCAGAGCATGAGCACAAGAGTCTGTCCAGTATCCAAGCTTGGCTGTGCTTCTGTAAAGGGAGGGAGTAATCTGTGCCAGCAGGAGCAGGTGAGAGATTTCATGGTGGCCTCGCATGGTTGTTCCCTTCTGAAGTTCCATTGTAAGACTGAAGACTGTTAGGGCCCCTGGGTGGCGCAGTTGGTTGAGCGACTGCCTTCGGCTCAGGTCATGATCCCGGAGTACCAGGATCGAGTCCCACATCGGGCTCCTGGCTCCATGGGGAGTCCGCTTCTCACTCTGACCTTCTCCCTTCTCGTGCTCTCTCTCACTCTCTCTCTTCCCTAATTAAAAAAAAAAAAAAAAAGTAAAAAAAAAAAAAAAAGACTGAAGACTGTTAGAAAAGCAATAAAGCCTGAAGGGAAGAGGAAGAGAGTTTTAGTCCTGTCTATGCCAGCAACTATGCTTGTTAGGAAAACAGCATAAGAATGGAGTCCTACCCCTACCTACAAGGAGGCCCTGAGGGGACTGACAAGGCCTATTGGCCACTTAACGCCTTGTCTTTCTCAATGAACTGAACTCCAAGATGAGATATTCCTATTCAGTCCGACCATATCATAGCCACGATTATGGTAATATGAAGAGACAGAGCAGTAGAGGGAAATTTGCTGTGATTCATTTACTCTTCAAGAAAGAGCCTTTTGCGCTTCCATTGAAGAAATTTGAATTTGCAACCATGACAAAGCTATCTTTTCTGGTAACCACTTTCTTTAAAAGTATTCAGATTTGGGGGAATTGAAGTAAATCCAGAGAATCCATTTAGCCAGGGAATCTGCAGAGAACAAGTCTTTTTCCCCCTCACTTTGCATTTCGAAGCAGTTAAGAATGTGTCTACTGTAAGTAACCTAGATGATAAAGTATATGCTTAACAAAAATTGAATTATATCAAAGACCCTTTAATGCCTCATTTGAAATTAATAGACCATGACTTGCTTTTTTATCCATGATAGGCTGAAGGATCCTTTCCATGCATGTGAAAGTATGTACTTCAGGGAGAAGTAAAAATCAGCATCATTGTTTTATTTTTAAAGTAGCAGGAGCTTCTGAAAAATAGAGACCTACATTCTCTCTTCATGAAAGGACTACCCTCATGCTTTCTGTTTTCTAGAACTCTGTTTTCTAGAACTTGCCCTCCCCAGAGAAAAGCCCCAGAATCTTGCTAAATTATATAATGGGCCCATGATATAAGTATAGAGAATGAGTTATGAATTAGCACAACAGGCTCATTTCCCTGGTAACCTGATTTTACACTATGCATTGCAGACAGGATCCTGGGCTCCTTAATTCTCTGTTGCTAGCCTTTCTTAAGCAAATTAGTCCAAGTTTTCTAAGAAGCTGAAAGTGATTCCTTTTCTTGCTGTATTCTATACCTGAAATAGGGAAATGTCAATTAACCTCAAATTTGGCAGACCCACTCCAACATGGGCAAGTTCAGCTACTTGCTGCTGACTTTTTGAACAGTGACACCTTAACAGGTCTGCCCCAGAAAAAGATAAATGGAAGTGTTTGGGGAGCCCCTTGGGTTTCCCTTTGAGCACGGGCATAGGAGATTTGTAAAATGGGACAGTACTCACACATCTTCATTCCTTAAAGAGAAAGTCCGTGTTTTTCCTTATTTGAGAAAAGTCCAAATGAAATTATTCTAGGCTAGTGGGAAGAAGAAAATAAAAATAAAACTCAGCTGTGTATCTTCACCAGGTAATCTTAAAAGAGGGAAAAGAATTGGGATATAAAGAGCCTGCTGATTAAATGCCCTCAAGCAAGGCAGAACAAGCTTGGATTCCAGAGACAACCTCACTGGGCTCTAGCCCCCTGCACCCCCACCCCCCAATCTACAACTGTCAACAGTTACCTGATCTCTCACTGCTCTCTCACCTGGACAATCAGGGGTTCCAACCCTAAAGTTCTACATATTTGCTGACCACAGATCTCATAGAATTTGAATTCTTTATTCATGAATCCTAACCTAATCAGCACCACTTAATGCCACTCCACTTCACCCTCCACCTTTGGCTTTGTCCTTCACACTGCTTACTTGCTAAACAGCATCATCATCTTAGAAAAGCAGGAGAAAGGAGGGAAGAAAGAAAGGGGAAAGAGAAGAGAAGGAGCAAGAGGAAAATAGGACTTGGTAACAGGGCATTTGTTTGAGATAAGCAGTCTGGCCCACCTTCACATGCCATAGCCACCCCTCCCCCCGCCACCCTCAACCCCCCCCCCCCCCCAACAAAGTCCAGCTCAGATGCCATCTCCTCCATGACTGGCATTCTTGTTTTCTCTGTACCAATGCAATAGGTTTACTACTATTCTCTTTTTTGCCTGTATTTGTCCCTCTGGAAAGACCAAGGCCTTTGTTGTAGAGGAATTGGGACCTTCTTACCCATGTCCCCCGACAATGCTCTGCATAACATCTGAGGCGTAGGCAGCTTTCTGTGAATGCCTGCCTGGGGAAAGACAATGAATTCAAGTGAACGCTGAGAAAGTCCTGCTTGACATAGAGGCTGTCACTACATTCTTCTCTACTGGATGAATTCCAGGACCTTGGGTTTAAAACCCATATAGAGTTAGGGGTAAGAGAAAGAAATTTGGAACATCAGCCTGATAAATACCATGCATCCTCTTTTCTCTATTAGGCATGAGATCTACCTAGCCCTTATTCCTCTAAAGGGAAGTGGGCAGAACACCTGGCTACATCCCATGATTTATTTGTCTTGGTGCTACGGTCACATGTCTCTTTTCTTCTGCCACTGGCCTTGCTCAGCATGTGGAGATAACTTCCTAGAGGAGTTAGGATTATAGAGTTGTCAGACTTCCCAAATAGTGTGTGGGGCATACTTATGCTGAAAAATTACTCACTGTCTGTGTGAAATTCAGATCCAACCAGACATCTTGTATTTACCTGGCAATGCTAGATAGGACTCAAGTGGCTAGCAACCCAGTTCAAATTGGCTTCAGTAACAACAATAAAACAACAAGAATTTATTGGTTCACGTAACCGAAAGGCCCAGGTGGTAATTCTCGGCTTCAGGTGGGACTTCATTTAATATGTCATTAGGAATCTATTCAGTCGCTCAGCTTTGTCTTCTACTTTAATGACTTGATTTTCTAGCTTCCCATGGTGCTAGGTGATTGCAGACAAAGCCTGCCTCATGTCCTGCTAGGGCCAATGTCACAATCATGGTGGGTAAGAGCCTCTGCCTCCTGCCCAGTGGCCTCAGCAGAAGCTGGCTTATGCCTCCTGTGGCCACACTCCCGACCCTGCACCTACACCCTACCCGGGGCAATGCCGTGTTCTGACTAGTCGGACCTCAGCCCCATGTCCCAGCCTGAAGCCCTACTGGAGGTACCTGGGCTCATGGTAGGAGAGGAGTAGTGCCTTATGAACTAAATTGGGGTGCCCACATTTTCTCAAACAAAAAGTAGATGCTGGGTGACTGATGTAAAATGAAGAAGAAAAAAAAACAGAAGAGAAAAACTGCTCACCATACCTACTATGGGTTTCTAAACCTCATATTGGTTTTTGTTTTGTTTTGTTTTTTAAGAGGTTTTGAAAGAAGAGATGGCAGCAAAAGTTCTAAGCGTTAATTCCAATTGTTCTGCAAACCTGTTCAAGTTGCTTTAACTTTGTGTATTAATTTCCACACATGTGAAAGGAAGAACTGGATGGTAGGTGGTTTTTGAAGTCCTTACTGCTCTAACACTTCCCAGTACTGTGAATGGTACCAGGAGGGAGATTATGAAGAAAATAGAGAGAGGAATTGTAGTGCATTCGATGTGTTTGGGATGAAAGTGCCAGTACTAGAAGGATAGTCTTAGTATAAATGGAATGAGCTTTATTCATACTAACTAGTTACTCTGTTAGGTGTCTTCTTTTGTGGCGTCTTTTTGGCTATTTAAAAAATAAATTTAACTCCATGCAAATGTGCATATGTCTGTGTGCGTGTGTGTATCTGTATCTACTAAAATTACTGTTCAATCGCTGACACCAAGTTGGTTTTTCTCTCCAAATTAATTTATTAGAGAGGAAAAAGAAACTTGAAATCTCAGAGGAATGATCAAACTTTTGTGATTTTATTTCAACATAGCTTCCATTAGAATGACATAGATCGTCTTTGTGTCATGTACAGATTAAAAGAATTAAGTTCTATTTTAAAATAACACATCTAATCACAGGTTTTTCTGAACATTCAAATGAAGAAGAAAGTCATTTTCCCTTCTTCCTTCCTTCAGATATATATCTATATGAATCTATACATAGATATAATTTTTTAATTTGTTCTCTTACCACAGAGCCTTCAAGTTCAAAGGCAATTTTCATCATTTTGGCTTAAACTCAAGGAAAACAGACCTGAATAGACTTGGCCAGACCTAACGTTGACCAAAAAAAAATTGAGTGTGACAGTCCAGGCCTTGGTTAAAATTGCAGCTGCTTGTAATAAACTTGTGAGGTCTAGCTTTTCAGAGTCCTTTAGCTAACTCCCCAAATCATCCATGTGGGGAGTGACCCCATGGTGTGTGTGATTGTGTTTGCCTCCAAGGTTTGGAAAATAGCTTAAGTAAGTGCTGACACAGAGCTTTCTGTACCCTGCCATCTTGGAATGACATGTCATTTTTTTTTTTTTTTTTACGTTTAATTCATCACGCCCTTCAATTTATAGGTGCAAAGCAGAGCCCCATTTAGGGAAGAATGACATACCCAAGGGCAGAGAGCTGTCAGAAACAGGAGCTCCCACTTCCATTTTGACATACAACGC
Organism: Nasua narica; assembly: GCA_028533885.1. Classification (NCBI taxonomy): domain Eukaryota; kingdom Metazoa; phylum Chordata; class Mammalia; order Carnivora; family Procyonidae; genus Nasua; species Nasua narica. Next base: position 14,054,205 of record CM052800.1, on the reverse strand, counting down.
CCATTCTCTAAGAGCTAACATGATCATTAATCTGCCATATTTAGCTTTTGACACAATCATCAAATCCATTAAACTAATTCCAGATCATTGGGTAAGTAGAGGCAAAGTTATATTTGAAAACATATTTAAAATATTATTAACACAGATTATTAAATCTCTAATATCTTATTTTGAGGAAGAATGTGACAAAAGTGCTCAGTATGTTATTGATAAATGTGACAATATGATTTCATGGATCCAAGTTTGAATCTCAATGTTTCCCACATTCCAGGTGTTCCCATGATCCTTTGAATAATTGAAATGCCAAGGGAGTGTTTGAAATAGGTTTGAAACAGCAGAGCCAGATCTGATGATGTTTTCCAAAAGTTGGCCTCTAGCTATTTGGACATAATTTATTAACATTTAGGTACCAAGTTTCTTTTATTTCAGATATAATTTTTTTAAGAGGCCTGAATATGAATGTGTAGCTTTGTCTTCCAAATTCTTTTTTTCATTTTATTTTTTTCCCTTTTACCTCAGCTAAAGGTTCAGAAGAAATAGCCCCATTGCAGAGACAGATGCCATGTAAATATTGTTTTATTTTGCCCTCTGGGAAAACATGTGAAACTATATTGGTTTTCTATTGTAGTGGTAATAAATTACCAGAAACTAAGTGGCTTGAAACAAAACAGATTTACTCTTTATAGTTCTGCCCATCAGAAATTAGAATTACTTTCACTGGACTAAAGTCAAGGTGTCGGTGGGGTTGGGTGCCTTCTAGAATCTGCAAGCAAGACTCTGTTACCTTGCATTTTATGAGTTTCTAAAGACCTCCCACATCTCCCAGCTCTGACATTGCACTTGCTTCCAGTTTTCTAGCTCGTTCTCTGACCCCAACCTGCCTATCTCCCTCTTGTAAGAATCACTGTGATTACCTTAGGCCCACTTAGATAATCCACACAGAGCCATTGCTGACTTTGCCAAGACATGGCTCCACTCTTCATTATCTATATAACTTTTGAAGGTTTATCTAATTGACTCTCAGTGTCAGAATCCTCATTTTTTAAAATGGGATAACGAGAATGGCCACCTCACATGGTTTGGGAAAGAATTAAATGAGATCACATATATATGGTCTTTAGAACCAGTTTTTCCACAAAGGGCATGTGAAATAATATATATCATTCATCCATGAAAAGCAAAATATCAAAATGAGAAAGCAAGTTTCTACTTTGAGAAGTTCCTGGATAAGATGGAACCAAAGTGAAAGTTTATGGAGAATAAATTTTATTTAGGCCAAATAGATAGTTTAGAACTTTGAAATGACTTGAAGTGTCAAATTAGAATTCATTATAGTTTCTTTGAAGGTTACTTTCCACCATATCATTTACAAGGAAGTGCTTGGATAATTTAATGATGATGATTAGCTTCCTAATATAAGGATTGTGGCTTATTTTCTGTGAGCCTCGTGCTTGGCACAGATGTTCAATAAATTTGAATTTAATAAAAGAGTGCCAAAGCATGCAAACCAATTTATTCAACAACATTAAAGGATAAGTGTCAGCCAAGACTTTTAAAGTTATAGGGGAAAAACATAACTGAATCAAAAGGGAATTTGTTGGCATATATTACTAGGAAGGACATTGTGGCTGGTTCCAATCAAAGAATGATCTGTAGAAATGAGGGATTTGGAGATTAAAACTGGAACTCAAAAGTAGCAGGACTCTATCAGTCTTTTATCTTTTGTTTTCTCTACTTCCCCTTACAGTGGTCCCCCTTTATCCATGAGGGATATGTTCCAAGGCTCCCAGTGGATGCCTGAAACCACAAAGTTCCAAACCCTATATATATTTTTCCCCTGTACATACATGCCTATGATAAAGTTTAATGTATAAGTTAGGCACAGTAAGACATTAACAACAATAACTTCATAATAAAATAGAACAATTATAAAAATATGCTGTAATAAAAGTCATGTGAATGTGGTTTATCTTCCTCTTTCCTTAATACCCTATTGCTCTATATTCACCTTTCTTCTTGTGATGATATGAAATGATAAAATGCTTATGTGATGAGATAAAGTAAGGTGAATAACATAGGCCTTGTGATATAGTGGTAGGCTACAACTGACATTCTGATGATCTGTCCTAAGGAGAATATCCACTTCAGATGGCAGTGGGCCACAGATAACTGAAAGCATGAAAAGTGAAATCTCAGATAAGGCAGGATTAATGTACATGTTGGTGTTGTTCTAGCCTACTATAATGAGCCTTCTTGAGTGACATGGGGTTTCATATTCCCAGGTTAGCAACCTGGCAGGATAAGAGTATCCCAGAGAAGAACACTGACTGAACATAATTTTTAATTTTTTTTGTTCTGATTAATCATTGCTACCAGGAAAATGGAGTTCTCTGATCAGTTCTGGGTCACATGACTCATCATAGAGCTTGTGTGCATCAGGTGTAGGGAAAAGTTGAAGAAGTAGAGGTAGGACCATCCCCAGAAGAAAAGGGGAAACAGAAAAGATTGTCACTCACAAGGTACTATGGTTTATTATGAGAGCTAAGGAGTAGTAAATTTTTTAAATTTAAAATATACTTTTTCAGGAGTGCCTGGCTGGCTCAAATGGTAGAGCCAACTTGATCTTGGGGTTTTGAGTTCACGTCCTGTGTTAGATATAGACATTACTTGAAAATAAAATCTACCCCCAAAATAATAACTATTTTTCCTTTTCTTTTTTTTTAATATGTTCAGTTAGCCAACATATAGTACATCATTAGTTTTTGATGTACTGCTCCGCAATTCATTGGTTGCGTATAACACCCAGTGCTCATCACAACATTTGCCCTCCTTAATACCCATCACCCAGTCACTCTGTCCCCCCTTCCCCCCTCTGTAATCCTCAGTTTGTTTCCCAGAGTCCAGAGTCTCTCATAGTTTGTCTTCCTCTCTGATTTCTTCCCATTCAGTTTTCCCTCCCTTCCTCTGTGGTCCTCCACGTTATTCCTTATGTTCCACATACATACAATGGAATTTTACTCAGCCATCAGAAAGGAATACCGACCTTGACATGGATGGAACTGCAGAGGGTTATGCTAAGTGAAATAAGCAGAGAAAGACAATTTCCTTTTCATATAGTAAAAGAAATATTGCTTTTCTCAAACACTGAAATAACCATGACCATTATGGAACCACGGATTTTTACTTTCCTAAATTTTTTCAAAGACTCTGAAACTTTTTTGGGGAGCAGGGACAAAGGGAGAGGGAGAAAGAGAATCTTAAGCAGGCTCCATGCCCAGCACAGAGCCCAACATGGGGCTTGATCTCATGACCCTGAGATCATGACTTAAGCCAAATCAAGAGTTGGAGGCTGAACTGACTGAACCACCCAGGTGCCCCTGAAACTTTCCATAGGTTCATAATTTTTCCCCTAAATGCTATTCGGTTGATAAACTTTTTAAAGTAGAAGTTTGTTTTAAGGGAAATACATAAAACTTAACACAGTAAGCAGGTGGGAATTCAGTTAAGGCTTGGTAAATAAATGAATTATCTAGACATTTTGATCAGTGGATGTGGGACCTTAAGTCTTCATGTAGATTTATATAGAGTCTGGGTACCTATATGATTAATTATTGGACTGTAATCAACACTTTATTAAGGTGTCTTTACAATTAGGTACCTAAGTATAAAATGTTTTATTTGTTAGATTGGTGGAAGATTTCAATTAAGGCACTAGGGTACCTGATAATCAAAACTAGAGAAGAGGGCACCTGGGTGGCTCAGTTGGTTGAGTCAACTGCCTTCGGCTCAGGTCATGATCCTTGAGTTCTGGGATCGAGTCCCATGTCGGGCTCCCGGCTTCGCGGGAGTCTGCTTCTTCCTCTAACCTGCTCTCCTCTCATGCTTTCTCTCACTTTCTCTCTCTCAAATAAATAAATAAGATCTTTTAAAAAAAAAAAAAACTAGAGAAGAAAATCATGAAACATTCCAAAACTAGAATCACAGCATGATTCAAATAGTTAGGAAGTTAAGACAAGATTTTGATAAAACTATCAGTCGTTCATAACTTGAACTTCTTGGGGTTCAAATCCATAGTTACCATTGGTCTGTGGACAGCTTTGTTTTGTGGACCAATGAACTATGAATATCAGGCCTGCGATACTGGATTACTTGCAGCACAGGTTTCCAGGGGTTCATTGGATAAAGAGCCTTCTCCCTTATTCTTTATGACAGACTTTCTAAAAACAGCCACCCCTGTATAGGTGTAGCATGACTGCACCCAATGGTGTCCCTTCTTTCCTTTGCTTCCCTATAATCAGATTTTCTTCTATAATGAGAACTTTGTTACAAATTTTGAAGATAAGATTTCATAGTTAAATTAATTGAAAAAAGTATCTTCTAGAACTTCTTCTAAGGAAGAAAGAAAGAGAAAAATGCAACACCCAAGCATTAAACTAAACTAAAAACTATTGACTTTTAAATTGTGTGATGTGCCTTGCTAATGATACATATCTATTATGGTGAATATTTGAAAGAAATTTTCTAATAATGATCTGTCAGTCCTCTTCAACAAATATATTTCAGGATACAGTCACATGTCCACCTACTGATTAAATTTTCCGGGAGAGAGAGACAAATCTTTGAACAGTACATCATCACAACAAATTTGATTCCATTTTTATGTTTATTTTTCAGTGACAGGCCTAATACCTAAATCAATGTGTTTAAAAAGAAGCCCCCTTAGGTTTCTTCAAGATTTATTGCCTTAGTTACATTATTGCTTCAGGTATAATCAGGAATATTTGTCTTCATGTCATTGCAACAGAGATACGGGATAGAATATGCTAATGTGCCTGTCTTTGTACATAATGTTTTATTAGTCTTTTGTTTGTTTCAGTCTCTTAATTAGCGACAGTCATTTAAAGCCATCCATTATTGTTCAGATTTATGCAAATATTGTAAGTTAATAATGGAGTTTCAAAGGACCCCGTTTATCAGCTTTTATTTTGAGTTTGTTAGCCTGTTAGTTTGTTCAACTAAATAAAATGTCTTTCTTTAAAGCTATAAAGCTAAAAATTCATCAATCAAGTAATTATTAAAAGCTCTTTAGGATAGTTTTGTGCTTCACATCAGAGTACAGATACTGTTTGTGAAACTCAGTGGATCTTCCTGTATCTCATTATTGCTTCTTCTTCAGTGCAGCTCCCACTCTTATCTTAAGTGATAGCTCAGGAAAATGATAAGGTCCTGTTAATGTGTACTCCCCAAATGCCATCTTGAATGTATTGACTTACTGCAATTTAAAACCAAATCCTCGTATTTTACTAATGGTAATTGGAGTTAATGCTATAGAGGTTGATTAAAATGCTTGTTGGTACTATAAGAAATGCACTTTAATTATAATCTTCTAAAGAGTTAGCTCACACAATCAAGGCAAAAATTATCACTTAGCTTACAGCTTTGCATATTCATTATGCACTTACACCTTCATATCTGGGTTACATTGTTTTGTCTTAAAACTCATAAGGCAGATACCTTAGCGGTGCTAACATGCAATTCTCGGCAGTGTATTGCTGGCGTTTATTCCCATTTATTGTTCCTATCAAGACTCTATCTTCCTAGGGAATTTATGAAGATCAGTAGTTCCGGTAAAATATTAGAATTGCTTTCCTTAAAATCCAGGTTTTTTTCAGAGACTATGTTTGGTAGTGAGTTTAATGATATGATCCTTGGGCTCAGATTATTTGTAGGATGGTGTTGAAAACAGACCCAAACTAGACTTTGAACTTTCTAGGATCAGGGACTGGACATTGCCTACTATTACATCTCCACTGCTTTATACACATCAGGACCATAATAGTTACACAGCAGCAGTGCTGGCTGGATTAAGAAGAGGTATATGCACAGAGTAGGGAGAGGAATGTAGCTGCAAGGGATCAAGGTGAATGACAACTTTTGAGCAGATTCCCATAGAATCAACAGGATTCTCCGGGAGACAAAAGAGTGCAAATATCCTTTAGGAAACTGGGAAACTCATAGTTTTCCAGATGTGTGATGTGCAGAAATGACATAGAGTGAGGCCAAAATGATGGAGTGTGCCAAGAATGGGAAGGGGTTGAATAGCATGTTGAGGAGTTTCAATGCTATTCTCTGTTTCGGAGGAGCCATCAAAGATGTGCATTGAGGGCACATTCATGATAGAAGTTGAAGGATCAGGGAGGGTAGGTAGCCAACAGAGGATAAGCTCATTGTACTCCATTATGCTTAAGGGACTAGCCAGCATCAGAAAAATCATCATGCAGACTTTGGTATCTGTTAAATCTGAATGTGCCACATTTTTAGCTAGACAAATTGCTTCATTCTCTGATTGTTAGTGTTCTAATCTAAAAAGTGTGGATCATAATACTAATTTGAATGACTAGTTTTTAAATATTAGAGATTATAAATATAAAGTATTTGGTACATAGTAAGTGCTCTTTACACACTGAGAGGGTATAGAAATGACTTCATATTAATAATATTTGATGCTCAGGGGCGCCTGGGTGGCGCAGTTGGTTAAGCAACTGCCTTCGGCTCAGGTCATGTTCCCGGAGTCCCGGGATCGAGTCCCACATCGGGCTCCCAGCTCCATGGGGAGTCCGCTTCTCACTCTGACCTTCTCCCTTCTCATGCTCTCTCTCACTCTCTCTCTTTCCTAATAAATAAATAAATAAAAAAAATAATAATCATATTTGATGCTCAGATAATCCAATTAAAAGAGAGCAAAGGATCTGAATAGATGTTTTCCCAAAGAAGATTTTTTAAAAGGCCAATATGTACATGAAAAATCTTCAAAATCACTAGCTATCCCAGAAACAAAAATCAAAACCACATTGAGATACCAATTTATACCCACTAAGATAGCTATAATAATAAAAAAATACAGATTAAAAACAAATGCTGGTAAAGAAGTCAAGAAATTAGAGCCCTCATGAACTATTGCAGAGTATAAAATGGACTAATCACTTTAGAAAAAGAAGTCTGGCAGTTCCCCAAAATGTTAAATACTGAGTTGCCATATGACCTAGCAATTCCTCTCCTGGGAATAATACCCAAGAAAAATGAGAACAGGTGTCCACAGGAAACTTGCATGAGAATGTTCATAGCAGCATTATTCATAACACTTTTCCACTTTTCCTAAAAGTGGAAACGACCAAATGCCCACCAAATGATGCATAGATAAATAAAATGCGTTACGTACAATGGAATGTTATTCAGCAATAAAAGGGGATGGTGATAACACAGGCTACAACATGGATGAACCTTGAAAACACTGCCAAGTGAATAAAGTCAGTCACAACAGACCACATATTGTATGATTCTGTTTACCTGAAATTTATATGAAATATCCAAGATAGGCAATTGTATAGTGCAGTTGCCTAGGCATGGGGTGTTGGGGAGAAATAGAGGGTGACTGCTAAGGGGTAGGTACAGGGTTTCTTTTCTTTTTTTTTTTTTTTTTGAGAGGAGAGGGAAGAAGATGTTCTGAAATTGATTGGGATGATTGTTGTGCATCAAAGGGTGAATTGTTTGGTACTTGGATTATATTTCAATAAAGCTGAAACAAAAAAATGAAAAAGTAATAATTCATACATATTTTGAGTACTTAGTACATGAAAAGGAATATATATAAATTATCTCATTTATTCATTGAAGCAGCCCTTTTTATGAAATAGGGACATTTTTTAACACCATTTCCAAGCAGGAAAATTGTAATTTAAAGGTATAGTTTATGAGTGAGATAGTTGGGGATTTTAACAATTATATTAAATATATATTGTTATTTTTAGTACAGATTTATTATACATTCATATACTGCATATACAGAATATATTATTGTACTATAAAAATAAATACATATTTAATAATGGAATACAGTGTAGTTTTACTTACCTGTAGCTAATTTACTAGCTTCCCTCTTTCCTGCTCAGAAGCCTGTTCTCAGGCAACAGGCGGCCCTCTGTAGCTCTCCCTCTTATTGGGTTTTATATGTAAATGACTCCAAGCCCATACCAGAGAAAGGAATATATTTTGTTTTCTGCTTATTCACCCTTCTGACCTCTCCCTGTCAGTGACGCAAGTCAGAATATTCAGGAGCAGAGAAGGTACATGGATAAATAACTGCTTAGCGTAACACCTGTCACTAGTAAGCAATTTAACACTAGTTGATGTGTTTTAATGTTTTTAAGTATCAAGCATTAGTAGGATATGTCTATAATAAACATTTTTATTCAGTCATCATAACACATCTATGAGGAGAGAGGCAAAGTAACCAATTCCTCCTGGTTTGGTGGGGACTTTCTTCTTCTACCACTGAAAACCCCATGTTCCCAGACCTACTTAGTCCCAGGCAAACCAAAATGGTTGCTCAGTCTCAAGAAAGGATTCATGGTGCCTCACCTCCTAAGCTGGGAATTTGACAGTGTGCACCGCTCTTTTTTGCAAAAATGGAAAGTTTTAAATGTGTAATTTCTAATTGTCATCCCCATACAAGTTGTTCATAGACGTATCACTTGTTGATTGGATCACCAGGCTCCACGAAGGGAAGCTAAAGACATTCTCAGAATAGTAACCAGGTGTGTCTTAGGTGGCATCAACCAAAGTATTGATACATTAATTAAGCACACCTGAAATCTGGTATAAACTATAGTTACATGTTGCATAGAAGCTTTTATATTGAACCAAAGAAAAACACACCTTCTATTTAAAATTTCAAATTGATCATTGTTCCTCATTTTTCTCTCGGCTATAGAATGACATTTTCATGAACACTCATTTCTGGTTTAGTGATACAGAAAAAGACAATAGCTATTACCAATTATTTAGTTCCTACCCAGCTGTCTATAAAGGACTTCTGAAAGCCATGGCATCAATTGATATTACTACTCTTCCTCTCCTGCCTGCTCTATTTAAAGATAACATTGTCTGAAGCTTGGCATGAAATTAATCCATCTTCAAGCTCTTGCCTCCAAAAGGCAGTTTCTGTCTTTACTTCCTTCATCTCATACCAAAAGGAACTTACTTCTCTTTGGGGAGAATTCAAAGTTTAGGCTGTGTAAGAAGAGGGATAGTGTCCAGGACATGAGTTTTCTAGAAATTATTTCCTTGAAGATAATAAGGCTGGATAGGCAGCTCCATGGTGAGCTAACTAGCCTGGGTATACTGTGAGAAGGTAAGCTAGCCTTCCAAATATTTCACAGTGTCTAACACGGTGCCTGCCACAGTAGGCACTTAAGAAATGCTAACTTTCCCTTACTCACTTGAGGGATGAAAGGCAAAAGCACATGGAATTCAGTGCTCTGTGTTTGGTGAAGCTTCTAACAAGGTAGGATTCATGAAACTTGGGAAACAAAATTTTCCTGTTCATTGCAGGCATGGCATTGCCTACCAATGTGTAGCTAATGGTAACACTTAGGAATACTTTATAGATTAAGGAATGAATTAATGAATTTCTGTGTCGTGGCGTATTTCACTGGGAGAAATTGTGTGGTTTGCCTACAGGTGATGTAGAAACCTTGGAGAGTAATTTCCCTAATTTTTTTTAAGGCAATCTCACAGGTCTCTTCACCCCGGCTTGGAATATAAACAGCAGTCAAATTGTAGCCCAAGTTGTAGATCAATTTAAAGACCAGATGACTAAAGAACAGAAATCATCTGTCTTATGTCCTCTTTGAGTTGAGCAATAGGCAAGTTTTTGTATTGTTTTTAGAGTATCTGCTATTAAAAAAGTCATGCCCCAGAATTTATATCATCTACTAAAGACTATAATATATTGTTTTAGAAAGAGTTTAGAGTAATATTCATTCCTTGGTTGACGAGTGTTAGATCAAGTTCCCATGACATAGTTTGTTCTAATTCTCTCAAAGTTATATCCACTCAATCCCTTGTTTGAGTGAGTTTTGATGTATTCAACCAAATTATGAGAAAACTAGACACGATTACTTAGTAGTACTTGGGATAAAGGACTTTCTCCAGTAAATGTTTTAATCTGTCATTCCACAAATAAATCCTGTAGCATTAGATTTGTAACATTTCTGGCTGGCTCCATCCAGCACTTGACCAATGAAACACCATCCTCTCTAAGCTTCCCGGTTCAATTCAGTACTTTGATGATGGGGATGTTGATTACGATGATTGTGCGATAATAATGAAAACAACATTTCCTGAGCACTTATTATGAGGCTGAAACTTACCTAGATGCTTTAAATATCTGGATCCTTTTTTCTTCATGATCATCCTATAGATTCTGGCATTATTCACTATGGAGATGAAGAAACCGAGTCTCAGAGAAGTAAACTCATTTGCTTGAGGTTATTCCACTGGGACATGGAAATTCAAATGCAGGTATTTTGGTAAGGAGCCCACATTCCTGACCATTGCATTATATGAGCTTCTTTCTGATGCTCTTATTTCCTGCTAGACCCAGTATCTTTCAGGGAGCACCAGACATTTGTGTGGAGCACTGTCTCTTTAACTCGTATCCCTCCTCTATCCAGTTGCTCCTAGTTCTATCTTTCAACCTTGAAGTGCTTTATCAATGAAGTCCCAGGAAGCCCCGCTTCATTACAGCATAGAAGATATATAGGGGGAGATTATCCTCAGGAAAGAGACAAAACACCCCTCCCAATTCTAGGACTAATTCAGTAAATCACATTGCAAATACATCGAGTTAATGATATTTAGCTATAATCTGTTTCATTGCCCCTCCCAGTTTCCTCCCCAGGAAGCTCAGCTACTTAAAACAAAAATTCCATTACCTCCAAAACTATTTCTATGCAATAGAGCCAGCATTGCCATCCATAATTCAAAGAACACTTGATGTTGTTAAGTGTCTTACTCAGAGTCAAATGACGATGCCAGTTGGCAAATCCTTTGGATCAGTTCTGTCCCTTTTGAATCTCTGTGATTTGTGCACACACATGAAATGTTCAATATATACTGATAAGCTTGGACTTAACAACATGCCACATGTTATTCCACATTGACCTGGGATGAGATTTTACTGCCACATTTATCTTCTCATACCTCGGGGTTAAATTTGTCTCTGTTCTCTAGGAGTTCAAAGTCTTCCCACTGTTTACTGTTTCATGTTAAAGATGTATGATGTGAATTTACAATCAGAGTCAGTTTGGATGGCTCAACATTATTAATTCAACACGAATATTTCATATCTACACTGTGTCAGCCCCTGCCGGAAAAAGTAGTGGACAGATAAATTTCCTATTTCTACAGAACTTCAGTTAGAGTGTGGGGAGGGATGATGGGGCAAGTATGTAAGTAAACAGTGTGGTTTAAAATAGGAAAAGTGCACCCAAAAAACAAATAACCCCATTAAAAAGTGGGCCAAAGGCATGAACAGACATTGCTCCAAAGAAGACATACAGATGGCCAACGGACACATGAAAAGATGCTCAACATGACTTATTATTATTGAAATACAAATGAAAACCCCAATGAGATATCATCTCACACCTGTCAGAATGGCTGAAATTAAAAACACAAGAAACAACAGGTGTTGGCAAGGATGGAGAGAAAAAGGAACCCTTTTTCTCTATTGCTGGGAATGCAAACTGGTGCATGCACTCTGGAAAACAGTATGGTGGTTCCTCAAAAAGTTTAAAATAAAGCTATTGTATGATCCAGTAATTTCCCTACTGGGAACTTACCCTAAAAAATACAAAAACATTCATAGGATTATATGCACCCATATATTTATTGCAACATTATTTATAATAGCCAAATTATGGAAGCAGCCCAAGTATCCATCCATAGATGGATGGGTAAAGAAGATGTGGTATAGAGATATACAGTGGGATATTATTCAGCCATAAAAAAGAGTGAAATCTTTATGACATGATTGGAGCTAGAGAGTATAATGTTAAGAGAAATAAGGCAGTCAAAGAAAAACAAATGTCATATGATTTCACACATATGTGGAATTTAAGAAACAAAACAAATGAACACAAGGAAAAAAGAGAGAGACAAAGTAAGAAACAGACTCTTTTTTTTTTAAGTTTGTTTTTTTTTAAGATTTTTTATTTACTTATTTCTTAGAGAGAGAGACTGAGAATGAGAGGAGAGAAGGTCAGAGGGAGAAGCAGACTTCCCGCAGAGCCAGGAGTCCGATATGGGACTCGATCCCGAGACTCCGGGACCATGACCCGAGCCGAAGGCAGGCGCTCAACCAACTGAGCCACCCAGGCGCCCCAAGAAACAGACTCTTAAGTATAGAGAACAAACTGATGGTTACCAGAGGGGAGGTGGGTGGGAGTATGAGTGAAATAGGTGATAAGAATTCAAAAGTATGCTTATCACAATGAGCACTGAGTAAGGTATTTTTAAAAATAGGATAAGTGCTATTTAAAAAAAAAAATCCTAGGGTAATATGATAGATATCACCATGAAGGAGTAGAGGACGGTTCATTTAGATAAGTTAAAGAGGACTCTTCTGAGGAGGTGTTTCAGGTGACACATGAAGTAAGGAGATAGATAAGCTAATACCTGGTAAAAAAAAAAAAAAAAAAAATCCAGGCAGAGAACCAGCAAGTGCAAAGACCGGGAAGCCAGAGTGAGCTTGGCTTATTCCCGAGGAGTGGCAAGGAGCCAGTGTTGCTGGGGATGAGTGAGATCAGAGGATGGAAAATATAATGGAAGGAGGTGTAAAATGTAGGCACGTGCTTGGTCACACTAAGCTTTTCAAGTAAAGATTCTTTGTTTACGTATGTATTTGTTTGCTTATAAGTTTACTTACTGGTAAGTAAGTGTGCAAAGTCCCCAAGGCTCTTTAGGGAGGGCTAAGACATTACCTGATTCAGATTTTTGAAAGACTCTCCTGGCTGTTGCAGAAAGATGGAGGAGTGGAGAGCTTGAATAGAAACAGGGAACTCAATCTGTAGGTATTTGTAGATAAGCCCCTAAAAGGCAGCAAAACACACCGGGTGACTCGTAACTCATCTGTACCAGGTGTTCAGGGTCTTTCAAGTGTCACACTCTTCCTTGGGCTTTTCCACACATTCTTGCACATATTCTTTTTCTAAAATACTCCACCCTCTTGTTTGCCTTGCTACCCCTACTCAGCCTTCAACCTAGATGTCAGTCTCTCTAGGGAGACTTCCATGGCCCCCAAATTAAGATTAGTTATCCCATAGCACCCTCAATTCCCCTTATCCTGGAACTTATTTTCTCTCTTTTTGGGTCTTTGCTTCTGTCTGTTCCCCGCTGGACTGTACACTGCTGGAAGAAAGATCTACGGCCATAACAGGATACCACAGACTGGAGGGTTTAAACAACAGAAATTTACTTCACCACAGTTCTGGAAGTCCGAGATCAAGGTGTTAGCAGGGTCGATTCTTCTGGAGGCCTCTGTCCTTGGCTTGTAGTTGGCTGCCTTCTCACTGTGTTCTCAGGTGTCTTTTCCACGTCACATACATCCTCATATGTGTCCCAATTTTCTCTTCTTAGAAGGACGTCAGTCATACTGGATTAGGTCCCACCTTTGTGAACTCAAATTACCTTAATCACCCCAATTTCCAAATGCAGTGACATTCTGAGGTACTGGGAGTTAGGATTTTGATACATGGCTTTTGGAGGAGTACAACTTAGTCCATAATAGTCGCTGTTGTATACATAGTATCTGGAACATTGTAGGCATTCAATAAATATGTGATGATGAATTTTATTTTATAATTATCATCTTAGTAATGATTAAAGGCTACATAGTGATGTCTCATTTACAACTCCCGGTATTTTGATTTGGGGATGATCAAGAGTTTGAGGCATGAGCACAGCTTGCTTTCCAATGAATAAAGCAAGTGGCAATATGCAAGTTACCAAGATTCAAAGATCATTGCTAATGAAGATGTTACTATACAACTTGGAGTCTTATATTAATGGCCTATTTTTAGAGCAGGATTCTAAAGTGTGAGCGTCGGTATCTGTTTTTGGATGATTGACTGAACCAGAGTCTCTCATTTATACCCTGAGAGTTCATTCATTAACTCAAATGGATACTTGGGAATTTTAATTTTTACTTTTAATTTATTTGAATTTATTCATAGGACTCTCTCTAATCATTATACTGATCCTTTGAAGCCATCAATACCAGCCATAATTGTATTCAATTTTCAATCAAGTGAACTCTTTCTAACATAAACCTGATCAGATTAGTGCTCTGCTTAAAATTCACCTGTGAATTCATTGCTCTTAGAATGAAATCCATACTCCTCACCATAGTCTACGATGCCCTGAATGCTCCCATTTACCTCATTGGGCTCATGGCTCATGATTCTCTCTCCTTGTATGAATTCTGGCTTTGGCAGACTTTCTCTGTCCCTTGATTATTCAAGTGTCACAGACATTAGCATGTGCTGTTATCTCTGTTGGAAAATTTGCCCTTCTGTGCTTTTTCATCCTACGTTCATCTAAGGTTACACTATGCTTCCTTAGGACCACTTTCTGAGCTGTGTCCCTTCCGCTCAATCTGGCAGATATGTTCCATTGGGTCTAAGGTGCCTTAGCTTGTGTTAATTCTCTAGACTGCTTCATAGCAAGTTGATACCTTCAGTTATTCATTTAAATATGTATGTGCTTGAGAAATGCGTACCTCCACGCTAGACTGCCGGCACCCTGTGGGAGTTACTGGATCTCTCGTTGGACTCTGCTGTATCTCCAAGGGCTTCTCTATTTAATACTTAGATGATGCTCAGTGAATAGCCATTGACAGAAAATAGAGCTGGCAGTTATGGAAACATCAGTTTGTTCCTTGGTCATTCCAAAGCGGTAAGCAGATTGAAATTCCAAGCCCCCAATTCCATTGCACCCTCCAATGTGGTTATAAATAGATACTTTGGAACAGAATGAAACCCAGGTTAGATTTTAAAACTAAGAATAAATCAACCATGGTGAATTCAAATTTTAATTTATCTGCCCATCATCAGCTTAGCAGGAGAGCTCTACTACACATGACACATAATTTTTCCCAAAGTTCACATTTTGCCTCTTTATCTTGGGGGAAAAAATAAGATGAATGGAATTAAAATTCTCGGCCTTAGTAATTTCAGTGACAACATTCAACAAGATTTTAGTGAGAATAATGCTGTGTTATTTCTATGTACATGAGTCACTCAAGAATGCCAAGTACTCAAGAAAGCCAAGTAAAAATGCTTTTTGGAATGCATATGAATGATAAATCCAGCCCCAAAATAGCATGTGTCATTGCTAATCATTACAAATCTACTATCTGCCTGCAGTGGTGTAAAAACTCTCCATTTCCAGTGACTTTCCTCCTGAAGAGATACAAAGATCTTAAAGCAAAATAAAAGCTTCAAGCTTAATTGGGTGACAGTGAAAATTCAGAGAAATATTGTTGAAAGCGGAGTTTTCAATAAAACCAGTAGGATAACTGGAAGCAATGACATCTTGTACCTTCTTTCCAGCTGACATTTAGTCATTAATGAAGGTGCAGAACACCTCTTTGTTTACTTAAACTATTGCCAAATTTGTAGACACTGACGCTGCAGATCTCAGCCACAGCTGCCTTTCAGGAGCTGTAAACAAGAGCTTTGACCCTTCAGATTCAAAAAGCAAACAAGCAAACACACTGGGCTTGCATCTGCGGCTTAACGGGGCTGAGCTGAGAACTGCACCTTCGCTGAGCTCATCAAGTACCTCTTTCTGTGTTGTGAAAGTCAGTGGCCTGTCCTGTAGTCAAACAGCATATTTGTGTATCAGGGACCCACAGAAATATTGTGTATATGCGAGTGGTGGGGGAAGGTACTGAACCACAGAGAAAAAGGCATTCTTAAGATTGTGTATGGATGAAATAGATCTGTCCAATATGGTAAGCAGTAAGTAGCGAATCTACACCTAAAAATACGATTCTTTTATTTTTATTTTTTTTTATTTGACAGAGAGAGATATCACAAGTAGGCAGAGAGACAGGCAGAGAGAGAGGGGGAAGCAGGCTCCCCGCTGAGCAGAGACCCTGATGCAGGGCTCGATCCCAGGACCCTGAGATCATGACCCGAACCGAAAGCAGAGGCTTAACCCACTGAGCCACCCAGGCGCCCCTAAAAATATGATTCTTGATTCAAGTCGAAAAAGCCTTTCTTTACTCACAACCACCAAGTTGGAGTACCTTTTAAGAAATGCCACCTTTTGGGATGCCTGGGTGGCTCAGTTGGTTGAGCTCCTGCCTTCAGCTCAGGTCATGATCCCAGTGTCCTGAGATCGAGTCCCGCATTAGGCTCCTTGCTCAGCAGGGAGACTGCTCCTCTCTCTGCTTCTGCCTGCCTCTCTGCCTGCTTGTGTTCTCTCTCTGTTAAAATAAATAAAATAAAATCTTTAAAAAAAAAAAAGAAATGCCACCTTTCACAGTATTTTATTTGATTTTTTATTTTTTTTATTTTTTTATCAATTTTTTAAGATTTTATTTATTTACTTGACAGAGAAAAAGAGATCACAAGTAGGCAGAGAGACAGGCAGAGGGAGAGGGGGAAGCAGGCTCCCTGCTGAGCGAGAGCCTGATGTTGGGCTTGATCCCAGGACTCTGAGATCATGACCTGAATTGAAGGCAGAGGCTTTTAAACCACTGGCCTCTGAAACCCAGGTGCCCCCCTTTCACAGTTTAGTGATTCATTTCTGAGGCTAAATCATCAATAACCATCAAAACCATAAATTGAAAGTGGTCTATACTTAATGTTGGGACTAGAAGCAACATATAACATCTTGCAATCTCCCTCCCTCTCTCCTTCTGCCTCTTTCTCTCACACTCCCTAAGAGTGAAGGACAGATGAGTTGTGTTTGTTTCCAGTTCTTGAGGCCATCTCTACTTAAGAATTTGATCAAGGACAATAAAGCATTAACAAAAGTTGATACGGGCTAAGCAGAATCGAATCTAACAATCTTTGCTTGGTATCATGTAAGGAAGTTATTCACGGAGATCCTCCTGTGTGTCGGACAAGGACACAGGAGAAGCACATGGTGTGGTAGCTTGAATCTGGACATTTTATAATACGAGCCCTGCCTTTTCCTACTTCTGTAATTGTGGCCATAAGTTTTCCCATCTGGAAAGTGGAAATCATAGAAATACCCATTACCAATAGCAACTTAAAGGGGAAAGCGTTGCATAGGTAAGAAAATTGCCCTATGCTTGATCGTGTATGACCCCAAATTGGAAATGCTTCATTTTCTCTTCTTGCACACTAGGATGTAAATAAGACCCAGTCCTGAGGTCAGGTCATTTTTGTTAGAGGGATGGAGGGGGGCAGCAAAAATATATCATTACAATAGGAAATGCAGGTACAATGATGAAAAAACACATCATTACAATATAAAATATGGATGCAATAATAAAAATATTGACAAAACGTGCAGAGAAAGGCAAGTGCAATCTTTCTGTATGGAATATATATGAGGAGCTCAGGTGGGCCGGTGGCAGAAAAGCTGATTCTTGGAAGATGAAGGAGTTAAATAAATAATTATTTATCATTTACAGTCTCTAAAGCCTTATGCTAGGATGTTCCAAAGGAGTAAAATGTTCTACACATTATTGGTATGATCATAAACTGGTATGATCACTGGAGAAAGTTATATGGAAGGAGTTAGTAAGTTTTTAAAAATGTATGATTCCGGGGTACCTGGGTAGCTCAGTTAGTTTAGTGACTGCTTTTGGCTCAGGTCGTGTTCCCGGGGTCCTGATTTCAAGCCCCACATCTGGCTCCTTGCTCACTTGGGAGCTTCTCCCTCTCCTTCTGCCTCCTACTCTGCCTGCTTATGCTCGCTCTCTCTGTCAAATAAATAAATAAAAATTCTTAAAAAAAATAAGTATGATCAGTGTCTAAGATACAGAATATCACTGATAGGAATTTACCTTAGAGAAACTCCCACCTAGGAGTAAAAGAGGTTCCATGCAGGATCCAAGAAATGCTGGAAAAAGGCATTAAAAGTAGACAGTGCTAATGTTTTGTTAACCAAGAACCAAAATATATGAAAGTTTGAAATCTTAAGATTTAAAGAAACAAAGATGAGCTGAAGGAGCGCAATCTGAATATTCCACTAGGTTTAATCGAAAAGAATTACCTGATACTTGGACAGTCATCTGAGAGATTAACTTCTAGATCTGCAGGCTATGAAGTATGAGCCAGGAAGTGATTCAGGAGCAAGCTTAAAGCATGTGAAATATTTAGAGTGAAGTGCATATTTGAACAAGCTGGTGAAATTGGAATGTTGAGACAAATCTCTTCCTGCCTAAATAGCCATCATGGCTATTTATGGCTACCACCTCATGGTGATGCCCTTCTCCCAGGAAAACCCCAACCCATCAGCTTTGGATGCTGCTGGCACTTCATTCAAACTGAAGGTCGAGAACATGAGGGGCTACAATTCAGAAGTTTGGCTTAGAGAGGTCGATGGACAGGTGTGCAGCTCACTTCTCTCTCTTTCTCTTACCAACATGCCAATGAGAGCAGTTATAATATGTACCATGCTCCAAGGGGCATGAAAAATGATCGTGCTACCCAAGCTTTGTCTCAGGTTCCGAATCTTTTTTCCATGTGGCATTAATTTATCACTTCCTTTTATGTGTGCTTAATATTCTGACAAAGTGCCTGATAATCTTGGATGCTAACCACCAGCCTTGAGACAGAATGAGGCACCGATATCGTGCAGCCGTGTGGTGCCTGTAAGATCAGACTTGAGGTTTTCATTTTTTCTCCTTTACACAAAAAGATCTGATACTAGTATTTTGTTTTGGTAAATGACCCATGTATTTACTATATAATTATTGAAGCCTTGTTGATAATAAAGTTGAGGGAGCTAGAAAGCAAGAGTCTCTTATTCTTTTCAGTAATCATCTCTCTATGACCTATCACCATTTATTTGTCACAGCTGGACTTGGTCTATAAATAGCTCTGTGAGATGATGGGCAGTTTTTAAGGCTTGCTGGTGTGGAATCAATACATGGCAGAAGGGACTGTATGAATCAATTACATCGTCCCTCACAGGGTTACCATGGAAGCCCTAGCTCCTCATACCACCTTACTTCTGTCTGGGTAGTACTTTCTGCGTATCTTTAATTAGAATGGATGCAATTTATTTAGTAATGGAAATCTGACTTGAGCGAGTTCTGTGAAGGTGTCAGACAGAATTCAACCAGCCATGCATATTCAGGGAAGACTAATGTGAAAATGCAAATGATTCTCCTAATTTAATTCTTTACTTTAAAAAAAAATCCCTTCTATCTTGGAACTAAGCTTTCTTTGATTGTAAAGAAATTATGTTTGATATTCTATCTTTACTCAGACACAAAATAAGCAGCTGTTCTTAAAATAACCTCTTCTGCAGCAGATATAATAATCGCTCTTTGCATTCATTCAATTACTTTCTTAGCATCAAGGTTGCCTACAAGAGCTTCACATGGGCACAATGCATAGGGTCAAATAGGAATAATTACTGAGTCCCCGCTGTGCCGGTAGCCCAGTGAGGAGATAGAGACACACACCTTGTTCTCGAGGCAAGAGTTCAGGAGACAGACAGTCACACGAGCAAATCTAACAGAATAATAAGCTTTGTGGAGCAGGTCTGAGGGATTGTTTTAACTAAACAGAGGAAGAGACAGAAATTTGGCAAGATATGGAGGATGGGGACATTTAAGACACATTTTCCTAAGGAGGGAATGCTTGAGATGAATTTTGAAGGATGGGCAGCAACTGAGTAACTCGATCCGCAGGGAAACCAGAAGGAAAAGTGTGAAAAGACCCAGATTACTGAAAGACCCAGATGCATTTGAGAAGCTCTGCAAAAATATTGTCAAGACTGGAGAACATGAAGGGGCTGGCACTGGAAGTTGGCCACAAATCTTGAAATATTACCGAAAGACCTGAATGTGTTCGAGAAACTGCAAATAAATTGTCAGGTTGGAAAAGAGGTAGGGTCTGGCACCAGAAGCTGGGCACAGATCATGAAAGAACTTGCCTACTGTCCTCAAATTCTGTTTTATTTTGTAGGCACTGGTTTGGAAACCTTTCTTCTTTAAGGAAAAGTAATATGTCACCATGTGGAAAAGAGTATTCTAGTTTAAGCAAAATTTTGCAAGTGGCCAATTTTTTGGTCATGTTACTATTTTAAACCCCTTTTAACTTAAATTTTTTAGCTACAGAAAAAATTTCAAAAGAAGGGGAAGTATAAGTTGTATAATAATTTGGGCAGAAGGCATATTTGTACTTTTCTTTTAGTGAAAACACAAGAATTTTCTCCAGGGCTTTAGATACAGCTGAGTAGAAACTAGAAGTCAAAGTGGAATTTCTAGGAAATTAGACACTCTGCCAAATATGTTTGCTTATTTGCTTTTGGAATCCCTCCTCCCTGAGGGGTTCACTAAGACATGGCAGGTGCCATTTTAACATGGGAATATTTCCACCCATACAAACTGAGTGAAAAGGCCAATGATAATATTGAAAAGGCTAATGATAATATAATAACTTAATATTCTCTTAAAAAAGGCTCATGATAATGTAATGATTTAATACTCTTTTTTTAAGATTTTATTTATTTATTTGACAGAGAGGAGAGAGATCACAAGTAGGCAGAGAGGCAGGCAGGGAGGGGGAAGCAGGCTCCCTGCTGAGCAGAGAACCCCACGTGGGGATCGGTCCCAGGACCCTGAGATCATGACCTGAGCCGAAGGCAGAGGCTTTAACCCACTGAGCCACCCAGGTGCCCCATGATTTAATACTCTCTTAATAAAATATACTACCCCAGATTTAAGCACTTTATATATATATTACCCATGTTACATTTCTCACTATGCTGTGAGCACACCATCCCTCAATTTACAGTTGAAGAAACTGAGGCTCAGAAAGTAGAAGTAAATGGTCAAGATGGGTGGGCCACCCTAGCTGAGGAGAGACGAGCCTCGTATTTAAACCTTGCTATTTTTACTTCTAAGCCCTTATTGTTATTCTACCATGGAGGAACTCAGCTTCCAACAGACAATCTTGGATGTCATTGAGTACATGTGGAGCACTTTGTTAGATAATATGACTCAGGGTTGGACAGAATGGAAAAGAAAACAATAAACATAAAAAGCTACATCCTCTGGTCCTTATGACTAATGTACTTCCAGAAACTTCTGCTTTTGAATTCTTGAGTAACACATTTGCAAGCTGTTGGGAAATTTAAATCTGCATGAAGTTTACACACACTCCTTAAATTAACACACTAAGTGCTTTCTGTTGCCCATTACCTCTGAATTCCGTGTCACTTCTTCTGTGAGAATGTGTTTGAGGTTACTTAAAAAATATGAATGTAAGATAAGCTGTATTTCTTCCGTCATTAGGGCAGTGCAGAATCCTGAGGTAAACATGTTTTGGGCAAGTGGTTTTATCTCATTTACAAAAGGAAAACAAAATTAGCCTTGATGGTATAAATAACTCCCAAGAAATGCTTTCCAGTGCCCACTAGGCATGAATGGTGAGCCAGTCAGGTGCTCTCTACCCAAGCCTGGTTCAAGGGGAATGTCAAATGGGCATTAATCTGACCCATCATTTTATGTAAGATATATTTATAATCTGTACAACAATAATAAAAGGTCACCCACTGGTCAAAATGAACTGCCATCATTTTTTAAAACAATCTCTTGAGGTATCCTGTACATACTATATAATTTACTAATCTTTGCCTTCATAGTTTTTTAACTTGTGATAAAACTTACCTATCATGGTTGGTCATGCTGGTCTCTATCAGCAAACTCCCCCTAGGTATTCTTCATATCTGTGTAGCAGTTCTTTCTCATGCATTGCTTATGTAATCCTCAAAATCACCCTGAAGTGTACTTGTATTTGTGTTTATATGGATTAGTACTGGTATTGGTTTTATTCTACAAATGAGAAGCCAAACCTTCATGGATATCCTATGACTTGCCCAGAGTTAACACTGGACCAGAAAGAACCTGGCCATGAGCCTCAGTCTTCTGGCCTTGTGTCCCCTGATGTTACTCTTGGGTCATACTGATATGGAGATAACATGACAGTGTGCACTGGGGGAGGGTTAGTTCCTTAGTGAAAACCCAGTTACCAAAATAAAGTAGATCCTGAGAATCAAACACTAGATGTCCGTTTTACAAACTTCCTTAAGTCCCCTAGATCATTTTCATTGCAAGTTGTATTCAACTGGCTTCTCTTTGTAGCTCTACTTTCTAAAATGTCACCAAAAAATTCTTATATCACATCTTTGTATTTGGAGGATATTCTCATTGGCTTATTTATAATGAGGAATAGTTACAAATAACTCTTCACTATAACCTGTTCAATGAGCCATTTTATCCAAACCATTAAGACCAATTAATGGAGAATTTATATTTAAATTTTATTTTCTGCCCAGTAATCTGGTAGCCTTACGTTCATTTAAGTGGAATCCCATTAACACAATCATATGAAGTACATTTTCAGAACTTGAATTTCCTCTTGCGTCTAGCAACCTGGGAATAAAACTCATTATGCAAACTTGATTGATGCTGTTGTATTCACTCTTTTTAACATTTTGGGATGTCCAGTAATTTGAGAACTGAACACAAAGCCTCTGCCTGATAACTACTACCTAGTTGTTCCCATGGTGGACTTTTGTGTTTTTTTTGGTTCATATACCTTGTAGTTTTTCTTTTTTTTTTTTTTAAAGATTTTATTTATTTATTTGAGAGACAGAGAAAGTAAGAGAGAGCATGAGAGGAGAGAAGGTTAGAGGAAGAAGCAGACCTCCCGTGGAGCTGGTGGGAGCCCGATGTGGGACTCGATCCTGGAACTCAAGGATCATGACCTGAGCTGAAGGCAGTTGCTCAACCAACTGAGCCACCCAGTTGCCCCCTTATAGTTTTTCTTGATCAAGGGATGACATTTTATGAATTTACTTAGTTGTTCAACATCTTTTTTTTTTTTTGTTCAACATTGATGAAAGTTCTCAGTGCTGAGAGATAAATCTGTTATCACAAAACCAAATCAGTGTCTTTTCCTGCTTGTGGTTGCAAATATTAGCTGGATAGCCCTAAACAGTATAGAATCTTATGATTACATTTTAAAAACCTACCTGCTGTGATCTTTAATACATAAAGCAGAAACTGAATGGTAAATGAAGCTCTCTCTCAGAGAAGCAATATATATTGCTACTGAACTGGAAAACTAGGAAAAGAACTCTATCCAATTTGATTCATTAAGCATATATTAATTTTAAAGGAAAATATCTTTAAGATAAAATTGAGGAATACATACGTAGTGATCTATTCCTGTGATAAGTGAAATAAGATTCCATTTATAATTTGGGTTTCTGGTAAATGTAGAGACACTTTCTGAAGTAGGCTAAAGTACAACACTGTGGTCTTTATGAATCCTTCAAGGCGTCAAGGCCAGCTATCACATTCAAATAACTCTCATTACAAAGAAATGACCATCAATCTATAATAACAACTTACATTCCATGGGAATTTACTGTGTGCCAAGCACAAAAGTAATACTTTATCCATATTATTTAATTTAATTTTCCTCATGAGGGAAGTACTGCCTTTATCTCTGTCTTTTATAGGGAATGATGAGATAAAGAAAAATTAGGTACCATACTCAAGGTTACAGTGATAATCTCTAGTAAAGTCAGGACCTAGTAAGTTCCAAAGCCTTATAGATATGATTCTTATTTTCCAGAAGGATGGGTTTTTTACTGGTTTCCTTTATACCAAATTCATCCTCATCCCAGGTCATTGCTATCGTTGACCTCCTTGCCTAGAATGTTCTCTCTTTTACCCTCTCATTTATTCAAATCCCATAAATGTCTCAAAGCTCAGCACAAGTCCCACCTTCCTGGTGAAGCTCATTAAAACATCTTATTCCTGAGCCTAAAATCCTTTAAAGACCTCCATTTTCAAAAAGGCAGTCCAAATATCTGAGCCTGTCATGGAAGATCTTTCATGACTTAATCCCTAAAAAACTATAATTGAATCTGAGGCTGTTCTGCCTTATTGGGCCTCTGTTACTCCCCACTCCAGTACCCAGGCACACATTTTCTACTCCAGCCATGCTAGCGAACTAGATTCCTATTCCTCCCACTACTCAAGGATTTTGTTCTGGAATTCTTCCCTTTTACTCCTGAGTCACAAAATTCTCGTTTGTTTGTTTGCTTGCTTGCTTTGTTTTTCTTCTCTACGTACAGTTGGAAAAGATTTGTTTCTTTTTTTAAGATTTATTTAGGGATGCCAGGGTGGCTCAATGGGTTAAGCCTCTGCCTTAGGCTCAGGTCATGACCTCGGCGTCCTGGGATCGAGCCCCACATCAGGCTCTCTGCTCAGCAGGGAGCCTGCTTCCCATTCTCTCTCTACCTGCCTCTTTGCCTACTTGTGATCTCTCTCTGTCAAATACATAAATAAAATCTTTAAAAATATATATATTTATTTATTTGAGGGCGGGAGGGGCAGAGGGTAAGGGAAAGAGAGTCTTAAGCAGATTCTGTGCTAAGAGTAGAGCCCAACATGGGGCTTGATCTCACAACCCTGAGATCATGACCTGAGATCATGACCTGAGCTGAAACCAACAGTCAGATGCTTAATGGACTGTGCCATCCAGGTGCCCCTGGGAAAGTTTTTCTTAACCTCTCTTTAATGTTTATTTTGTTCTTCCCTCCAAAGAGTTCCTGAAGTATAATGTCCAGTTTTTATCCCCATTTCTTTCCTGAGCTTTCTCTGATCTGCAATTTGTTCACACCAATTTCCCTGAAATGCTCCTGTCAAGTTTACCAGTGGCTTCCATGTTGCTAAATCCAGTGACTCCTATCTATTCCTCAGTCATGCCTGGTACCCTTTCTCCTTGGGCCTTTCAGATGCTATCTTCTACACCTGGCAAACTTACCATTTAGGTTTCCCAGTGGTTCACTTCCACCCCCTTCAGAGCTTGGTTCTTATATCTTCTGTTTCACTAACTGAAGTAGTTTAAAATCGGAACATTTCTCCTCTCTTGGTGTAGTCTGGCCTCTTCCCTGCTTCATTTTTCTCAATAGCACTTAGAACACGGATTTTATACTTTACTGTATTTTTTTTAAGATTCTATTTATTTATTTGACAAAGAGAGAGAGAGATCACAAGTAGGCAGAGAGGCAGGCAGAGAGAGAGGGGGAAGCAGGCTCCTTGCTGAGCAAAGAGCCCGATGTGGGGCTCAATCCCAAGACTCTGGGATCATGACCTGAGCAGAAGGCAGAGGCTTAACCCACTGAGCCACCCAGGCACCCTACTATATGTTTTTATTTTTTACTTTATTCAGACTTATTTTACTTGAGTGTGCACATGTGTGCACATGTACATGTGTGTGTTTTACATTAGGTGTCTCTATCTGAAAGAATAGACAAGGTTCACATAGACAGGAATTTTAGTCTATGTTTTACAGCTTCCAATATCTAAAAAAGTTTCTGGCATGTAATGAACCCTCAATAGATAGCCTTTGAATGAATACTCAATCACCCCAAATTCCTTAAACGTGTCACCTGGTATGATTTCTTTTTGTCTTTTTTCTTACTGCTTCCTGTCTGCTGAATTCCCTAACTTCCCCTCTACTCCAGAATGCCTCATCATGTCTTAAGACTCAGCTAAAAGACTGCTTTGTTCATTTTTTATGTCAAGAATGATTTGGGTTATGGTCTCAGCTCTTCCCTTTTTAAGTATATGATTCTGGGCACATACCATTATTTCTCTAAGTCTTTCTTTTTTTATTTGTAAAATGGAGTTAATAATAGGTCTTACTTCTTAGAGTCATCATAAGACTTAAATGAGAGAGCAAATATAGGACCTATGTGCTTATCTTAGTGCTTGATACATCAGAAAATTTACATATATACACATATATATAAATTATTATTATTCCATTCCTGATTTCTCTACACCTTGTAGATTTAACCATTCTGCATTTAACATACTTATTTCTAGGTCCTTATTAGACCACAGGATTTCCTAGAGGGCAAGAACTGTCTCTTATCCATCTTGCTATCTTCAGAAAATATCTCATTGTGTGACATATAAGAACCTGAATGTTAATATTGATAGATATCATTTATTATCTTTAATTCTGCACTGGATACTATGCTTCAAAGCCTGCAAACATCATGTCACTTGATTCTCTTAACATGCCCATTAAATAGTACTTAAAAAATTGTATACTTTGGGAGACTCAATCAGGTTACCTTACTTCCTCAAGTTCACTCAATTAGTAAGTGACAAAACTGGAACTGGAATTGAGGTCTACCTAACTCTAAAGGTTTGCTCTACATCACTTTACTACAACCAGAAAGGGTGGATGGATGGATAGATGGATGGACAAAGAATGACCATTCTTGGCCATTCTAAATTAACTCTCTTTTTATTCTTTCAACTGTATAGTCTGCAACACATAGAGACAATGCTACAGTATTTTAGTAATTAACCACACAGAGACTAGAATTATATCATGTTTTTTGCCCTTTTTCCTTTTCAACTTAAAACCCTAGGGCAAGGATCAAAGTTATATTGGCACTATATATACCATATATATATATATATATATAAATCTAATAAAAATGGTTGACTATTTAGGAAAGACAGAGGAAGTTTAGTCCCACAAGTAAATGCACAGGCTCTAACAGACTTCTGGAATCTCCTTAGCTATACCGCTATCTGTGTAACCTTGGACAAATTACTTAAATCTCACTGGGCCTTAGTCACCACAACTGCAAAGTAAAGATAATATTTGAATTATAATTGAACTCAATATAAATGGTTGGTTTAATGCATGTAAATGGTTTAGAGCAGGATCTGGCACATATTATGTAGCCTGTATTTTAGCTATTTTTCCTTTGGGTATGTCTCTCCCATGCACAAGTATTAGACATGCCTTACTTAATCATGAATAATTTTAGGTGTCACTAGGAGAATAAGCTTACACCACAAATTTGAGCTTCATTCTTATGTATTGTTCAGTCAATACTATTGTCATTATAATGAACTGTATCTTTTCTTTTGAAAGCTGCTTAAATTCTAGTCATTCCAATAAGACATTTTTTTTTTTTTAAGATTATTACTTAAGAGGGAGAGGGAGAGAGAGAGAGAAGGAGAAGGATCCAGGAGCAGGGTCTGAGGGAGAAACAGACTCCCTGCTGAGCAGGCAGCATGATGTAGGACTTGTTCCTGGGACTCCCGGATTGTGATCTGAGTAGAAGGCAGCTGCTTAACTGAATGAGCCACCCAGGTGCCCCTCCAATAAGACCCATACGCTGTTTCTCTTGATCGTACCAACGTCAGCAGGTATCGCTACCCCAGTCAAAGTCCGTGTACCTTACAGACTCTCATACTGACAGTGATAGAGCCTGGATTCAAACTCACATCTTTCTGAATGCAAATCTGGCTTTCTTTCTCTAACCTTATGCTGACCAGTTTGAAATGGCGCTTCAACTCAGTCAACCTGGATGGAGGGTTTGAGAGTTAAAAAATAGGAGCGCTTTATTTCAGAATCTCTGCCGTTTACGCACAATGGCTACAAGCTTGCTTGGATACGGAGTCTTTGGGGAATCACTTGCATTTTTACTATCTTAGATCAAATGTTGCAGACATGGGAAGATGTCAGATTGTGAATGTTCCCAGTGGACTCTGTGTTTACAAGCTAGTAACAGACTTGACTTTGCATATGCAGACTTAAAAATTCCCTGACGGGTAAAATGTAGCTATGTGTCTTGTTTTAATAGGAATTCCTACACAGATGCATTTCCACTCTTTGAAGCTCCCCATGGAGCCACAGATTTCCATCATATGTCTGATTTTTGATATAGCTGCACTGGTTGGGGGAAATTCTTATCCAAACCTTTGAGGAACAGTGAATGCTCTCCAAGTTGTGAAATGCATCTGAATACAGAACAAATAACCTGGCTAGACTTGGTTTTGGTCACCTCCATCTTTTATCGTCACCATCTTTTGAGCTCTTGAAAGGCAATGAGTATGTCCAATTTTGTGGGGTGTCTAGCATGTGGAATAATGCTTGGCTAGGGTCCTGAAAAAGAGAATAAAAGATAGACAAAGAAAATAAGCAAAATAAAACAAGAAATGATAGGATGTGTGGGTATAGAAAATACAAGAAGGACAAAACAGATACAAGAAAGATGAATCTGCTTCCCTATCCACTTTAGGGTAACTTAACCTAGCCAAAGGTAAGATGCCATATTGTATGTTTGTTTGAGGTATGAATGAGATGCAGTGAACTGGAACCCTTCCCTCTCCCTCCTCCCTCCCTCTCTCCCACCTTCCCTCCCTCCCTCAGTGTATGTATCTTCTTTTCCTCTCTCTCTCTTCTTCCCCTCACCTCTCTCTCTCTCTCTCTCTCTCTTTCCTAATCTTTTATTTGCCTGGGTAAAGACTAGGAACTATGGGGTCAAGATTCCATTTTTGTCCTGCCTTATCCCTAACCTGAAGGCTTAGAGATATTGAAGGGTAAGAGGGAGATTTTCCTCAACCCAAGGGTAAAGCTGCATTTCCCAGCTCAAGGGTAGGCTGTGTAACTTGCCTTTTCTCAGTATCCTGAGCTAGCCAACCTGAGACTGCTGTGCTTTCATCCTAAGTGCCATTCTACCCAAGCAGTGGCTCCAGAAGCACTAAAGCAAGAAACCTGAGCTCCCAGGCCTCAGGAATTTCTTTCTTATTTTCCCTCTGGCTTTGTTTTTTTCTTTTGAAGACAAGGCTATGAAGGAGATTGCCACAGGAGGAAAACAGTTGCTTGAAGGGCTAAAAATTTGGAAAGAGACATGGTAACTGCGTTGCAATGCAGCATCCCATGGAGATTGTAGGCTCAAGGACAAGTGACCCTTGAACAAGGTGGGAGTTAGGAGTATGGACCCCAGTCTAGTTGAAAATACACATGTAACTTTGACTCCTTAAAAACTTAACTACTTGGGGTGCCTGGGTGGCTCAGTGAGTTAAAGCCTCTGCCTTAGGTTCAGGTCATGATCTCAGGGTCTTGGGATCAAGCCCCGCATCAGGCTCTCTGCTCAGCGGGGAGCCTGCTCCCCCTCCGCCCCCACCGCCTGCCTCTGCCTACTTGTGATCTCTCACTCTGTCAAATAAATAAGTAAAATCTTGAAAAAAAAAAACTTAACTACTAAAAACCTATTGTTGACCAGAAACCTGACTAATAACAGAAACGGTCTGTTAACACATATTTTGTATGTCATCTATATTATGTACTGTATTCTTACAATAAAGGAAGGTAGAGAAAATAAAACATTCTTAGGAAAATCATAAGGAAAAGAAAATACTTTTACAGTCCTATAGAAAAAAAAAAACGTACATATAAGTGGACCTACACAGTTCAGGCCTGATTCGTTCAAGGGTTAGCTGTACTTTAAAGTGTTTAAAAAGAGATGACTTCTTATTCGCCAAACCAACCATGTAATAGTTTCTTCTTTGACATTCCTGGGGTAGCTGACCAAGTTTAAAATATTTACCAAAAACATTCAAACCTTATATATTTGAAGGTGCATTTGACCGTAGCAAGAAATAGTGACTGCATTTAAAGATGTGTGGGAAATGCAATGCGGAGACCTTAAATCTAATACTTTTATCAAAAGACTATTTATGAGAGGACAGTCAAGCAATCTTTATGAACGTAAACATGATTAGACGTTTTACACCTATTACCCGTTTCTGGTCTAGGCTCAGCTAGAATGGAGTGTGGGAAAATAATAGCCAGAAAAAAATAACATTTGTAATTTTAGGCATTTCAGAATGTAAGTATTTTTGAGTTTGGTAAGGTGAATATGAGCTGGTTAGAACTGAGGTATGAATGTTTCTATAATGGACATAAATACATTATTCACATCTCAGCCTTCAAATTATTGCTAATGTGAATTATTTCTATTCTGAAGGTATTTTAGATAAATGTTCACTGCCAAGGTTAATAACAACAGCAGAAACAGAATAAATAGCTATTGAGTGAGAAAACAAAATAGAATAAGAAACAAATTACAGATGGTTTCAAATCAATCACACCTAAATATGATAGAGAAAATACAACTGTTTCAGATATGAGAAAGGTTTGATTTTTTCAATATAAAATGGATATTAACGGTAGTATTAACTGTATATTTGAACTTTCGGGAATCACAGTAGTCCTTGGCCAGAAATGCTGTAGCATCTCTCTGTTGTCCACCAAAAAGCCCAAACCCTTAGGAGAAAGCACACTCTCATTTAGTACAAACCTACCTTTCCAGTTTCCGTTTCCATCATGGCACTCCTGTCAAATCGAACCTATGCCATAACTCCCACCTTCTTGCTTTTCTCACCTATTTTATAGACACTTCCAATGTTTTTTTCCCGACTGTGTGCCTTTGCAAAAGCTCCCCCCACCAGCCTTCAAATTCCAACTCATGTACTTTTCCTTCCAATATGGATGCTCCTGACCAATAGTCCTCTTGATACTATTGAAATCATCTCACTTTATATTCATACATTTCTCATTGCTCTTATCTCATGTTATCTTTTATTGTAGTTAATTCAGTGTGTGTCTTCTCATGATCTACTTGTTATATGGTTCTTAAGATTCTGTCAGCTTTCTCTGGTACTACTCTTCCCATAACGTAGACATATTGCTTGTCATTCGTGTATTAATTCATTCCTCTCATATAAAAGTTATATCTTATATAGCAAAAATTCAGTTTATAATGAGATACTATCTCAGTTAAGATTCTTCCATCTACAACCTGTCGGTTATAGATTCTTTCATCCAATACATATTATTGACATTTCCTATGTATATACTTTGTCCAAATCTTTCTTCCCTTAACAATTTCTACACACTACTATTATAGCTCTTATCACATTATACAATAGTATTCTGCCTTCCAGAAATTCCTAATCCCTTCTTATAAAAACTATGCCATTTAGTTTTAAACTTCTAACACCTGCCACTTAATAGGCTCTCAATAAATGTCTGTTTAATAAACATACGGTTGGATGCATTGATAAGTGGAAGAATGAATGAATGAATGAATTTAGGAAAAAGGAAATTTTTTTCAGTAACATCATTGCTATGGGCATAATGCGTTGAGAGACAAAAAGTCCAATTGAGGATATAATACATATATACTATAATTGCTAAAATAAGTGTTGACAGTGAAAATTAACCAAGGAAGGAGCATTAAAATGCAGAGATCTAATGGGGCTCACATTTTTTTGGTCTAGAGATAAGTAACTCCTGCACTATCAGCTTCGCCTACTTCATTCGCCGAGCCACCATAACCCAAAAATACATTTTCAGCACCTAGCTTCTGAATTCAAAATGATAGCCAACAAGAGAGCTTTTTCTAGGCCAAGTATTAACTTTCTGATTTGGGAAATTAGTGCACCACTATTTAGGGCCTCACGTGCTGGATCCTTACAGATTTCTAAGTGTTACAGAAGAATAGCGGAGGTAAATTCCTAAGAAAGTCCTTTAAATTCCAAAGAATACACTTTACTTCAGCCCCTCATGTGTTGGAAGGGGCTACCTCAAGCTTTGGGCTATCTTTGTGCTCCTGCTATTCACATTGATAGTGAAGATAGTCAAAACTATCATCTTTGAGTTGCAAAGACCAGAAATTATCTATCAAAAAATCAGTAATGATATTTTACAGCACAGCTTGCAACCAAGACTTGAGAAGTTCAATTTTCTCATTTCCAGAAGAGCTATATAACTTGTAAGCATACTGCAGATTTTCATTTTACAGATGAAAAATGTGGGCACCTGGTGATTTCCCTAACGTTGGTAAGGCTGGTAATAAAAGCAGGTGGCAAACACTCATGGTTCGCTGGTTTATGTAGGTACAGCTACACTAGAAGGACAGACCCCACAAGGCTAGGGCAAGGTCTGAGAAGCATCTTTTATCCGTTGTGGTGGGTGGCAACTTGGAACCAGAAAGCAAGCCTGGAATAATGTTCGAGAGAAGCTCAGAGCTACATAACTTAGCTTGGCTGGAGAGGGAAGTTATTCAAATAAGAAAACTGAAAGCTATTGGCAGAAGAGAGGAGGGGTAAGGGACAAAAGCATGGAAGGAATGTGTTTTGTTTTGTAGAACCAACATTTCCAGCCAGGGAGACACCCAAGGAGATGTTTTACCTGAAAGCCCCTTGCTAGATATGCTCCCCTGATAACCCCTATGTGAGCCAGTTTGAGCTAAGCTGGAGCTGAGGACCTGCACAGAAGCCCCTTAAGTTGTCCTACAGTTGCCTTCT
Source organism: Nasua narica (assembly GCA_028533885.1). Lineage (NCBI taxonomy): Eukaryota > Metazoa > Chordata > Mammalia > Carnivora > Procyonidae > Nasua > Nasua narica. The sequence goes on along the minus strand of CM052800.1, from coordinate 14,021,939 downwards.
AGCTCATTATAACATTAAGATCACCTCCTGTGGGCAGAGTTTTCTGCCATTTTTAAAAAGATTTTTTATTTATTTGAGAGAGAGAGAGAGTGCACAGAGGGTGAGGGAGAAGGAGACTGGCCACTAAGCAGGGACCCCAGTGAAGGGCTCGATTCTAGGACCCTGAGATCATGACCTGAGCCAAAGGCAGGCACTAAAGGAACTCGGTCGCCCAGGTGCCCCTGTTGCTGTTTTTTTTGAACATACGAGGTATGCACTAGCACGCTGACATGCTAGGCATGCGCAGTTGAGCCAAAAGTGCCTCTGTAAGCTCCCTGCCCTAGCCCCAATACAAGGAATAAAAGCTTCCTGATTAACCCCACTGAGAAACAATGCTTTAGGAGCTGTCTGTCTCCTTACTTGTAATGAGTAATTTTTTTTTTTTAGATTTTATTTATTTATTTGACACAGAAAGAGATCACAGGTAGGCAGAGAGGCAGGCAGAGAGAGAGAGAGGGGGAAGCAGGCTCCCCGCTGAGCAGAGCACCCAATGTGGCACTCAATCCGAGAACCCTGGGACCCTGACCTGAGCCAAAGGCAGAGGCTTTAACCCACTGAGCCACCCAGGCACCCTTGTAATGAGTAATTTAAAAAAAAAAAATCATAGTTTTCAACATTTCTTTAGGTTATGTTCAATTTGTGTAGCCCAAGGGGCAAACCTCTGGATTTGCGTTATAAACCCTCCTCAAAAAGCAACTGTAGTGATTCAGTGAGATCTCATGTATAAACTGTTTACACTTTAGTTCAGTAAGTGTTAGCTGTTATTATAATCATCATTAATTATAATAGGTGAGTTAGAGATCTGGCTGGATAGCAGATACAAGAATGAAAAATGCTTACATCTCATTGCATGTTTGAAATGTGTTACATGGACAGGTGGGACGAAACTAAAGGACTGATTAAGAGTGGACTTAAGTATAGTTTTTAACTTCAATTTCACCTGTAGAGGTATTTTAGACTCATTAGTAGGGGCCGCATAAATTAGATGGACAAAAGACAGATTAACAAGAGAAAAGAGTTTATTAACATGTGCATTGTACATATACTTAGAAATATTCAGAGACAGTAACTCAAGGGTGTAATTAGAATTTGAGCCTACGTAGCATTTTAAAGATGGTTTTATAGAGAAGTAGCAATACAAAGAAGGACTCTGAACTTCCAGGGGTGGCAATTTGCAAAAAGGCAAACAAAATCTGAAACTAAGTAGATAAAGGCTAGTTTTAGCAAGGTTTGTTATGTAGATTCCTCTGGTTAGTGTCTGATAAGGATCTAAGAGGTGTCAACAGTAATTAACTTCAGTCCTTTCTATTTGAGGGCAGGAGGTGAGGAGACTTTTACAAATTTGGCAATTTTAGAGAGGGCAGGAAGTTTTTCTCGTATCTACTTTCTTTCAGTTGCCTTCAGCTGAAAAATAGGCCATATGTCAAAGTGGAATCCCTTGAGGTAGCATATTTGGCTACCTTTTAAACTCATTAGTAAAACAATCCAGGAAAACATTTCTTCCTGTTTACATGCAGTGGGGAGATCTGCATTGCTTGCACAGAGGGATGTGGTCCTCTAGCATATTTTCCTCTAGATTCATTGAGATCATTTTTGCAGGAGAGGACCTGGAGACTGCAGATGAGAGTAAAAATCAAATGTGTATTACTTTGGGTTTGGAATCTTTTACCAAATCTTTATCTCAACACTAAGAAGTAGGTATTCAATAATGCCTACTAATATTCAATAATCTGCCCAAGATTACCTAACTAGGAACTGGCATGACAGATCTAGAATTTAAATAAAGTACATTAGGATTCCAAAGCCCATGCTTCTTCTAATAGCCCCACTTTTGGAAAATTAGTGATTTTCAGTTGGTATTTGGCTATTCTTCTTGTCTTCGATTTTTATCAGCAGTGGCTTCCAGGATTGCAAGTTCTGGGTCAGGAGAGGAAGTCTATTGCTTTCTCCAATGTGACATCCATCTCCATCTGGAACCAGGCTCTGGGCATTATGTGGCTCCTCTTTTTATTAGGTGGTATTTTATCTGCATAAGTTCCTGACAAATGATGTAGCTCCACGAGCTATTAAGCGTGCATCCTTCTTGGGCTTTGCTATTATTTCCTAGGGAGGAAGACTGGAGACTGGGAGGGAGGAGAACTGAAGAGAATGGAGAATTTGGAGGCTCACAGCTTCCTTTACTCCTGGAAGAAAAGTATAAAGTAGCACTAATTTTAGTTATAAATATGGACTATTTATACTTAGGACAGGTGCAACACAGAATATGTATTCATATTTTTAATTAGCTAATGAGTTTTTTATGATTACAACATTCAGTTTTCATGTAGTTCATTCCTTAATCCTTTTGTGATTCTTGGAATGTGACTCAGTAGCAAATGACTAAAAAAAAAGGGGGGGGGAAGAAAAGTAAAAGCCAATTTGAAAGATCTCAGGGGTTTAGATCTGAGATCATAAACAGTTTAAAAGTTGTACTTCTCTAGAAAAAGTCAACTTTAGCAATGATTGCAACTCAAATCCTTTTAGAAACAAGACCATAAAAAAGTCAACATTATTTATTTATTTATTTATCTGTCTGTTTGTTTATTTATTTATTTATTTATTTTTAGTATTGACTGTGTGCCATTTAATGTCCTTCTCTAGGTAAAGTCTACTGCAGTAGGGCTTGTAAATGCAAATTTCAGGGAAGAGACAGTAACAATGGCTAACATTTCTTGAGCATTTCTGTGAGCCAGGTAAGATTTGAGGTACTTTTAAGTAGTATAGCATTTAGTTCTCACTACCTGAAACTGAAGCCGGGACTATTATACTAACTTTATGCATGGAGAAATTAAAGCATTAAAAAGTGAATCAAACAGCTAACAAGTGCTGAAGCGAGGTTGCAGATTTAGACAACTGACCCAAGAGCCTTTGTCTATAGCACTGAGCTTTATTCCTTCTATCTCCTTCCAAATATCCAGGAATGAGAGTCGTAAGTTAAAATTTAGGGGGGCGCCTGGGTGGCTCAGTGAGTTAAAGCCTCTGCCTTCGGCTCAGGTCATGATCTCAGGGTCCTGGAACCGAGCCCCACATCGGGCTCTGTGCTCATCAGGGAGCCTGCTTCCCCCTCTCTCTCTGCCTGCCTCTCTGCCTCCTTGTGATCTCTCTCTCTCTGTGTCAAATAAATAAATCTTAAAAGAAAAAAAAAAAGAATGTTCTAGCTTATAAAAACCTTACTACATCTTTGGGCCAGTTTCTACTTCTTGGCTCCCAGATTCAGCAGAATGCTGACTTAAAGCTAAATTAAAGAGCTTTCTGGATTTGAAACTTGACAATGATTCTGGGGATATTGATACTTTGTCTCTGACTGAGAGAACTTAAGGGTAATTGTTCTTTGTCTAACTCTGACCTTAAAGCAAAGAATCACACTTCCAGTCCCAAAATTCTGATTCAGTTTTACACTGCTTCACCTACATTTGGACAATTAACAACATTACTTTGGATATATTTTTTAAACATGTAAGAGAAATGGTGGTACAACTGTGAGGAATTTTTAGAAACACAATATCGGCTTTCCCTTAAAAGCTGTTACAGAAAACACAATAAACAGAGAAGGTTCATTGTTAGTTTAAAGAAATCCATTAATTTACATTGTATTCTTGTACTTTTGAAAGATAATGATGCACTGGCTAGGAATAGGTCATGAAGAAAGAAAGAAAGAAAGAAAGAAAGAAAGAAAGAAAACCAATTAAACATAAAAAGGGTTTCTTCAGAGCATGTCAATTCTTCAAAAAGAAGGCTTCAAGAAAACAAAACCAAAATCAACATACTCTTTTACTTGAATAGATAAGAAGCCCTTTTATATTCTTTTTCGGAACTAGGTAATATACAAATGAAGTTTATTTTGAAATTGTTTTAACTTTCTAATATACTCACAAATGGAATGTAATGGATGATTTATCAAAATTGTTTTACTTGCTCAAATAAGTGAAACCAATGATTCATAATGATTCCTGATGATTTTGATCCACATTTTTCTAGCAGACTGAAATAAATGTAGTCATGTCAATCAATCATTATGAGATTAGACATCTCTTAATTCTAAATTTTGAAAAAACAAAACTAAATTAGAAAAAAAAGTTTTAAATTAAATACTCAATAAGTATTTTGGGTAAATGGATAGATGACCAAACAAGTGAGATGGATCTATAATGCAAACTATTTGCAAATTCTTATTCCTGTGTATAATATCCATTTCAGATTTCAATTTTTTCCCTCTATTTTCTTGAAAACTTTGATATCAGTGAGTGGTAGTATAATGACCAATTTTCCAAATTTATCTCTTTACGTTATGTAAATTGCAAAAATATAGAATAAAAATGACTCATTCATCTGATTTCTTCATGGTACCCTCTAGGAAATGTTTGGAGCCCAGGACAGGTCTGATTGCCAAGAAAACTATTTCATAGTGTGGTTACAACTGTCTCATAAGCTGATTAAGTGGTTGCAAGTCATAACAAGAGACTCACACTCCTGGAAACAGTCACTGCAGGCATTTTAAACGTCAATCTTCAGTTCAGTGGTCTTGAAGCACTTTAAATGGTCTTGAATGTCCAGAATGTTATTTTATATGCTTTCCTAATTCATCTTTAACGCCCAAAGAGTGAACGGGGGGACAGTGTTCACATAGTAATAACTATCCTATAAAGTACTTGTATAAATACCTATGGCTTCTCCAACCTTCATTTGTTTCATTGTGTCTATTGTGATTACGGAGGTATATCGTGTGCTCATCCTTAAGAAAACAGGATAAAAAATACTCTTCAGGGGCACCTGGGTGGCTCAGTTGGTTGAGCAACTGCCTTCGGCTCAGGTCATGATCCTTGGGTTCCAGGATCGAGTCCCACATCAGGCTCCTGGCTCCACGGGGAGTCTGCTTCTTCCTCTGGCCTTCTCTCCTCTCATGCTCTCTCTCTCACTTTCTCTGTCTCTCAAATAAATAAATAAAATCTTTAAAAAAAAAAATACTCTTCAAACTCAGTCCTAAAGATAGAACCCTATTAGTTTACTAGTGGTGCCATAACAAAGTGCCACAAACTGGGTGGCTTAAAAAAAAAAAAAAATTATTGTCTCACAGTTCTGGAGCCCAGAAATCTGAGATCAAGGTGTTGGCAAGGTTAGCTCCTTCTGAGGGCTGTGAGAATGAATTGGGTCCATTCTGGTGGTTTGATGGCAATCTTTGGCATTGCTTGGCTTATAGAAGTATCAGCCCTATCTCTGCCTTTCACGTGGCATTCTCCCTGTATGTGTCTCTGTGCCTGAACTTCCCCTTTTCCTAAGGACAGTGGTCATATTGGATTAGAGCCCACCCTAATGATCTCATTTTAACTTGTTACTTCTGTAAAGATCCTATCTCCAAGGAAGGTCATATTCTAAGATTCTAGAGGTTGATACTCCAAATATGTCTTTTTTGAGAGGACAGAATTCAACCCATTTGTACCCATTAGAGGGAAATATCTTAGGTTATCACAAAAAGAACAGTGTTTACTGTGAACCAGGACTTATATTTTATCAATCCTTTGACAACCGAGTGAGGTAGGTATCATCTGTATTTCAAAAATAAGGAATGTAGAGTTTGGAGAGATCAAATAATTAGGGCAAAAACACCTACTAATAAATAGTGGGACCAACATTCAGATCCAGGCCAAAAATCTACGTGCTTTCATTCTACTCTGCCTTTATAGAATGTAAAGCCCACATGGGCTGGGCTTTTCATTGAATTATCCACTATTATATCTCCAATATCTAGAACACTCCTGGCACAAAGTACACACTCAAATAACTGTTGAACAAACAAATAGGAAAAGTTACTTGATTTGTTCGCCAGTGATTTTCCTCATTGGAAGATGGAAGAGAAGTGTATATTCAGATACTTGGCCACTAATAGCAGCTTGTCTGGTATGGGGTCTTCCCACAAAATGAAAATTGTCATTGTGTGCCATCATCAATCAGTTGAGATGTGGAGGGCCTTTTTTATTCACGATAAGAATCTGTATCACTAGCTCCTATTGAAGAAGGTGCACACCATACACTGTATTTTAAGATACACACACACACACACACACACACACACACACACAACATACACACAGAACATTTATGGTAGGAATGTAGCCTTAACCAAGTATGTGGTCCAACATACTGAAAAATCTAGCCAGAAAGAACATGGCTTCAGTAGTTAGGCGATTTCAGAATCTTGTATGTCACATGCAGGGATATTACCTGGTAGCAGAGAACCATGTTAAGTGCTTCCTCTTAATTTTAGCTGGAATAATTTCTCTCTCAAATGATGAGTGGACTGGAAAAAAATGCAAAACAAGGTCAGGCTCACCTTTAAGATGACAGAAATTGCTGTGACTATGAAAAGAATGAAACATTTTCCTGTCTAAGTATCATTAAAATTAAAATATATAAATCATAAGGAAAAGCCCAAGTCAATACATGGTAGAGAATTTTTTAAGAGAAATCATAGAATAAAAGAGCTGTTGATGACACAAAAATTATGCATATGTCTGTAAAAATGCTTCCTAGCAGTAATAATGAAGTGATGGATGGATGGATGGATAGATGAATGAATGAATAAATGAATGAATATGTAAGGGCAGGAGTTACTTTTCTTGACCATCCTGGGGTATCATGTCTGAAGTTCTTTTCCTCTTATACTTTGTTCAGATATATAGTTATTTGAATGACTTTGCTGTAAGAAGCCTTCTTTCAAGAAAATAATAATATCAAATAGCATGGACCACTTTGTAGTTTGCATATCACTGTTTTGGTCTTACTTGATGAACACAGTAACTCAGTGAAGCAGGCCAACTATTACTCATGAAGTACTCAAGTATTACTCAGTGGTACTCACGAATCAGATGAGGCTCAGGGGATGTATTTGATTAAGCACAACTAAACATGTTCTTAACTAACAAGTGTCAAAGAAAAGACCTGAACTGGTCTTCACTCTGTTTAGGGATCATTCAAGGGGGAAAAAATCTAAGCCCTGTGGATTATGGGCAGGGCTGTTCCAGGGCAAAGCCCCAGGCAATTTATCATCTCTTCAACCAGGGGGCCTCACAGCCTGCTGCTTTCATGCCCGATGGGACACATTTTATGATGGGATTAGGTTTAATGCCGATATTTAAATGAAAATCACCGTAATTAGTTATATCAGTTTGCTAAGGCTGACATGGCAAATGCCACTAGCTGAATGGCTGGAATACTTCATTTTATCACAGTTTTGGAGGCTAGAAATGCAATATCAAGGCATGGGCAGCCTTGATTTCTCCTGGGGGCTTGCAGATGATGACCTCACATGTTCTTCCCTATGTGCATGCACACCCATGTCTGTGTCTTCAATCTCTTCTTCATAGAAGGACATCAGTCATACTGGATTAGGGCCCACCCATATGACCTCATTTAGCAAAGGTAAAATTACTTTTCTAAAGGCCCTGTCTCCAAATATAGTCCCATTCTGAGGTACTGGGGATTAGGACTTCAACATGAATTTGAGGGTGGACAAAATTCAGCTTATAACAGGATGACAGTATATTTTGATTTGCCAGGACAACCTTTTTTTACACCTGTTGTCTCCATATAATTATCATTAATTTCCTGTCTTAAAAGCTTTCCAATCGGTATGATGTATTATGTGGTTATTTTGCCTATAGTCAAAATAATCTTTGAAATTACCTTAAAATCTCCACTAAAAGCATCGTGTGATTGTACTATTTCTTAGTAACTCCTCCCCAGCCGGATTTTCTTCCACCGGAAGATATCGTTTCTTCGCTGCAGTCATGTTAAGTGAAAATGCATGGTACTAAACACTAGACATAAAGACACAATATGACAAAATGGTTTCATTCTTAAAGGCATGTGGAAACTGAGACTGACAGGAAAAGCAAATTCACTTCTCCCAGGTTACACACATTGAGGGGTGAGTATTGTGAGGACGAGTAGTGTTGCTTAAGTAGGAAGGTTTGGAGCGCCTCATCTCACAGAAAGGACTTCAGTCCCTTCCTCCAGGAGAAGTAGCTGACCAGGAGTGCCCAACAGGACGGTGGGATGCCCTGCCTCTGTACGGTGGATTGGCACTTTCTTGTCCATGCTGGTTTTAATAATCAGTTCTACAACTCTGAATTTCCCTGACACATTAACCAACACTCACCATTCATATTGGTAGTGTTCATGGAGGGCAGATTATAAAAGGCTATTGAATTCCTTGTACTTACCAGGAGCATGAGGTGAGGAAATGTGGAAAGAATGGAGTGCAGATAAGCGGGAAGAAATGATGGTAGAGGACACAAGGAGTCTTTGGACTTACAATTCTTGACTAAAATGTTAGTGATAGCCTGGTATGTCCATATCAGTTTTCCAAGGTTTTCCAAATGATTTTGACTAATGATAAAGTTCCAAAATTGATGGATAATTTATTTTATTAAGAAACTCAGAGCCATTATTCCTCTAATTACAATACACTTTCATTTTGAGAACTGTTACGGAAAGAGAGAGAGAGAGAAGGAAGTGGAGTTACAGGCAGCTGGCTTGGGATTGAACAGAATATTGGTGTACCCGCAGGAGTGTTTTCTACACTAGAAACTCTTTCATTATGTAAATCGGCAGAGAAACAGAAGGTTGAGAACTGCCTCTCTAGCTCTTTAGAGCAAAGTTAATGTCCTTGAGAAAGCTATCCCTTGTATTTTCTTTCCCTGATACTTTATTGCCCTCCAGGGCTTATAGAAACATCTCCTATATTGTCAGCTCCTTGACATTGCAGTTTTTTGCCTCTCTCTCACTTTGAGTCAGGGTAAGACTGGGTAACTTGCCCCTGCACACTCCACCCTTCCAAACCCGGAAGTTCCCAGAGCTCTGGTGGCTCACCATACGTTCCACAAAGTATAGTCAGCCACCAGTGAGAGTCTTGGTTACTTACTTGTAAGGCCCCCTAGATTTATTGCTGTGTAATTAAATGCATTTTCTGGTGCCAAGAGATTCCTCATCTCAGTTTTCTCTCCTGCTTCATTAAAGGTTTATAAAATAACTTGCTGCATGACATAGTATATGCACTACACTTCTAGATTAATCCTTAAAAATTCTTAAAAATATCTCTTAAAATTAATCCTTAAAAAATCTTTAAAAATCCTTAAAAATACCTGCTCAGCCTCAGCACTTCCAATAACACCTATTTCAGAAGGGCAGTGTCTGGAACTTGGCCTATGGTCAAAGCTTTTCACGTTCTAACTCAAATTGCTCTTCCGCCTTCCACGTGGGAAATAGTCAACAAATATCTATTGGAGGAATAAATGCACTCTGTCCTTCAGGGCTAAAATAATAGTAACTAAATAATGACTAATGATTATAATCTGTTAGGTGGTTTCTCTGTTTCTTTGATACTTAGCAATAATCCCATGAGTCAAGTACTGTAATTATTCCTATTTTGCACTTGAAAACCCTGATTAAGAGTCTTGGCCCACATGATTTAGGAAGTTACTTTTGTCAAAGCCAAGGTTCTAATTTGGCCAGACCAGCTATGGAGTTCAGGCTCTTGAACACTGTCTTGTAGTTGCTCTCCTGCTAGTCAGCCAGAGCCCGCATCTCCACACCAAGCCTTGGTTGAAGTCTTTCCTCCAGCCAAATGCACCCTTCTTGCTCTTCGCACTGAGCCAGCTCCAGCCAGCCCATCAAAACCCAACTGGATCCCCACTCTGCCATGGAGATGCATGAATCCCCCAACCCACCATGAACTCTCTTTCTTCAGAACCCACTGCACTCATTTTCTGTGCCAGTACTTTTGGTTCCCAGCATATACCAGATGGTAAAGTCTCTAGGATTGTTGCTTTGTATTCTTTTTTAACTCAATCAATGTGTAATGAATAAATAAATTATTCCAGTGACGCTCTGCAGTATCCCAGGACTCCATTTGGGTTGCTGGTTCACAAATACCTTAGTGCTCTTTCTCATAGACTCTTTGTTGTTCGAACAGATCTATAATCTGATGAATTGGTTTAAGCTCAGAATGAGTTAGCAAGAGCAGGGATGGTCATTGTCAGGGAGAGACTGCTATATTCAGTATGGGTTTTGCTTGCTGACTCCCAAGCAAGATGAACCAGGATGGAACCATTAAACAGAAGGCTGCATTTTTCTCTACTGTGTGAACACAGGCCAGAATATAAATGTGCTTGGTTATGTTTGCTTCCACAGAGGAGCTATATGCTAGCACTCTGATTTCTTTGCAATATAACCTAGCAGAGACATCTGTGTCTATTTTGTAAGCTTTTGATAACTTGGGGAACAAGTCTACTGAGGAAAACTGTTCTTTTCATCACTGAGGATTGTTAGTGTCTTGATAATAATGTAGCTTCTCCATTAGGGGCATAGCATCTGGCCCAAAGGCATGCAGGTCTGGTCCTAGTCAAGAGACAAAACATCGAATTGCCAGCTAATCTCAATACTCCTGAAGTTCAGATAAAGATAGCCTGGATACTGGTATCCATACTGATACATTGGGTCAGTCCATTGAGTCAACCTTGGGTGAATGAGAGCACTTTTCCTCTTTTGTCTCTCTCCTTCTTCTTTCTTCTCCCCTAAACCCTTTATTTATTTATTTTTAAAAATTTCACACCCCATGTCTTGAGCAAAATCCAAAACATAGTTCTCAAAAAGCCTCTAGGTTTGAGGGTGCTCCTGAGTCTACCTCACTAAGACGCTGTGGGTTCTTACAGTCTGCCTGCAAGAAGACTTAAGCCTTTCAGATTCCGTTGTGTGATAGGTGGAACAAACAGATGTTTTCTCTCTTCATATAATTTCTCACAGCATAATTTTGATGTAATATTATATTAATAACAATCTGTGTCTAATCGCCCTAAGACTCCACATACCAGGGGGGAAATGGGTGATGGGAAAGAATGGGATGGGGACACAATGCCGTCATACTGGAAACAAATGATGAAGAGGACGCTGACAAAAACAATGTACCAAGCCCCCTGTTAAGAGCTTTCTTTTTTTAAAACATTTTATTTATTTTTTTTTTGACAGAGAGATCACGAGTAGGCAGAGAGGCAGGCAGAGAGAGAGGGGGAAGCAGGCTCCCTGCTGAGCAGAGAGCCCAATACGGGGCTCGATCCCAGGACCCTAGGATCATGACCTGAGCTGAAGGCAGAGGCTTAACCCACTGAGCCACCCAGGCGCCCCTGTTAAGAACTTTCTATGTAAAGCATTTCACTTACATAACACAACCCTCATTTTTTTTTTATAAACCCCATTTTTTACAGCTGTGTGTTCAAGCATTCAGTGGAATGTTAGTGTCAGTAACTTGCTCTGCTGGTCCTTTGCCACTTTGCTCTCAGATCCACTTTGTGTTCTTCTCTTGCTGTGATCTGTATCCCAGGAAACTACATTTTGGGATCTCTGGCTGATGGCTTCAATGCTAAGTTCCGTCCATGGTATATTCCAGAGGTAACTGAGAGGTGGAAGGGGGTAGCCAGGCTCTCTCCCCACTCTGACCTGAGTAGTATCTCTGGCATCTCCTCTGTGGATCCAGCGCCCGTGGACAGTCCTTGGGGTGCCAGCTCCCCCCAGGCTCCTGCAACACCCCATCCTCCTTTTGTCCCTCCAGCCACAGGAGAGGTCATGGTTTCTTCTATCTAGTTGAGGCACTACCTCCTCCGTGCCCCCTTTGTTCACTGGTTTCTAAGCATTACCATTACCTGAGTGATAAATTCCGTATACTGAATCTCTTTAGATTAAAATACCTAAAGTAGTTTATGTTTTTCATTGGGTTCTCTCTGAATCACTTGCACCAGGCCCATAGCTAGAAGATTCCAAAACCAGAATTCTAATCCATGTGCATCTAATTTCAGGCCTAGGTTCTCAGCCACTACACTTATTTTCTGGAACTTAAATTTAGAAATAAATGAAATAATATTTAATCATATGCCTAGATGTGTGAATTTTACTCTTAAGTATCATCTATATTTAGTCTAATGAATCATTGAACACTACAGCAAAAACCAATGATGTACTATATGTTGGCTAATTGAACCTAATAAAAAATTTAAAAAATTTAAAAAATACCATCCTGATTTGGTGAAGTTTGATGGCTGCTATTTGGTCATCTTCTGCATCATAGAAAGTGCACAGTTGCTTTCTTAAATTGTATAGATTAAAGTTTTGCCATGTCATGTGTGGCCTGGAGTTCCAGCAGGATTATTATCACCTGGAAACTTTTTGGAACAGCTGAACCCTGAGTCACATCACAATCTGTTTTAACAAGATCTCTATGTGATTTGTGTACGCAGTAAAGTTTGAGGAACACTGTGCTAAAAGAATATGATTTGAGTAAAAGAATAAAGCCAAAAGTATCCTTACAATTTAAAGGACAAGACCATAAAAAAAGTTGTTTGTGAGTTCCTGTTTTCTTAGATTTAACAGCCACTGTGTTTCTTCCTTTACATCCGCTTCTAAGTGGTGATGTTTGAAATTCTGTTTGTTGGTACAGTTACAAGATTCCTTTCCTCATAAAGATCATGTTATGGATCCTGATTAGGTTTATAGGCTAGCCCATTCGAACTTAGGCTAAATGATGATGTGATGAGTACCAGACTAATTTCAAAGTAGAAGAAAAATGTCTTTTTCTTGGATACAAAGCCCATTCAAGGCACTTCGTTGTTGTTTTACACCCTCAGAGTTAGATTGGCATTATGTTCCACGCAGGGTTCCTCTCTCCCACTTCCTCTGGCCTTTCCTGAGCATCAGCCCATGTGGACCCTTACCCAGGCCCGGTGTGTCCCCCAGGGGCTCCCAAATGAGCTAACACCATGCCACTTTCATCGAATCCTGCATTTCTCAGCAATGGTCCTTTCAGGAAGGCATTATTGGTGAATTTTAATCCAAACTAGTGAGTGGAAAACTAGCCATTTAAATACTCTCAGCAGAATTTTCATATTTATAACAAGATGGTTGTTGGTTCAATTAAATCTTTAATTTGTGGAACTTCACCTAGTGTAATGAAAGGAATGAGGAACAAGTTCAACCATGGGGAAGCAGGAGGCAGGGCGGGGGGACGGGGGCACTCACTGGAGCCCACCCCCATTCACTCCCCTTGATGGTCACCACTTCCTCCTTTAAATAGCTCTCACTTTGTTGCCATTCTTTTGTCTTTTTACAGGGGTTGCATTGAAATAGGACAAAGATCCCTGTTTGAATAAGGGGTTTGCTAATAATCAGGATTACCTGTAATAGAAAAATTGATTGGTTCCCTACTGTATTAGTTATCCGTTATTACATGACAAATTACCCCAAATCTAGTAGTTAAAAAAAGAACATTTATTATCTCACAGATTTTGTGAATTATCTGGGTGATTCAGACTCAGAGTCTTTCATGGAGTTGCAATCATGCTGTTGGCAGAGACAGCAGCCGATTCAATACTTCACCCTAAGCTTCTGGTAGACCTCTGTTCCCCACTCCATGACCTCTCCAGAGGCTGCTTGGAGGCCATTCCCTAAGGGCTGCTGCATGACCACCCCCCCCAAAGCACAGATTCAAGAGGGAGGATGTGTGAGAGAGTACAACCCAAGAAGGAAATCCAGGTCTTTCATAACCTAATCTCAGAAGTGACATCTCATCATATCCACGGTGTTCTTTCTAGAAGTAGTTCACTTTCACTAAGTCCAGCCCACAATTAAGGAGAAGAGTATTAAACTCCACCTTTTAAGGAGAGGAGCATCAGAAAATGTGTGGACATATTTTTAAAACCAACATACCTATATAGTCATTGGGTGTGGTGACACTGGAACTTTCTGTCAGACTCAAATTCTGTGGTGTATCTGCTTCTGTGTAGGTCACCATTTGAACAGGGCATTGATGCAGGGCTCTGAGACCTATTATTAGTCCCAGATCCTACACTTATTGGCAGTGTGATGTCAAGAATTACCTAAACGTGTTTTGAAGCTGAGGGGAGATGTTGCTTTTATTTTTTTTCTGGAAATTGGGAATATTGATGCTTATTCTACCTAAATATCAAGAATTCTGTAGTGAGACAATGGATTTGAAAATACTTTGGAATATGCCAGGCTAGCATCACTGCTGGGCTTGGTTTGTTCTGTCTTCTCCCAGGAAATTCTGTTTTCCCCTTTGGATTAGTGGTTGCTCCTTTTAGAGTCAACAAATCAATTTTCTTCATCTCTTTGTTTTTTGTTTCTTGTTTTCAAAGACTATTTTTTAAGACTACTTTAAAGTTCACAGCAAAACTGAGAGGAAAGTGCAGAGATGTCCTATAGATAGATGCCCTCCCTTCACACAAGCATAACATCAGAATGGTGCCTTTTTTAGTAAGTACAAGCCTATACTGACTTATCATCATCACCCCAAGTTCATAGTTTACATTAGGGTTCATTCTTGGTCTGTACATTATATGGGATTGGACAAATGTATGATGGCACATATCTACCATTATAATATCACACAGAGTATTTCACTGCCTGAAAAGTTCTCTGTGCTCTTCCTATTCTTTCCCACCTTCCCAACTATTGATGTTTCTACTGTCTCCATAGTTGTCCCACTGTTTTCAAAAATTCTCTCTTCATCTCCACAATTTGGTCTCTAAGAGTTCTGGCTATTGAAAATTCTACACTCGAATGTATTTATGGATCTAATGCCCTTTCACAGATAGCCTCAGGGCTCATTCATTCCTCAGCCTCTGACGTAGTTCTCTTGACCTTTTATTTTCCAGAGTGAAAAAGCCACATCAAGCCCTTATTTTCTTTGGCAACTTAATGTTCCTCTCATAGTGCATATTAGATGCAGTCTAATAATTAGGCCCTTCACCTAACACCAAACGTTCCTTTGAAGAGTGGTCCTCTAGACTTACCAGGTTCTGTGGTTACAGGAAATTTTTTTTTTTACCTTATTCTTCTTGGCTGAACATCTGGTCCTTTATCAGTGTATGTCTTCTCAAATAGTGGGATGCTTCCTAAATTCTTTACTTTTTCTCTTTTCTTTCTCCCCCAAAGACTTTATTTATTTATTTAAGACACAGAAAGAGAGGGAGAGCATGAGCCATGGAGAGGGGCAAAGGGAGAAGGAGAAGCAGATTTCCCAGTAAGCAGGGAGGCTGATGCTGGGCTCCATCCCAGGACCTTGACATCATGACCTGAGCTAAAGGCAGATGCTTAACCACCTGAGCCACCCAGGTGCCCTTGTTCTTTGCCTTTTCTGCTCACTTATCTTCCTCGGCATCTGTATACCTATGTGACAAAGTGGAAAGGGCATGACAATGAATAGATAGACCAGATACTTAAATTCTGGTCGTTTATTAACTAACTAATTAATTAATATTTAATTAATATTAAAATTTATTAATATTTACCAGTATTTTACCAGTATATGGTAAAAGGGAGTTCAGAGTTTCTTCCTCAGAGTATCTTTGTGAAAATTTCATGAGTTAAATTTCCAGTTACCTCCTCTTTGTAAGTTTCAGGTATGGCAAGGAGGACTGGCCTGAATCAGAATTAGTAGGAGAGCTTTTAAAATAGGCATGTCTAAAAGTTCTCCTAGAAAAACCTTGGGGGAGGGGATAGAGCTAGAGAATGCGTATTTTGTGCTCTGCAGGTGATTCTCATTGACAATAAAGTTTGAAAATTATTGCTCCTTGGGAAATGACCTGGGCTCATGGGTGCTGGTAAACAGATTCATTGACAAGTTGCTTTTTTACTTTATGGGTTGAATGGTTCCAGTCGATAAAGCACAAGTTCATCATGATCTAAGCCATTCTACTGACTGAAGGGAGATAATACACTTGGAAGAATGGGATGTATATAACTCTTGACTTTCCTCTCCAAAGTCAAGGTTTACCCAAGTACATAGATTTTTTCCTTTCTGGTTATACTCTGTCCTCTTTTTACTTTTTTTTTTAAAGGAGTATCTACCTAAATATATCCTTTACTTTCCTCTATTTCTGCTTTCAGGGCATTTGTGACCTCGTTTACCACCTTAGCTCCAAGTACATTATGTGCATTTGTATTGACCTTGGACCTGCAGAACTTTCTATTTATCATAGCCTTAAAAGCAGCTTCTCAACTTCCCTGCTGTCATCGGTATTATAAGAAAATGCAGACTGCTATAATTGGGTCCATCTCTCACAAACCCTTTCTTTCTCTACTCACATATTGCCCATTCTAAGCGAGCTGAAGCACCGCCTTATGGAAGTAGATGGCAAGAAATAGACTTTACGAGGAAAATTCAAGGCTCAGAAAAAAATGATTTTTTTTTTTTAATTCAGAACCTATGATGCTATTCACCACTTCTTGGCCCTAGGTTTAAAGCACCATTGTCTATTTCTTCTCTGCTGAGAAGATGAACATAGGATGATGTGTTTGAACCACAACATTTAGGTAGGACTTAGATCAGGAAAGGGGCATTCCAGAATAAGGAACAAACATGCATTTGTGGCAGGATTTCTTTCTTTCTTTCTTTCTTTCTTTCTTTCTTTCTTTCTTTCTTTCTTTCTTTCTTTCTTTCAGATTTTATTTGAGAGAGAGAGAAAGTGAGAGAGACAGAACAAGGTGGGGGGGCAGACAAGAGGGGCTAAAGGAGAGGGAAAAGCAGACTTCCTGATGGGCAGGAAACCCAACATATGGCTTGATTCCCAGACCTGGAGATCAAAACCTGAGCCAAAGGCAGACACTTAACCAACTGAGCCACCCAGGCACCCCAGGACTTTTTTTTCTATGGGGGATATAGCAACCTTTGAGCCTAGCAACATAATTAAATGTTTCATATATGAAATGAGTCGAGAATAAGGAGAGAGAAGTTTTGGTTATATTACAAAGATCCTTGAATGGTTGGGTAAAGCATTTGTGATTTTACTCCTCAAGTACTCACAGGGGAGTAAAAAGATAAATGGTCATATACAAAAATAAATTGGAAAGAGGACAGTGGATTTACCGTCAAAGGAAGTGTGTTCTAGTTCTAACATTAGCAGTTAGTGGTTGTGTGTCCTTGGGCTTGTTTTTTCAGTTCTTAATTTCTTCAAATGAGGAATAGTGGCAGTGCTTTATTCATGGGCTATTTTGAGGATTAAATGAAATGATGTGAAGGCTACTTCGTATGCTCTAAAATAATACTTTTTTCCCATATATGGGAAAAATGCAAAACGTTCGATTCCTTTATCCCTAAGTGATGAGTCAGTCAGTCCTCTGCCTCCCTCCCATCCTATTACCTTGTCCTTGAGAAAGAATGTCTTCTCCTAACTTGCTGGGGATGTCACCTTCTTAGACCTGTCCCTTTGCTTGGTCCTTATTCTATGCTTTGAAGTCATCACTTTCACTTTATTTCCTCAAAACTCCCTATGCAATCTTAGCTAAATTTTGTAGGAGAAAAAAATAATCTCCACAAGCATGCCTCTCAGACTTCATATAGGTCTAAATTCTTGGTTCTGATTGGCATGGGGGAGCCCTTCAATATTAAGTGTTAGGAACCAAAAACACAAGGAAAATAATCTGGTCAATACTATTAAATATTACCTTGCTGCGTACGGATCTTTCATTCTTCACAATATCAAATTTGAAGTCAACTACTGAAAGCAGGTGAAGATGTATGACTACGGATTAGATCATTGATCGAAGAAGATTGTGGATCTGGGGCCATCAGAATTGTGGTGATAACAGAAACCCAGAGGGAGGACAAGCCCACCATGGGAAGCCCACAAAGCTGAGGACCAAGAACTGAATCAAAGAGAGATTATGGGAACTAAAAGCAGAGAGGAACAGAAGTGGTCAGGAAGAAGGAGATATTACTGGTATGACTATCACACTGGATGATAACTAAATTAAGTGTTTCAAGAAGGAAATCTTGTCCCCCTGTTTTCCTCTTCTTACTGGTCCCATGGCTGCCAGTCTTTTGTACTTCCAGGGATGCCATAGGAACTGGTAATTAAAAGAATCTATTAATAATGATATTTTATTTATTTATTTATTTATTTTTTAAAGATTTTATTTATTTATTCATTAGAGAAAGAGAGAGAGAGTGAGAGAGAACATGAGAAGGGAGAAGGTCAGAGTGAGAAGCGGACTCCCCGTGAAGCTGGGAGCCCGATGTGGGACTCGATCTCGGGTCTCCGGGATCATGACCTGAGCCGAAGGCAGTCGCGCAACCAACTGAGCCACCCAGGCGCCCCAATAATGGTATTTTAAAGTTGATTAGCATTCCCCCTAAACTATTTTCGATTTGAAAGCACTTTTTACTGAAGATATCAAATGCATCTGCTGTATCTACGCATTTGCACAGTTACTTATCAAGTAAATAGGAAGGAGGTCAGGGTGGAGGTAGTATCACTCTCAGTGTGTCTCTGCTTTTGTAAAGGAAGCAAATAAAATCAAAGTTGTCCATTTGTCATTGAGAGCCTGCATGAATTTCCCAGACTCCCTACAAACGGCTTCAAACAATACCAGTTTATTCTCCCACAGTGGTGGAGGCTGGAAGTCTGAAATCAAGGTGACTTGCTCTCTGAAGACTCTAGGGAAGAATCCTCAGTGTTCCTTGACATGAAGTTACATTGCTCCAAACTGCCTATGACATTCCCACAAGATCTCCGTATAAGGATTCCAGTCATTGGATGGCAGCCAGTTGGGGCTCACTGTAATCCAGTATGGCTTCATCTGCTAACACCCTGTTTCCAAAAAAGGTCACATTCTTAGGTTCCAGGTAGACACGAATCTTTTGGGCTACTTATTCAGCCTGGTACAGAGCTTTTTATCTGCCTTCTGTGCATTTAATATACACAATGGAATGTACGGAGCTGGCCATATTGAATCAAACCTTATGAATCCATTTAATAATGCTTCTTTCTACAGAAGCTTCAGTTCCCACGAATTTGGCTATTGACTCTCATGCTGGACTAGGATTGTGTGTGTTTGAGACATTGCATGAATAACAGAGATAGGTATTTTTCTTCTAAGAGTAGAGTGTTTTTCTGGTTGTATATCAGCAGGGTAAGTACTGACTAAGGGCAGAATTCTGAAAGGTTTATGCCCTTTAGATGCCCTTAGTAGATGTGTGTGATCATGAATCTTAGTGGTAGCTATTTCATATACTTACACCATACTATAGCTGCTGTGAGAGCCTGCCAGGTTATTATTCTATACATACTAGAAGTAACTGGAGATGATATAAATCAAGTCTGCTCTTTCATGTGCATCAAAATGGAATTTAAATAACAGATGGCTTCAAATAGCTTTCTGAGATCAGACCTACAAGAATAATTAGAAGGAATAATCTGGTTAATACTGATAAGATTTTTGAAATGTAAATGGACTCTTTTTATTTTTTAATTTAATTGTTTTTTTTTTTAGATTTTATTTATTTATTTGACAGAGAGAGAGAGATCACAAGCAGGCAGAGAGGGAGGCAGAGAGAGACGGGGAAGCAGGCTCCCTGCTGAGCAGAGAGCCTGATGCGGGGCTCAATCCCAGGACCCTGAGATCATGACCTGAGCTGAAGGCAGAGGTTTAACCCACTGAGCCACCCAGGTGCCCCTAATTTAATTTTTTTTAAGATTTTATTTATTTATTTGACAGAGAGAGAGATCACAAGTAGGCAGAGAGAGAGGGGCAAGCAGGCTCCCTGCTGAGCAGAGAGCCCAATGTGGGGCTCAATCCCAGGACCCTAAGACCATGACCTGAGTGGAAGGGAGAGGCTTTAACCCACTGAGCCACCCAGGTGCCCCTAAATGGACTGGTTTTAAGTGAGAAGGAATTAATTTTAAAAAAAGCCAACAGGTGAGATAATAGATCTTAGAAACAGGTCATAAATCTGTAAAGAAGAATTACAGTTAATTTTTTTTTTCTTAAATGATTTTGCATAGGCCAAAAATGTTGTCCATAGCTCTCTGAATAAGAAGGGGAAAAAAAGTTGATAAGCATTTCCTTTTGATTCATCATGAAAGAGAAGAACAATAGGAAAGAATGCAGGCTCTCTCTGAGACTGTTTCCTTTTTTTTTTTTT
>CM052800.1:13935911-14001374 GCA_028533885.1 Nasua narica | reverse complement strand
TCAACCATTCTAGCCATTCTAAAAAAAGTTAGAGCTTCTTAGGAAGCGTTTTTTTCCTCCCAGAAATGTTTATTTAAAATATTTATTTTTTTCTGGGGCACCTGGGTGGCTCTAAAGCCTCTGCCTTCGGCTCAGGTCATGATCCCAGGGTCCTGGGATTGAGCCCCACATCGGGCTCTCTGCTCAATAGGGAGTCTACTTCCCCCTCTCTCTCTGCCTGCCTCTCTGCCTACTTGTGAGCTCTCTCTCTGTCAAATAAATGAATAAAATCTTAAAAAAATAAAATAAAATAAAAAATATATATATATTTTCTGGGAATACTAAGAATCTCTTGGGCTGTGAGTTTTCCATACCAGGTATAACTGTAAGATAACAAACTCTTAAAGCAACTTATCAGAATTCAGAACTCAAAAGAGCATGCTTATTCAAAGTAGTCACCTTTGGAAGCTACACTCTGATTTCTGCAATTCTTTCTCCTATTTCTCAAAACCCCTTGCCAATCCTGTTTGAGAAGTGACAATCCAGTCAGTCTGTGAGCCTCACAGAAATTAGTTTTATGGCTTTATTTTTAAAGTGAAAATAAAATGACCATCTGCCTTAGATACAGATTTGATTCCAAATTGCTTTGGGAGGTTTGAAAAAAATCCAACCATCAACAAAAGGATGAAGATTTCTTGCACTTTGATATAAGAAACACAATGGATCTGGTCTCACCTTCTTCCCCTCCCTCGCCCCACTCCCTGCACTTAACTTGAACACCTTGAGTTGTAGCCACACCCAACTCTCTACCTTTGTTCCTTACTCTCTGGCTTTTAGAACTCCACTGGGTCTCTTTCCTCTTTTGAATTTCCTTACCACCATCCCTTCCTCAGAGTTTTACTCATGCCATCTTGGACACAGCTCATCTAAAACCCCAGGAGAAAATATTTCCAGTTCCTCCATCTTTCCTATTTGGGTTGCATCATCTAGACTTTCCAAATACCTTATTTGTGTATTCTACCGGTATTAAAATGGCTTATGTGTGTGCTGTTTTCCTTCTTGCTTGCGAGCTCCCATTGAACATCATAGAGTCAAGATCAGAGGTAAAAGGGGCCTGAGAAATGCTCTTGTCCAGTCTTTAATATTACAGATGAAGAAACTGAGGCTATAGAAGATAAGTGACTTATCCAGGTTTTCACAGGTGGCAGGAGTGAGGGCTCAATATTAGGTCACCCCAATTTCAATGTAATTTCACTACTTGTCTCTTTACATTCCATCCAGAATCAAGCACTGTGATGTATCCAGAGTAAACACTCAATGATTGTTAAATTTGATTTTTAAAAATCAAGTTAGTGACTGGCAAAAATTAAAATGTTTAACAACACCAAGTTTTGGGGAACTATGGAGAGATGAGAATTTTATATCTTCACAGGTAAAATGGAAACTGGTGCAAACACTTTGGAGAAAAGTTAATAATAAATAGTGCAGGTGAAGATGTCAATTTGCCATTATATAGAAAATCCATTTCTAGGAAATAGCCTGGAAAAACCCCTCCAGATATGCAAAAAGGCAATAGACGTAAACATATTTATAAGTAAAATGCTCGTGGTAGCAAAATATTGGATATCACTTAAATATATATGCATCAGTAGGAAATAGGATAAAATCATTGAGCTTTTTTTTAATGTAATGTTCTGCCGTGTGAATATTGATGAAGTAGAATTCACATATCACTGTGGATAAGTAACCTAATATTGAGTGAAAATGCCAAGTTGATGAAGAATACATATAATACAATATCATCTATGTATGTATTTACACCTGAAAAAAGACAATACCATAGATTACTTAGGACAGCATATATATGTAGAAAAGCATATATATATATATATATGCATGAGGAATAAGTATGCTTCAGAACATTGGTACTCATTATTTATTTTAAAGCTTTGTGATTGGTACGTACATGTTAATTTTATTATTTACATTTTTGGTATGTGTTAAGCATTTGATAATAAGGCTTACAATGAACTTGGAAAGAAAAAAAAAAAAAAAAAGCTATTCCACTAGCTTGAAGAACAATTCCAAAGTGAAATATTCCAGATTGTTGCTCTGAGCAATGTCAGAATGAATGAAAAAAGTGTATAGTCACTGAGATGACAGTTTTGAAGGTAATGCTTATTACTTAGATTTATATATTTTTAAATGTTTGATAAAATCATCTATCCTATTCTGTTATAGTGATGTTTGTTTTATGGTCAGTTAACTTTGAATGAAATGACTGCCTTAGCAAAATATGGTAAGAGAAATAAAGTGATATGCATGAAGAACCCCAAAAGCAAGCGAGACATTTACTTAGAGTATCAACTTGTGAATTGTGGATTCTATGTACAATAAAAGGATACAAATACTTTATCATTCACTTTCTGTGTCATTGTTTTGTAACCATCACTGGCCTCCTATGCGGTGCCCAGCCCCAGAAAATGCCAGAGGCAAGGGAGATGATTCATGGATTGCATTTTTTTTATTGCTTTTAAATTCTCTAGTAATTAAAAGTATCATATGCTTTTTAGGGTAAAGGACAGTTCAAGGAACATCTGGTTTCTCTGTTGGTTCATAAATGGAGATACCTTGGTATTGAAAGTCAGCATTCTCTCCCAAGGTCACAAAGAGACTTAGGGAAAGAAGTCAGAGACAAAAATTGACGTGCTTTTTTCCATGTCATTGTATGAGCTGACCACTCAGTGGTAATTGGTGATGGAATCAGAACCCTTGTCCCTCTCCAACAACTCTCTCTCCTCACTGGTGTCTGTGAGGGGCAGATGGGAAGGGGGAGTCTTAGAAATCTACCCAAAAGAAATGAAAACATGCGTCTAGAAAAAGACTTGTATGCAAATGTTTTCAGTAGCATTATGTGTGAGTCAAAAAATGGAAATAACTCAGACATTAGTCAGCTGGGGAATAGAGCAACAAAATGTAGTACATTGATAGCACTGAATACTACTTAACAGTAAAAAGAAACTATGTACTGATATGTGGCACTACAGGGCAAACATTCACGTGTGACATGAAAAAGCCAGACACAAAAGGCTACATATTGTGTGCGTCAATTTATATGAAATATCCAGAACAGTCAAATCTATAGAAAGAGAAAATAGACTAGTGGTTGCCTGGGGCTGAGGGTGTGAAAGGTGATGACTACAAATGGGCATGAGGGATCTTTTGGTGGTGATGAAAATGTTCTAATGTTGGATTTTGGCAATGGTTGTGCAACTCTGTAAATTTGCTAAAAGTCATTCAAGATACACATAAATTATATTATGCAAATTATACCTCAGTAAAGCTGTTTTAAAAAAATGTGGAAGGGGCACAGTTTATCCTTAAAGGACCGAAGTTTCCTTAACTCCATTCACTCCACTAGCTACCCATTTACTCTCACCTAAAATTTATATTCTCAAGATGCAGGGTAGCGAACTTTTGCCCTTCAGAGCACATTATTCTGTGACAACAACCTAACATTTTTTGAGATCTTTCTACACATTTTACCCATTTTGTCTTTTATTCCTTATCACAACCTATGAGATAGTCATTATGTCAACCCAATGTTAATGATGAGGAAACAGAGTCATTGATCAATGTCACACAGCTTATACGAAGCTGAGGAGACTTGAACTCTTGATTTCCAGAACCCAGACTCTCAACCACAATGCCACTGCTTGCCTACCAGATGATCGATGGCTATTTGTTGGATGAAACAAAGATGCGTTCATGTGGCTGCCTTCCTGAACTGGCTTTGCACCAAACAAAGGGCAATTATATTACGAATTCCTTCTGTCACAGTTTTAGTACATTTAGGAATATAATGCCTTTATTATTTCCTGCAGTTTATTTCTAAAGCAATATAATGAAGTAGTAGTTTAAAAAGCTCCAAGGTTTTTGGACTGAATTATTAAAGATTAAGCAGGTGATTGCTTGTGCCTTTTGGCCACCAGCCATCGTCTTGTCACTGGAAGGATCCATTCTCTCTCTTTAACATATACTTAATTTACAGTGGCAGGCTTATATAAGAGATTATTATTGATGAAGTTTTTGTTCAGTTTTGCTTATTTTTGTTGTTGTTGTTTTCAAAGAGAGAATGACAATGTGTGTTGTTTGTTTGTTTCCCTGATTAAAAAATTATTTACCTGATAGAACAAAATTTTATGATGAAATATCAGCAAGAGGTGGTAACTTTTTTTAAATTAAAACAATTTTTTAAATTAAACAATTGTTTTGATAATATAGAGTATAAACAAAGGAAAACACTGGAATTAGATTCAAGAATTTAGGTTAATATCTGAAAATGATACTAACACTTTGAGAAATTTACTTTCCTTGCTAAGTAGGAATAAGACAATGTGCCTTCCAGTTCTATTGTGAATATCAGTGGTGTATGAATGCATGGATATACTTCTGTGCAGAGAGTGGATGCTCAATTAGGGCCTGTTGAGTTTATTTGTGTTTAATTATTTTATTGTATTTGCTGTTCAACGCACAATATTATAAGTGTTTTGCTCGATACTGGTCCTTGGGGATACGATGGCATGCAAGAGAGTCAGAGTCTTTGTCTTAAAAAGTATTTTCTAGGGAGGAAGGTAAATAAGACCCAAATAAAGGGAAGTATTATTGTGTTAAGAGTTTATGAACAATCATGAGTTGCCTAGGTGGCTTGGTTGGTAAGAGTCTACCTTTGGCTCCAGTCCTGATCCTGAGTCCTGGGATCAAGCCCTGTGTCTGGGCTCCCTTCTCAGCAAGGACTCTGCTTCTTCCTCTCTCTCTGCTCCTCCCCTCTATTTGGTGCACGTGTGCTCTCTCTCTTTCTCTCAAATAAATAAATTAAACTTTTTTTAAAAAAGTTAAGAAACAATCAAACCAAATATGAAAAACTGAAGAATTATGTCTTTCTATGAGGCTGAGGGAATAGCTATTTAAATAGCACGATCAGAGAAGTTTTCTCTGAGGAGATATTATCTGAAATATTATTTGAACAGAGAACCAACAATGGAAAGAATGAGGGGGAAGAGGAGTTCAGGAAGAAGAAACATATGCCAAGGCTATGAGTAGGTAAAGAACTTATGTTACAGGAACTCAACCATCACTGAGGCTGGAACATTGTAGGAACTAGGAAAGAGGGCTTACTAATACTTGAAAAGCCATAAAAGGATGTGAAATTTTACTCTAAATAAAATGAAAAGCCACTGAATGCTTTTAGGCAGTAGGGTGATCCAATCTGTATTTCAAGAAATCCCTTCAGATTGGAAGGAATAAGAGAAAAAAACAAGAGGACATATAGGAAGTGGTTCAACACTAAAGACAAGAGTTAATAGGAATCATTACTAATGCAACGAATGCATTACAGGGGATGGAGAGAAGAGTTTGATTTATTTTGGGTAAAGACTCAGCAGGGCTTATTAAGGGTTGGATGAAAGTGGAGAGAGGAAAGGTAGAGTCAAGACCACGCCAAAGTTACTGTGCCTGGGTTTCTGATGTGAGCTTCTGTACGGACCCATTATAGTGATGTGGAGGATTAAGGGTAAAATTAAGAGTTCTCTTTTGGACATGCCATGTTGGAGATGTCTCTGAGATATTCCAGGGGAGGGGACTCACACTGAGATAGAAAAATAATTTGGAGTGCAGCGACTTCTGAGCTGAAGATATAAAATAGGAGTCATTACCATAAAACTGCTAGAATTGAATGGCTATAGGTAAATAGTGGGAAATGGCTGTTCTGCTAACAAAAAACAATCAGAAGCCCTGGATTCTGCTCCTTATAGTATACCATATTAATTAACTTATAGTATCTACGGTGCCTGGTAGTAACAGAGATGTTAATATAGATCCCCAATGGGTTTTATAATATGTTGCATTTTAGGAAATGGGGCAATCAAATTTATAATTTATGATTCCATTTTTCTTTAAATAAACTGATCTGCATTAACACTATATGACTTTTAAAATGTTGAGATATCTATGGTCCCTTGGTTTGGGTTTGCTTATGGATAGCAATACTGAATTGCAGGGTGTTGATTTATACTAAATCCTGTACATGAAAATCCTCTTCTCATATTTACTGTTGATTGGGGACCTAGAATGTGCCATCCATTGTTAAAAGTACTAGGGAGGCAGAAATCACATCTCTTAGAGTCAGTTTAATTAGGAGGAGACAGACATGTGAGTAAGTAATTGCGATGAAATATGGTAAATGCCATATTCTGGGATGATATTAAAGAGAGGGGACTAATAAACTTCTAAAGGTTAGAAAACATTTTATGAAAAACCTGATATTTAAGTTGAATCATGAAGGATGGATAGAGATTTCTAGGAAAACAAGATAATGGGTATTCCATGAAGATCTGTGCAAGGTAGAAAAAGTGAAACAGAGACAGAGATATTATGTGACTAAATCAAATTTGAAAATAGCATTTAGTAAAAGGCTTAAGACCTATCAGGCATTCAATCAATATCTGTTGAGCGAATAAATAGATGAATGAGCCTCCAAATTTTGCTCACTCTATATTGGCTCCGATTTCCAGGAATGGGAAATAGAAGGATTTCTTGTGTATAGACTTTATGTATTATTATTAATTATACACTCTACTATAGCATGTGAAATTCCTAGTGACAATATACATAGATATTTGATAGTGTGGTAAAAATGCCTATGTTTGTATGTTTGGAGAGAGAGAGAATGCAGGGAAAGAGATGGAGAGAAAGTAAGAGAGGGAGGATGAAAAATAATTTTTAAAAACATTTTGTGGGAAATGAGCATTGAAAGAATTTGCTCTAAGTTGGCACTGGGCATTACATGTGAAATCAAAACCATGACCTATTGGGTTTAGGAAGGGAAAAACATTTCTGAATATTGGTTTTACCCAAAGGAAGAAGAAATAATAAGACTACAGTCAAAGCATGTGATAGGGAGTCAAAATGAGAGATTCTGTCCACCAAGGAGGTGCAGGATACAGTTTTATAGAGGAACCAGGTCAGATTATTAGGAATTGAAGAAATGGAGAAATCAACAGGAGAATGCGACATGGAAAAAATCAAGAGTTAATCCAATTTTATTATAGTACCTGATTCACTTTTGACTTTAAGGGGACAGGTCTTAGTTTTCTGAACTCGCCACTTGGTGTCTGGCAACTGAGCTCCGCTAGAAATGGTGGGCAAGTCACAGCTCAGAAAAAAACAAAATAGGTTCTTTTCAAAAAGCAACACGAGAAATAGGGAGTAGTAAAGACCCTGCTGATGATGGAGTGGGCGATTCTGCTAAAATTCATTTGCAAAAGATAATCATTCACTGGAAGTAGGAGAGACCAAGTTTAAGGACTACATTCATTATGTTGGAAGAGGGAGCTATAGAGCTGCTTCTTCTTTAAGGACATCACATTTTGGTTGAAAACCATTCTTGTGGAATGTTCTATGAGGTTCCAGTTAAATTTGTTTGGATTAAATGTGAAATTATTCCTTATTTTCCCTTGAAGAGAATTAATATATATAGCTCTCCTTAACCTTAGAAATTGGCAAAATGAATGCCATCTTTTGGTTTTCTAGTTTATTTTCTAGTTGCACTATACTTCGGATAGTGCAACTGTTTGATTCCTGGAATTATCATAATCAGAATTCTGTAGCCATAAACATTATTGTCTGTAGTTCTTATAACTTTGATTCTATAGTGTTTCTTAAAGACACTGATTCAAAAGAGTACTTCACAGAAGTATTCCTGAGATGCTAAGACAGACTCTGGTTCAGAAATTTCTGTAACATATCCATGCTGATCAATTTATACAGTTTTATAATTATGCATTTAAAAGGAAGGATTCTTACTTCTGAGTTTTATGTTAAACAAATGTCCCATGATGCCTCTGCTGCCATTTGAGTTAGTCTTTCCAAAAAGTGAATATACTTTTGAACACTGCTGAGCACCCAAATTACATAATAGATGGTTTATAAAATCTTAATAATGACCCTCATCTATTAGATATGTCAACCTAAATAGAAAGGTATGCTGTGGCTTATGTAGTCCGAATAGAGTGCTTTTAATAAGTTCTACTATAATAAGGAAGGGAATCCTGCAATATGTTTGGTTGTTTGGTTGGGATGGTTGAATTCTGCATGAGGTGGTCTTGAACTCATCCCAGTATTTATTGACATTTAAAGTGGACCTGAAAAAAAAAAAAACCTGAAATTGAAAAAATTTTGGTAATATTTGTACCATCCTCCTCATCAAATATTAATAATTTTGCTAATAAGACTTTCTTACCACAATCTGCCACATTTTTCTGTTATCTTTATACCTTCATCATTAGGTATATGAAATTCTTTCTTCTTGGAGTGCTTTTTCCAGTTGGCCTGAAAAACTTGTATTCATTGCTCAAGACTGAGCTTGGGCCGTATTACCTCCTCATGAAGTCTTCCTTGGTAAAACCATCAGGCCTACTGTCAGCTGAATCAAAGCGTTCCTCTTCTGCATTTCTTAGAATCATATACCTTCTCTAAAACACTAATCACCTTATTTTGGAACTGTGTGTCAGTAAATTTTCTCCCCTGCTAGCCTGTGGGGTTCTTGAGAGATGATCCCAGCTTTTTTTTTTTTAAATTGCCAATGCCTTGTTTAAGTCCTGGCATGTAATTGGAATCCCATAAATACAAGTTGAATGAAATCTATTGGAAAAAAATCTCAAATGATTATTTAAACTTTATTCACCTTCTTATGCATTTATATTTTGTCTCCCAGTGGAATTATAAGCTTTGTAACTATAGGGACTGGATCTTCTAAGTATAAGTATTCCCTTAGGAGCACATAAACAGTATTTTTATAGTTATGTAGTCAAATACTAGATATTGATTGTCAGTCTATTTCTTAGTCACCATAATCTCTTACAAGACATGAGGTGATTCTGTAGGTTGTTATAAAAGTTCAGCATCTCTTGAAATAATCCAGATGTTAGGCCCATTTCCTGTTTAAATGACACTGAGGAAATCTAGTATATTTTGTGGTAAGAGAAGCACCAACGAAGGCAAAAGATACTTTGTTCTTAAGAAACTCCCTTGTATAGATGTGGCCATAGTTGACTCATACATAATTCAGTAGTTGGTGAAAATCTGGCAGTGCCTCCCCAACTCATGGCCAAAGTTGTTGGAGATTCTTTCCAGATCTCAATTATACCTTCAATTTCCTCCAATTCCATTTAGCACATCTTAATTGAGTGCTCACTATGTGTTATGCATTGGGCAGCTTGCTAAGTGTTAGGTAGAGTGGAAACAATTTGGATATAAGCAGACTGGAATGATATTTATTCCTGGCTTTTTCTCTTACTATCTAAGTGATTTAGGGCAAATTACTGAACTTCTTTGACCTCAGATTTTTAACCTGTCAAAGGGAGGATATGAATCTCAGCTTCATAGGAGGTTATAAAGGAGGAAGGGCTGCCACAGTGTTTGGCTCTGAATTGATGCTCAGTACATGCTAACCTTGTGATTCACCAAAGAGGAGCACCAGACTTTCACCAGCCTATAGTAGGGGAAAAAACCATGAAGGACTCTATAAGAAGGGAGATGCCAGCTACAAAGAGACAATTGGACTATAGGTTGTTTCCAGATATCTGTATTTTAATAACATTATTATGTGTTGGATTTTTAAAGAAGGATATGTGCCAAGGTAGGGTTATAATTCAATTTTGATTACAGTAACTGTTATGTGTAACAGGCTAGCCAAAGGTTGCCAAGTTCCCTGTGCCCAGGCCCTGAATTTAATAGCAGTAATGGCTTTACACAGCTACTTCAACTCCCCATTACTGTCTGCTTTTGATTTAGTGGCAGTCTTCTCCCCTGAGGTAGGGTGTTGATGCCATCTCCTTGTCTGGCTCGGGTTTCTGGGGAGATGTTCATTCTGCCTGAGACCTGCCAGGAATCTATTTTTTAATTTCCTGTTATTAGGTATGGTAGAATAAGGCAGAGTTTCTTTCTTTCTTTCTTTCTTTCTTTCTTTCTTTCTTTCTTTCTTTCTTTCTTTCTTTCTTTCTTTCTTCTCTTCCTTCCTTCCTTTCTTTTTTTTCTTTCTGTCACCCACACCAAACAGCTCTTTTACAGAAGCATTCCTATTGTTCTATGGGTTTTATCTATAGCAAATCACCAATAAGCATCTGTTTATTAAAATTATTATAGTGATCCATGACTTTTGTATTAAAAATATTTTCAAGAACAATATCAGTCTTGCTGGTATATTTTACAAAGAAATAGAGATTTCTCTTTGAAATTTCTTACTATCCTTCCTTTATCCCTTTATTCCTTCCATCCTTCTTTCTTTCCTCCTTTCCTCCCATTCCTTCATTCCATCTTTCCTTTCTTTCTTTCTTCTATCCATCATCTATCCATCATGCAGCCATCCATCCATCCATCAGCCATCAATCATTCTGCCATCCATCATCCCTCTTTCCTTCTTTCTCTTACCATCCTTCTTTGTCTATTTCTCCTCTTTCCCTCCCTCTTCTGCTTTCTCTTTTTCCTTTTTTCTTCTTCCTCCTACTCCTGCTCTTTCTTTTATTCTTCTCCCCTTCTCTTCCTTCTATTATGTTTTACTCCTTAACTTAATGAATCCTCTTGCAAAGACTCCTTTTATTGTCTATAGTTTCACCTTTTGTTCTCATCTATTCCTGCTGGTTCTGTCTTGTATATACTTAGAAGTCATCTGTATCACCCATATTTATATCCTTCCAATATTTGTAGATTCTTATCCTATCCCATGGTTGTCAGTTAGCCAAGTAATAGGCATTTATCTCCTTTAATCTGGCCTCATAAATCAAACCTTTCTTTAATCATTTTTTTTATTATTCCCTAAATGGTTTCCAATCTGTCTGCATCTTTCTGAAATGGAAGGGCCTCAAACTTAATGCAGGACTCCAAGGCTGAAAGCTAGCTGGCTCAATTTTGCTATTCTTTTTCTCTGAACAAACATTTCATAACAAACAAGTTTAGTATGGTTCTTTATCTTGCCAACTTATTGCTTTGCAAACTCATGCAGAAAAGTCTTTACTGAGGTTGCCTAAAGTAGATTTAAAAAAATGCACTTTTTCTAGGGGGCAGAAGGACAAGTGTTTAAACCCAGATTCAACGCTATTTATGACTCGTGCACTTAAATTCCATGTGACTAACATTCCTCATATCTAACACAGAATTAAAAATGTCTGTTCTCATGAAAAGAGCCTGGACTAGGGGGAGGTGAGCAAAGTGCACAGAATACTTGAAGGACCCTGAGAATGAGCATCCCCTTAAAGTTTGCACCTAAAGTGCCAGATTTGTTTCATCCTGGTTCCAGCCCTAATCATGGGAATAAAATATCACATGTGAAAATTCTCCGAAAAATTGAATATACAGACAGACATAAGGTATTGGCATCATTGTTTTTCACCAATATGGTTGAACATGACTCTACCAGCAGAGGCATTGCATATGTGGAGCTCCCTTCACCAAGTCCCTTCCTCCAGTCTCAGCATTTCACTCTCCCAGGCTCCCAGTGCCTGGGTTTTGCCAGCCCCTGCCCCCCAAGCCACCTCTAGGCCAAAACCTATGCTGTTCAGACACAGGCTTTATGATGTCTTTATCTTGCCATCAAAATGTACTTATCCAGATTCCCATTCCTTCAGAGTCCTGCTTATCTGCTTTCTTGAAAATAACAGCTTCTCAGATGAAATTACATTTGTCTCTGTGTCTATAAGGAAGGACCAGCTTAATGTGTTATCTATGTCAAGTCACAAAGTTGTAATTTCATTAAGGTGTTTTGTGGCTACAATGCCTTACTCTCCAAGTACTCTAATATATGGTTTATAGAAACATTTGATCATGAATTATAGTAAGAAGTATATTTTTTATCATGACCCAGAACACACATGAAAATGATTAGAAAAGAATTTCATAAAATACTACTAACCCTTTCTACTTCTGAAATAGTTACATACCGTATTCTGTCTTAAAAAGTGGATTTCAGGTGGTTCAGTTGGTTAAGCTCTTGATTTTGGCTCAGGTCATGATCTTCGGGTCCTGGGATTGAGACCCATGTTGGGTTCTGTGCTCAGCAGGCAGTCTGCTTGAGGATTCTCTCCTTCTCCCTCTGCCCCTCCCTCCATATTCTCTCTCTCTCTCTCAAATAAATAAATCTTTAAAAAAATAGATTCTATTCAATTCTTACCTTGTGTACTCATTTCTATCCTAGAATGTTCCATTTTTAAAACTGGGGATCATGAACTCAATAAGTTGATTTCGCTATCCATTAATACGACACAATCATTCTTGGGGGAAAGAAAACACTCAAAAGGATTATTTTTTAATGGAAATGTGTGGATGGCTGTGGCACAGATTTTTAACTGATGTTTGTGTGCCTATGTGTATCTGGTATGCCTGTGTAGGTGGTAGAAGGTAATGCTTTTCTGACTTCACTATGGGTGGAGAAGAGAGGTCACCTTAATGGGGATACAGTTGTCTCATGTGCCCTGTTATTTAACAGGTTAGTAGGTAATTCAAGGATTAGGCAAATTTAGTCTGAGGCTCATATTGGGTGGATAGCTGGATTATCATACTAGGGCAGTGAGGAGAAGGCAATCTCCAGAGATCCAGAGAGGCTGGCCAGCGTTTGAGGACTTTCTAAACAACAATATCAAAGAATCCTGGTAACTGAGAGGCAGGTATTAGAGGTAAACTGTGGATTTAGATACAAGAGGAAAACTAGTTATAAATGGATCCGAAAATCGCAGCAGGGTTTCAGGCAAGGCTCATCCCAGCTATCGCATACATCTGTGTATTGACTTGCTGCTCCTTGAGTCTGTCCTTACTTCTGATTTGACTGATCCAACTACGTGCACATGAAACTGGAAGATCAAAGCTGTAACTAAAGCCAGTGTGAAGGTTCGAAGAATGAACAGCGCCTGGTAGATCTTGGGAAGCAAACAGGCTTATCTTTGACCTTTCCCTCCTTTGACCTGTCAAAAGCACAGACCCCAAGTACCACATTAGAAGGTGTACCTCCCCGAATGTACTTGGATGTAGTTTTTTTTTCTGATGTACTTCAGATTGCTTTGGTATGCCATCTGCTTGGACTTGCACTCCATTCCTCCCAGGGGTGCACAGCCATTATCAAATTCATAATATTCCAGAGTTCTTTTTTTTTAAACAGGAAGAATTATATTGTTTTCTGCATAGCTTATTGATGGCTTAAACATTTTTTTCTAAACAGTTCTTGATTGAATGACTTTTCATATTACTGGTTTCCAGAAAAATGTTTGCTAACCTTGTAAGGTTACAGGATCAAGTTTATGAAGAGAAAAATAAGCTCCTCTTTCTGCCCAGGCTCTCAACAAAATGAATCCCAAGTTCATGTATAAACTTGCAGTTACTAAGGGTACACATCAAGAAGCAGTACAAAAGTAACAGGGCTTTAGAAAGAAAAAAAGGCGGAGAATAGTGTGTTATTTTTTCCTTCCACTATTTGGTGGTACAACAGTAACAAAGTACTTTGATACACAATGCATTAGTCCCCAAAAATATAAAAGTAAATAACTGATAAAATATACAGAAAAATGACCTTTTCAGAATCCCATTTCAAACAGTCAAAGTCAGGGGCTTAAGTGAGTGATGAATCTAAGATGCCTTTTCCGAGCAGAATAGAATTGTAGAGGCTCATTTCTACCCTGGGTAGGAAGAAATTCATTATTAGGATCGCTCTGACTCACGATGATGCTGTGAACTTCTAATTACCCCAGGTAATGTAGGCAAGGATAGTACATAATTGAAGTTCAACGGTAACAGAAAAGGCTTATTTTAACAATGTATGTCAAACATACATTGTTTGACATACATTCTTTCCTAGCAGACATTTGCATAAGCCAATGAAAAGTAGCCTAGCTGCCTGTGCATCCATCTACCTCTCTCTCTTGCATAGCTTCCCTTTTGGCAATGTCGTTTTACACGATATAAAATAGTCAAAATATGATGAGAAGGGGTTATGCCTTTCTTGTGAGCTGGAGAAAGCTTGTGTTATTTTTCATGCTCATGACAGTGAGGATACTTGCAGACTTGAGGTAGACTCCAGGTTCTATTGATTTCATGCACATAGAAATAATCTACAGGTGGACTCGTGGCCAATCACTGCAAGCTTCAGGAGCTTGCGGTTGATGGAGAGCCACAAATGACATGGACAGTGAAGTGAGAGAATAAAACTATTACGTGAAGCTCCAACAGCTGCAAAGATGCTCATCCCATATCCAGGGCCCACCAGCATCCACCATGGGGACCACCTACCATTTTCAGAGAAGCTTACCAATGAGGATATGGGCCTAAAAATGCCATCTGTTTTCATTCCCACTGGTGCAGAGGATTGAAAGGTTTGGGGGCAACCACAATTTAAAGGGAATTCCCAAAAGGGGAGCTCCAAAATGTTTGAGCAAGGGCAGCATCATTGGAAACTCCTCATAACTTCCCAGTGAGGCTTCTCTGAAGGGTAGAAGACCCATTTGGATATACAAGTTCTGACAATAAATACACGTATTGGCTCTTTACTTTCTGATTTTAATAGTTAAACCTTTCATTTTATATGTATAATAGGAATGAATGTTTGCTTACTTACTAGGTTGTTGACATTACCTAATTGTTAAAAAAAAAACCTGGTTGATGAAAATACATATTTGCCTATTTGATTTCTTCCATGAATTCGTGTGTGTGTGTGTGTGTGTGTGTGTCTGTGCTCACGTGCACGCATTTTCCCTCCAAAGAAAACAGAGTCATTGACAAATGATTGAAAATGTTTTCTTCTTTGGTCACTGAATAGCAAGTATATTTTTATGGTTTTATATTAATTAATCCAAATGACTCCTATGCTCATTAGTAAAAATGCGTTGATTAACTTTACGCTGAAATCATAGGGTTTAAAAATCGTGAGGCGAGGGCACCTGGGTGGCTCAGTGGGTTAAAGCCTCTGCCTTCGGCTTAGGTCATGATCTCAGGGTCCTGCGATCGAGCCCTGCATCAGGCTCTCTGCTCATGGGGAGCTGCTTCCCCCTCTCTCCCTGCCTGCCTCTCTGCCATCTTGTGATCTCTATCCTCTGTCAAATAAATAAATAAAATCTTTAAAAAAAATTGTGAAAAAGGAACTGTTGGCGTCTGAATTGAATTTTATCAAATGCAAGATATTGTACAAACAATGTGAATCCTCAGTACCGAGATCAGAAGCCACTTTTTCTCCTTGCTAATGACAAGCGTTTCTGTCCCACAAAAACACTGAACCACCTTTTCAGTGTCTCTTGAAGGGCTGACCATCCCCAAAGTACGAAGGCCAGAGCAGCTCATCAGAACAAATTGATGTCAGCTGTGAGAATACTGTGTGGGGCGGTATGGGTTCCCAGAGAAAGGGGATATAGGAAACCGTAAGCTAGTCATTCCCAGTGCCAAAGCTGGACACTATAGGGTTGCTTTAATAACTTGGGAGCCTGCATCAATCCACAGGGGGAGCGGCTAGTAAATAATTAGTTCATGAAAACAGATTTGGATGTTCAATAGAGTAAAAATTTAATAAAAATAGGGGGGAAGCACAATTTTGTGGATTAGCGATTGTCTTCGACCCCCTGGATTGTTTTAGAATTGCTCTGAATTTTCCAATTTGACTAGCTATTCCATTGGATGAGCTTCATACTTGCTAACAAACTGGCTCTTAAAATATTTCCCTCTTTATGCATTAGAGTCATCAGGCATCAAGTTGCCAGGTTGTCAGTGGTCTTACTCTTCCTGCATAGAAGTGATGAACGAAACTCTTTCACACCGAGGTGTTAGAGATTAATGTTTTTTACCATTTAAGTTCTTTTCAGGACACCTGGAATACTTAATGTGAAAAATTAAAACAGTAATAGTAGGATTCAAGATATGGTGATTCTTTCCTGGAGGGTTATGTGTTTGGCTTAAATCCTGCCCTACAGCAAGCATGCCCTTAGTTTCTCCCTTCTCTTCTTCCTCTCCTCTTTCCTGCCTGCATTTACTATAACTTTTACTGATCAACAAATATATTCCAGTCACATGGCTAAGTACTGAGGACAGAAAGGCAGACATGATCCCTCCTCTCAAGCACTCTTAGTTTCATAGAAGAAATAGTTATGTCAACCAGCTCATAAATCTTAGAACAATCATAGTTACATACAAAGCAGAAAGAAGGGGGTCAATTTTGTGGAGGAAGGGTCTTGTGAAAGACGCTACTCCGGCAAAAGTATTTATGCTGAGTCTTAAATGATGGATAGGAATTTCTCAGAAAGGAAAGGAAGCAATTGTCAAAATCGGCCTGGCAGTTTGGCTGCATCAATTGTTCAGCCTGACTTGAACCCAGGGTGTGAAGACAGATTGTCAGGATATGAGGCTGGAGAACTCCTCAGAGGGGTGGGAGGGACCTTGTGTGCCTTTGAGGATTCCATTCTACGCTCAGTGAGAAACCACTAAAAATCGAAGTGGGAGAATGACATGATTCTAGCACTCTGACAACAATGTAGACGGAGAGTAGGTTGGAAAAGGAAGAGAGGCTCAACAGTTTTCTCATCCTAAGGGAGACCATCCTGGGTGAGCCTAATCTAATCAAGTAATCAAGTGACCTACCTGAAAAGAGGTCAGCGAGATTAGAAACCTAAAAGAGATTTTCCCCTGGCAGTGACAGAGAAAATTGCCATGTTGTAGAGAGAGCAAAGAACCCAAAGCAATTTTGGGGAACTGAGACCGGTCCCTTTCCTACAGCTCACAAGGAAGTAGGGATCTCACTCAGGTATCCACAAGGAAATGAATTCCGTGAGCAACTAGTGGTCTC
Organism: Nasua narica; assembly: GCA_028533885.1. NCBI lineage: Eukaryota > Metazoa > Chordata > Mammalia > Carnivora > Procyonidae > Nasua > Nasua narica. Next base: position 13,984,531 of record CM052800.1, on the reverse strand, counting down.
GAAGCAGACCCAACAGAGCCTTAGATATGACCATAACCTCAGCCTATACTTTGACTTAAGCCTGAGTAGAGGGCTCAGCTCACCCATTATCAGACTCCTCATCCATCGAAACTGTGAAATATAAATTTGTCTTGTTCTAAGTCACTCAGTTTGTGATCATTGACCATTTAGCAGTAGGAAATTACTCTGTGTATTCATGCCACAGACTAGAGAGGTACTCTCCTCAAAACCAGCAGGTCATGCTTGACTGACTTATTCTGATGACCCTTCAAAAATGTTTCAATCTGTTGATGGCTATATATAAATTCAGCATAGCATGTGTTCAATTATCTATAGAAGTTAATCTTTCCTTCTTTGGGCCACTTTCTGTTATTTAATAAGTTCCATTTCCATTGTGTTGATGAATTTTCTTTTCAATATGGTCCTACTAAGGGCAAGTCCATACGTGTATTTCACATAAAACATACACTTGATGATTGTGCAAAACTTGATTCTAGCATGATATGAATATCATGGCTATTATTTGTGAAATATTCTTGTTGAAAAGCAAGGTTATTAAAAAGTGATTAAGTTGGAGTCGTTAGTAGTTAAACTACAACATAAAAGTTACATGAATAATTGTCAAGGAAATTGTTGTGCATTATTTTTTATATTTTTATTTCTTTGGTGCAGTAAAATAAAAGGATAAACAATTTTTATACTCTATTACTGTGAGGAAGTACAACATATCAACTACAATGAGGAACAATTTGTTGGAAGGAATATTTGGAATGAAATCTGGCTAAATACATATCTGCAGCTAAGATTTCCATTAAGCAAGGCTAAAATCTGTAGAAATTGCCCTGGGTTTAATGATCACATAAATAATCCTGTTTCAATTATTTGAGTCTTAGATAATTTCATAGTAAATGAATTAGGCATTAGACAACTTTGTGTCTTTTGTTACTTTTATAGTATTGATTTAGATAAAGATTATCCCCGGCGGAATAATGGCAAAAGGCTCCATGTGGCTGCTGTTTTGTTTTTTATTAGATCTCCAACTAAAATATCTACTTTATCTAAATCAGCTTCACGCTTCCGAACATCGGCATCCATCAATTGCTATTTATTTCACTTTGCTGGGTTATTAAGATGACTGCATATGAGTGTTGTCCCTGACATGGGTGATTGCATTTGGAGCTAAAAGGGGGATGTTCCAGAGACAGATTCAAGAAGGGAGCTAGGATATGTAGCAAGGCAGAGAAGGGGGGGGATGTTTTATGGTCCTGCCTCCATTTACGTTACATCTGAAGCTCCCTGGTGAAAGAAACTTGTGAGGAACGCAGAGAATGAATCATCAAAAAATACTTTGACAGCGTGGAATGGAAACTTGTATCTATTCACAAACGATTTAAAAATAGCTTACTTCTAGTAGGGGAAAAAACTTTCTAGAGAAGTTTGAGAAACTGATGGACCTCCTATCTATTCTTAATCATGTCGAGTTTGTGATAGGTGTGACTCTCGGCTAGTTTTTAATAAGCTGGGGAAACGTCTCCCTGGAGGCTGTGTTCCTTACCGGGGGAGAGTGTTGCCGCAGATTAATGCAGTGTTTTTCGTGGTGTGGTCCAGAGGAGTTCTGCACTAGAATCGTTGGAATGTTTGATTAAAAAGCAGATTCATGGGCTCTACCCAAGACCTACTAAATCAGCACCTCTGGAGAAGGTCTGAGGATTCACGTGTAAGAGGATCTCTAGATAATTCTGATGCACACTAAATTTTGAGCACCACCAGTTAACATATATGTAGAGCAGCTCTCTGCTCTCTCTTGCCAGTGCTGGATAATATCACTACTATTTACAACTCCCCCCATTTCTCTTCAGTCCTGTAGAGATGAACTGAAGTACAGCTTCAGAGTGTTTCTGAGTCACTGTCTATTGTTCCGCCACTTAATTACCTTTAACCACTTAGTAGATTGGCTCTGCTATTCATCCTGAGGTCAGGATTGTCTGGTGAAGCTTCAAGTAGTGTTGCTTCTTTACCATTGAGGAGATTGTCTAGTCATGGAACCCGCAGTGTGATGCCCAGGTGGGGATGATGAGGCTGATGGAGCAGTGGAATATGTCCTTGAAGATGAATTTCCTCAGCAGACTACAGGGCTCTTGGAAAATGCAGTTGAACCTGAGTAGAGTCTATGGTCTGATGATACACTAATACATCTATATCTTTCATTCTGTAGAGTGTCCCAGAAGGGAAGGTGACCAAGATGCTCTTAAAAACCAGTGCCCAGAAAAGTTATTTCAATTTTTACATACATATATGTACACACACATACATATCCATATATATTATTTGCAAGAGGGATACCTAGATAGTGATTTTCTTAAGATGAGTGATTTAAAAGCCAAGGCGTTATAAATGAATAAGGTATTCCTGTATTACTTGTGGTGAGGATGGGTGGTAGTCTTGACGGGTGAATGTGAGCAATGTGTTTTCTCTAGAATCCCAACTCAACAGAAGATAAGTCACTTATTTTTATCCACATGGTGACTGAGAATAATAATAGTATTAAGCTAATTGAGTTGTTCTGTGGATTTCTTGAGATAATTTACGGAAAACAATTAGAACGGCACTTGACATGTAGCAAGGGCTCAGTAAATAATAATAATGATAGGTACCATATACTGAGCATTTATTAGGGGCTGGTATGTGTTCTGAGTGCTTTGCCTGAATCATCTCAGCATGTTGCCTGAAGTCATGAAGCTCTAAAGTGGCAAAATGGGGATTTAAACCTCAGTGTGCTCCTCACCTCTGCATTATCCTGCTACTTTCATGAATGTGGGTCATTATTTCTTCACATTATTACTGAAATAAATTCCTCATCTGATGCCTTGCTGCATGGGTTTAGTTCAGTTCATTTTGGAAATCCAAATATCTTCCCTATTTGCTCAATCATGGGATTTAGCCAGGCTTCTTTTGGATCAAGTAACAACCAAAGGAGGGAAATGAGTTAGAGGCAGGCAACTGGTGCTCATTTTGCATATCAGAATGGGAGATGGACCGAAAAATGAGGGAAGAAATGTCATGAAGGCATTGGGGCAAGGGATTTGGCTGATGTTGAGCATTTTCCAGGCTCCTGGTGAATTCTCTGCCAAGATTTAGTCTTATTCTCCAGTGGTCATGCAATGCAGACTGCCCTTCTGATTAAAAAAAACAAGTCACCACCTCATGTCTGTATGGTATAAGCCCGATGCAATAAAGTTGGTCTTGGTTACATTCTCCTACGGCCCACTGCCACTCAAGCCTAAGTGGGTACTTTCCATATTTGTTTCAAGGTTACCACCAGATGCCACCATGGATTATAGTTATTTGCAGTTGTACCTAAAACACTATCTGCTCATGATCTCTTGGGTCAGAGCTGAATTCAAATCCTGGGTTGGAGATTTCCTGGTGTAATCTACAAAACACTCTGTTCCTCAGCTTCCCCTTGTACAATGGAAAGAATGATGGCAGCCACCTCTTAGGATTTATGCGAGGATGCCATGAAAGAATTCATACAAAGCACTCAGTCCACTCTTTGGTCAAATAGTGATTATCCTAAAAATATGAGCTATTATCATCTAAATTTTAATAGATTTTACACTTTACAAAGACAGGGAAAAAGATTGTTATTTCCCACATGCCATTGTATGGTACTTGGACCAAAAATCTAACAAATGATGACTGATCATAAATAAATGGAATCAAGTTTTGCTTTTGACCGGGCCAGTAATTGAGGCTCTGAGACTAGGGTATGGAGAAGCCTTTCTTCCCTTCCCCTCCAACCTTCAATCGAAAAGACACAAATAAGTAGAATCCCTTTCTTCTCTACCTCAGTTCATCAAAGGGTAGCCTTATCTCTCATTTTGGAAGAAAACATTATTTTCCTTCCAAAAGCCATATTGCTGAGAACTTTCTGCCCGTAACTGGTGATTTTGAATAAACTGCACTTTAGTGATATGCTCTGAAGTACAAGAGTAAAATTGTCTGTAATTAAGTGTGTTTATTTTTCTGGGGACAGGCCAAGGAAAACTTCATGTGGCAGTAGAGATTGTGTGACTCCCCAAATTGTTTTGTTGAACCTTCTTTTAAGCAGTGAGACCTGGATCTGCCTCTAACCATCCTCATTAATTTCTTGAGAGAATGCCATGTAGAAGCTTTTGCCAAAGTGTCATCAAAGCATTCTCTTCTCTCACTTCCACATCATACTCCTCCCTTCCCCCATCCATCGACTCCCAGAGCAGGGGCATCTGCATCTAAAATAGCATCCGTGCAAAAAGGACAAACAATCTTTCTAAAAGTCTCAGTAAAGTGTGGATACTTACCTTCGTGATGTGTGTACATTCATGCGGGGAAGCTTTTATTGAGTGCTTAGTTGTTCACATAAGGAATATCCCGAAAGTCAGTATGCAATTACCAGGCTCACTGGCTTCTGATGCTTTGGGATGTGGAGCAATTTAGCAACTCTTCTCAAGCCTCCATGTCTTCATTTGTGAGAATGAAATCTTTATTTTTTCCAAAGAGTGGTCATGAGGATGAGGACAGGCCAGCCAGTGTGTTTAGCCTCATGCTTAGCAAAGTACATGCTCATGGAGCCTACGTGTCACTTACAGCTGGTGCAGCATCTAATCTTTACAATGCTCCCAGGGGGGTATTATTGGTCCCATTTTGAAGAATAGCAAACTGAGTATCAGAGTCTAACTTGAATGATGTCAAAGATCTGGATTCGGTACCCAGGTCTCTTCTTTCTATTGATCACTCTAATATTTCTCTCTTAAAAAGGAATGTCAGGCTCAATAGACAGAAAAGATGTGGGATGAATGCTTTAATCTGAGTCTAAGTTAAGACTTGAAACTGAGAGTTATTGACAAAGCCACTTTACCTATTTAGACTGGTGTTCTTTCAGCTGAAAATCAAAGAATGGAAGGGGATGCTCTCCAGATATTTCATACCCTCTATACCAGTGGTGTTTAGGTATTTGGGACAGGGAGACCTTCTCCGATTCCTTCATTATATTGCTTTACTTGGTCACATCATTAGGAACCGCAAATCCTACTCACATTAAATGTTGAGAAAAGAACATGGTCAGGATACTCCAATGTGTAGCTCTCATGACCCATCTTAAAGAGAGGGACTGGGAATACAGCATGCTATGGGTCCCTTCCTCAGTATGAGCCCTCCTAGGAGAGTTTGCAGAAACCTCACAAGTGTCCACAGGCAGACCTAGCACTCTAGATAATAAGGAATGGGGTCCTGGCAGATAAGTCAGAGAGCAGGGGATTTTTAAGTTACATGCTCCATTCAACTTTCGTTTACCAGGCAAGTTGAAGGGGTCCACTGAGTTCCCTTGAGTAGAAAAACATAGAACAATCCCCTTTGGAGACTAGAGGTGATGTGTGTTTAAGTAATAACAATCCTGTGAAATGTCAGGAAGGAAGATCCAGGAATTTATTTAACTACTAGTTTGGAAACTTCTCATGTGGCAAAGTTACAGGGGTTGGCGGATTAATTAGAATGTCACAAAACAGTTTGGGAAGATCATTTTGGGTATAACCTTCATTCCTCGGCTAACAACCACTTGTGCCAATGTTTGGATTTTTAATTTGTTTAAAGCCGTGTAGAATAATGGGGGGAAAAGATGGGCTTTGAGTTAAACAAATCAGAGTTTGAAACTTGGTCCTATCACACACCAGTGCTATGACCTTGAGCCTGCTATTTTAAACTCTCTGAGGCTTAGTGTTTCTCTGTAAATCTTATCTAATTATGCCTATTTTCAGAGTGGTTAGGAGGGAAAAGCAATGTATGTAAAGGATCTGGCTTATGGTAATTACCCAATTAATGGTGACTATTGTTATCTAACATGTATCTATTCCATATATCTATGAACTGTAATGTGCCCTTCATGGAGGCATGTGGGAAACATAAAGGTGAAGAAGGCTTGATTTCTGCCTTCTAGAAGCTTCTTGTTAAGTTGTGAGGATGTGTGCTCAAGTGGTTGTAATATATCGTTAAGACGAAAGGTACTGTGAAGACCCCAAAACAGGAGAGATTGCCTACAATTCTCCTTGAGGAAGTTTTCTGGGAGAGTTTTCGGAAAGGGTAGAAAGGGTAAGGAAAGGATTTTCCAGACAGTGTTTTCAACAAAGCCTGCAGAGGGAAAAGCTCAGTGATTTTGGGAAAAGGAAGCTTAGCTGTCAGGTAAGGTGATGTACCGAAGTCATGACAATGAGGTGCAATTCTCAAGATGGTACCAAATCAGAGAAGGACTAGGATGCTGTGCAAAGGAGCTTGGACTTTATTCAGTAGGAAAATAAAAAGCCATGGCAGGTTTTTGGTTAAGGGAATGACAGGGAAGAGTTACATCCTGGAATGACTAGTTTGACAGCCCTGTGTGGTGTGAAAAGAGCGTGGAGGGACTTGTGATAGAAATAGGAGCTAGTAGTGACTTTGAGTGACTGAGCGCTCACTCTGTTCTAAAAGCATTACTCACTAATTCTCTCAATAGTGCATTGAGAAAAGTGCTATGATCATCAACCTTTATACAGATGAACACATTAGGTCATGGAGATGTTAGGTAATTTACCCAAGGTCACACAGCTAGTAAGGGATCCTGCCCCTGAATCCAGGCAGCCTGCCTCTGGAGCCTATGCACTACACTATATTGCCTCAAAAGCCAGCCAGGAGTTAGGGAGGAGTTACCTTGCTTTGCCTTCATCTGATCTTTCATGCTTTTTCTTGGCCCTCAGTTTGTTCATCAATCAAACAGGAGACTTGGATTGGCTTTCTGAGATGCTTTCTAACTCTTATTTTTGTTTCTATGTTTTTGATTTTGTCTTGTTTTGGTTTTTTTTGTTGGTGTTTTTTTTTTTTTCTCAAAATTCTGTATTTTAATGTAGGCCTGATCTATTTGGGCAATAAAGGGGGAGGGGTGAATGAAATGATTGTGCAGGATAAAGATAGAAACTCCAGTTTTGTTTCTGATTTTTTTTTTGTCATTGTTAAACTTTTTCTGGCTCTATATTTACTTAAGTCAATTTAAAAAAAAGCATTAGAAGTACACATTGAATGAAGTATAAGGAAGTATATATATTTCAGTGTATCAAATGGCAATGAGCTAACGCATAAGGTACCTGCTAAACCTTAAAATGTACAGATATTAAGAATATTTATTAGTTTATTGTATTCATGCTCTGAAGCAGTGTGATAGATATTAGTCAGATGAGAATATTAGTTCACAATGACTCAGACCCAGCCCTAGGATAAAGCAACTCATTGAGAAGAAAACAAATCCTGACCTAGTCTCTAAAGCCTCATTTCTCTCTGCGCTCAGCTAGTTGGGGGGAAAATACACACTTGCTTTTCCTGACTAGTAAACAGTATTTCTGAAGCAGCCGAATCCAAGCTGTCACTCCGCCTCTCTCGGCATTTTCAGGTTTCTCTTCCTATTTCAAGATGCGGTGTTCCGCTGGTCTCTGTCTGCAGCGGGAGTCCTGCTCTGGCTTAGTTTCCGTTTCCAAGGCAACTGACCAGCCCAAGGAAGCCGCGGGCAGGCGCACGGGTCCGGAGCCGCGGAGCCATCACTGCTGCGCGTCGTCTTTCTTCGGGACCGTCCTGGTGACCTCGGGGTCTTCGGGTGATCTGCGTGTTACTTCATGCGTGGCTATCTCTCTGTGTAAGAGTGATAACAGGGAAGCCGATAATTCCGACAGGCCCCTCTTAATCCGGCTGCCACTCCTGGCTTCTGCTACACTAGACAAAATGAATGCATTGCTCTTATTCACGCCCTTTCTCTCAGCCTCTCCATCTCCTCTCCTGTCCCTTTTCTCTCTCCCCCCTCCTCTCTCTCTCTCTCTCTCTCATCCTCTCTCTCTCTCTCTCTCAACCTCTCCTCCTCCCCTTCTCCTCTGGCAGTAGCCTTCTTAATGTAGTTTAATGGCTTTACAAAGAAAGCCAGGCAGAGGAGCACTTCTCACTGGCTGTGGTCGGACCATGACCTAGCTGACCATGAACTTGGAAGGGCTTGAAATGATAGCAGTTCTGATCGTCATTGTGCTTTTTGTTAAATTATTGGAACAGTTTGGGCTGATTGAAGCAGGTTTAGAAGGTAAGGGAGTGCTTTTTAGTGACTTCTAAAAATTCTCTGTTTTGCAATAAAAATTTCCTAAGTGAATGTGAAAGGCTCCTGAAATGAAATCGGAGAAATATTACTCTGGGGTGGACCTGAAGACAGGCAGGTTTGTCAGAGTAGGACAGATGAATAAAATAAACTTTTTGTAAGTTTCAGTAATGTTTTCAGAGCAGAGCATTAAAACTAAGAGAAACACTTTGAATCAAAATGTGAGAACCAAAACTGAGGAAATTAAAGGTTAATCACTGGTATGTCTGTTATATTGAGAGCATCTAGTCCATGTTGATGTTAGATTTTTTTAAAAATTGAATATCCCCTTTTATTGCATCAGTAAATTCTATTTGGGTATGTTGTGAGGTCTATTTGTTGTTATGCAAGTGCATTCGTCAAATGGAAATAGATGTCATTTATTATAATTTCTTAGGGTTTAAGATTAGAGCCTAAGAATGGCAGGCTTTTTGTAACATTGTCTTGAGAAGTATTTGTAATATTACCTTTTCACATTTCAATGTAGAGTGTAAGGGGCAGAGTCCCCAACTCATGACAGACTTTAACATAGATTCCAAATGGCCAGTTGTATTTCAAGTGCTGCTGTTTATGTTCATCAGAGGCTCATTCTCCTATTCTCCTTAGCAATCATCTCTTTCTTAAAATAAATAAATAAATAAAATGTGTTCTTGCCTGTATTTTTCCCTGAATTAAAAGTTTCTTTGAAAATCGGTATAAAGTTAGGTTATTGTTTTCTTGGTGCTTAGAACACATTTGAGAGCATGTTTGCATACAGCTAGTTACAGTTTCTCTGAAGTTGTCAGAGAAATTTTAAAAAGCACCCCTAGTTGTTATGTGACATATTTATGCTCTGATATTCGTGTTGCTTCAAATTTTAAGCTTAAGTAAAAATGCAAATATGTTTTAAATGTATTTACATTCACAACTAATCCAGTCCTCCAGAGAAAGACTGTCACATGTGACATGATTGCATTTACAATAGCAAACACCAGATTACAGTTAAGTGTGTCACTCTGATGTAGGTTATCAGAAACCTACATTCGTAACTCCTTGTGGGGTAAGGGGTGGTGTGGAAAGCTAGATTTGTTAAAGTAAGTTTGCAGAATGCTCTTTTAGAGCCCTCAGTAATGGAAACATGTATAGTGCTAAAAAAAAGATAAATCCTAAATTCTGAAAGTAGTGACTGTTCTTTAAAATTGATTTTATCTTGTTCATTGTCATAAAACTAGTAGACTAGTAACTTGGCTTGGCTTCGCTCTTCTTCACTGTGTTATTTTACCTTGCAGATGTGACAGGAACCTCCCATTTTAATGGACTAGTTTTAAGGTTTTGTTTGGTTTTGGTTTTCAGGATTTGTTTGTTTTTTTCTGAATCTGACAGTAACATGGAATAGTGTCAGTATTTCTAGCTATGTGGAGGGACTTGTTTTACCTGATTTCATCTTTGGTGTGTGGTCATTCTTTAAACTCTTTTGTTGAGGGCTTTTCCTCTGGATTTTGGAATTAAATATACTGTGTTATTAGTATTAGTTACTATTACCGCATTATTAGTTTCAGGAGCATTGACATTCACTTTCCCAAATGAGACCATTTGTTTCCTTCTTCTAAGGGCTTCTAACCATTATGAAACTCTTTTTTTTCCTTTTCCTTATTACTTATATTCTAAATTGTACTGATATGTATGTACTGTTTCTTTCTTGTATTTTAAATTTTGCAATGTCAGCATTTTCCAGTTAGTAATATTGTACTAATGCTGTGGAGAAAATGTGTTGTCTAGTAAACCGGTAAAATTTTATATCTGATTTATTTCCAGCATTTTTTTTTAAAAAATATTTTAAAATGGTAAAATGTTGATAACCACATGAAGGAGGAATTATATTTAATTTGTAGAAGTTGACAGAAACAGAGAGCAGTAGTGCTTTCCATTTTGAAGTTTGTATAAGACCTCTCCAGAGTGAATGTTGGAGTCAGAAAATCTTCAAAACAAGATTTAAGTTAGCCACGTGCTTTGCTTACTGGAGATATAAAGCAAATAAATAGACCAAATTGTTATATTTTATTGTATATGGTTTGAATCTATAGATCAGAATGTGCACACTCTGAAGTTATAGACTATTAATTTTAATTACTGAAAATGGTAAGTAGTATTTAATATCAAAATAGCATCTTCATAGATTTTCTGGAACTTTATTAAAAACAAACACTGATGCTCATTTCATTCAGATTTATTTTCACATAGGAATTTCCTTCCTTGCTCACCATTTTACATATCTAAGTAGAGGCTAATGATTTCTTTCACCTTTCTTAGTGCTGGCTGTTCAAGGGTCCTGCTAAAGAAATTTGAGTATTAAGTAGAAAAATGTGAACCTAAGTTAAAGTCCTGAGAGGACGATTTTGAATTTTTGTCCTAAACAATTAAACCTTTTCTTCTAACCATATAGCTGTTCTACAGTGTAGTTATCATCCAGAATGTAGTTTTTTTTCTTTTTGTATTATTATATATGCAATATGTATTATGTTCTCAAGGACATATATATAATACTATGCAGAATGTAGTTACTATCTTGCTTCAAATACATAGAGAGTAAATGGATTTCAAAATAAATTGGTAACACGAAAAATCTGAAATATTTGTTTTTGGTTGTCTCTGAGTACCTTGAGCTCCCATTCTTTGTAGAGGAACTGGAGATTAGGTCCTGGATGTCCTGAGTCCTTCTGTTCCAGTCTGTGTGATGTGCATAAACATGTAACACTACATGTAAATCCATGACACAGGTTTATAAACAAAAAGTTGCATTTTGCAGGTAATGTTATTTAACATGAGAAAAATAAAAACAACAGTAGGAATACAGATACTTACCCCTCCTCTGCCATTCTTTTGTTTTCTAATCTCAGATAAGCCACCTTATGTCTTTAGTTGTCTAAAATGAGAAAAATGAACTTGAAAATCTCCATGGGACTTTCCATTTCAAAAAGTTTATGAGTTTATCAGGTCATTAAAACTTGATCATTTCTATAATACATATCCTTTCTTATGAAATAGATATCAATGGCCTACTTTGGAATTGATATGTAGTGCAGCTGTGAGACTGATCTTTCCTCCTCTTCCGTAGTGGGATAATTCATCATACCTTAAGGAGATTTTCATTGTATTTCAGGAGAATAGAGAAATGTCCTTTCCTGTAGCCCTAGACTTTAACATTTGGGACTGCTATTTTAGGCACCCTTGTGATAGAGATTCTCAAAACTTACATGGAGTTCCAATAACAAATAAACACATAATGTTATGATTTATTAATATTTCAAAGGTCAGTTGTTTTTTGGTGTTTGGGTTTTTTTTTTGTTTGGTTTTTATAATTCAGTTAAATTTCAATAATTTTTCTTTTTAAACAAAGTAACCTTAATACCTGGTCAGTATGCATGTAGATTATAGTTTTAACTTGAGCAAAGTTTTGAGGATATCACACAATGCAAGAGTTTTGAATTCATACGCTCTCTCTTCTTAGTGAGGAGTTTAGGAAGCTCCACAGTTATGCTGGTTTGAAAAAATCCTAAAACCTCACAACAATAAATTGCCTCTTTTCCAGCTATAAAAATGAAAATGGTTTTCTGTTAACGCATTCCAGGGAGAAATTGAATCAAAATTTTAATGGCAAAGATATTTCATTATCTCTATATGCAACACTGGGCTGTGAAAATATCTACTTTTCATCCAAATATGTATTAAATCATGCTGAGGTAGTTACTGAATTAAGAAGAACCATCCTTCTCCCTACTACGAGCCTTAGTAAAAGGCAAGATTTTATAAGAACGCAATAACACACATGACTTGAAAAAAAATCACTTTTATTGGTAATTGTCTTCAATGAAAAGACAAGAGGAAATCACCTGTTCATGTAAGTCCTTTGTAGAATGATATGCATTAGAATTTCTTTTGTATTTATTCAACTCACTTTATTTATCAGGTATCTGTAATACTGTAGTTCAAGCTTCCTCAAGAGGCCAGAACAAGGTATTAGCCATATACACAGAGATGGATCTTTGGAACCAAAGTTCTTAATTCTCCTGTGCTGTTGCCAGAAGTGTGGATGTGTTGGGTATGGTAATAAACTGGGTCAACTGGAAAACAGTACTGACTGTGTGTACATTTCATGATGTCTCATGAGGACCGAGGGGCTGGAGATGCCCGGAAGGGAGCTGTTACTTCCATCTCAAATAGATTATGTGAAGGTCGGAAAGCAGACTCTTTTTTTTAATTCTCCTGGCATTCTGCTTTCTTAAATGCAATGGGATGCCTCAGCTGATGGGTATTTGGATGATCAGAAAGGTTTTTCTAAACTGTAATGTGTAAGACATATAGGCATAATTTATGGTGATATTATAAAACTGAAGCATAATTTTTATACCATTTAGAAATCGAATAAATAGAATATTTATAACATTTGAATTTCTTTCGGGTCTTTTATAGTTAATATTTTCTTTATCTTAAGAATATTAATGCCTAAAAGTGACTAAGGAAGCGAACTTAGTATATTCAGAACCTTAGTATATTCTCTCACTCAGAGAATCCAGAGTTATTTTGCTTGGATTCTAATCACAGCCCTGTCTCATAATAATCATGTGATTCAGGGCTATTACTTGACCTTATTTTTTTAATCCATAAAATTAAATAATGGTAGATAACATCAATATCTGGCTTTTTGAAGATTGCCTATACATAAGGCAAGTGTTAAAAACAATATAATGTTAAACTGTGTGTTAAAGTGTTAACATAGCTTTGTATTATTATAGTGCTATCTTATTTAATCTTCACCATGGTCCTCTGAGGTAGGTATTATTATTCTCACTCTAGATGAGAAAACTTAGACTTGCAGAGGCTAAGTAACTTGGTTCAAGCTTACTCAACCAGTAAGACATAAAGCTGGAATACAAACTCAGGCCATGAAGCTCTATATCCTATTTTATAATTTTAATTTATGGACATTACGGCATTATGGCAATGGCAACTAGTTCGGTGAAAAGGAGAGAGTATTAGGTCAAGTATCCATTAACTCTTTCTACAAGCTTTTCTTGAACACATTCCATATGAGGAACACTTTTAGTCATTAACATTGTTTAATAAACATAAATATCCAGGAGCACCTTGGTGGCTCAGTTGGTTAAGTATCTAACTCTTGATTTTGGCTCAGGTCATGATCTCAGAGTCATGAGATTGAGCCCCATATGACTCTGTGTTGGGCATGGAGCCTGCTTAAGATTCTCTCCCTCACCCTCTGCCCGCTCCCATGTGTGTATGTGTGTGTGTGTGTGTGTGTGTGTGCTTATCTCTAAAATAAATAAGTATAAGTACCCATGCTGACATACTGACTATACTGGTCTAACTACAACATAAAGAATATTCTAAAGCCCCCCCATCTTATAAGACAAAATCTCATAATATAATTGAATCTGCATTAAATTCCAGTCAAATCAAGTACAGTCTTTAATTGGGTCCTGGGGTAAAATTGAAAAGAAAGTAGATATACATGTTTGCTCTCAGACTGAGCCCAGTTTTTGATTTGTCTTTGGGTAACAGGTGGAACTGCTGGAAATAGATGGGACAGAGAAGGGCTGGTGATTTTGGAGAAAGGAGAAAATTCAACATAAGATGCTACTGTGTAAAGAATCCAGGATGGGCATTATTTATGAAAGAGTCTGAGGTTTATGGAGGCGATTGATTGGAGGACAGACAAAAATAAGATGATTTATAATGGAGTAGGATTTTGGAGTATGTGCATCAGCAATGATTTAGAGCATAACACAAGGCTCAATGGTGTTTTAAGCTTGGTCAGGATGTTTGTCAACAAAAAACACACTCCAGCCTCTATCCACAGATATAGAGCAGAAGGGACTCAGCTCATTCTAATTATGGGGAACAGAGGGCAACAGAGGAAGAAATCTTTCCTTAGTTGAGAATCTTTAGGACAAACAAGGTGAAAGGAGGGTTACCTATGCCATGCCCTAGAATGATCATACCCACCAGACCAGTTTGCAGATGTTATTTCTGGTTTGCTGGTAGATAAACTGGAGATTCAGAGAGGTTAAGACTTTGCTCAAAGTCACAAGGCAATAATTGAAGGAATCTGGATTATTTCCCGTATCTTCATGGTGGCAGTGCTCCAGATGGTGTTCACAATGACTACAGAAGATAAATACGCAAAAATAGGATAAAATGTATTTTTTAATAAATAGAAGCTACACCTATTAATAAATAGAAGATAAAAAGAAGCCACACCTAATAATAAACCTTCCTAAAGACTAAAAAATAAAAAAAAATAGTTCCTTTTTAAAAATTTGACTTACTTTAAAAAATTTTACTTCTATGTAGAGGCATCTGTGCAAAAACGCAGTTGTGATAATGAACCAAAACAAACAAACAAATAAGGAAGAGGGCACAAAAGGAAAGATACATCTATAGATCACATAATCAAAGTTCTGGCTTATCATGGCATTGCAAAATGGAAAGTTCTTCAGAAATTTGCAAATTCCAAAGCAATCATTTCATCAATGATTACATTGAGTCCTAGAGACATTAGACGACTATCAAATGACTTGTTTTTGACAGACTCTTATCTGCAGAGGAAAAAAAAAACATCTCATGCATTACACTCAGAAAATAAACTTCAAACGTGATCTAAGATCCACAATATATTGACCCAAAATAAGAATAGCTTTCCTAAGTTATTTTGCTAGTGGGCCAATAACCATAAAATTCAAGGATTCTAAGACTTGGTTGATGGTAAGTTGATATCTGGCATAGTTTTTTCATTAGCAGTAGGTACTACCACAAAGAACTCTTAAGCTGAAAATGCAAATTGAGGTGTTTTCCACCTTGATATTTGCCTGAATAAGTTAATGGTAACAGAATTGCTACCAACTGATAGCCATTCAATGTCCCAGTGGATGAATTTCTGGAAGGCCCAGGCTTAATACCCAGTAGATATATATATAAATCACAAGGGCAGTTATCCTCATTGTTCATCCTCTGATTATTAAAAATAGGAAGCTTACTTCATCCACTGCCTGTACCATCTCACAGAGGCCTACCTCGGCCTCTCTGTTTGAAATTCACCCCCACCATCCAGGCTTTTGGATGTAATTATTTGAAAAGCCTGTGAACAGGTCAGGAGACTCATCATCAAAACAAATCTTACTGCTGACACAGTACCAATTATAGGTTTCAGTTTTTACATAGAGATCTTAGAGTAGAGATGCTAAAAGCACACAGACTCTGAAGCCAAAATAATTGGGTTTAATAATAATCAAATCCCAGTTCTCCTACATATTAGATGCCTTGAGGTAAGTGCCCCAACCTTCTATACCTCAGATTCTTTGTCTTTTAATTGGGAATAATCATAGCACCTCCGTCTTCTGTTTCTGTGTGGATTGACCTGAGTTTGTATTTGTGTTGGTGTAGAACCCCGTGTAGGGTGTTGTGAATGGTTTGTGTGTTTGGCCAATATGTCCAGGCACCATCTTCTCTTCCAAAGAAAGGAGGCAATCATTCAATATCTGAAAATAGAAGCTGAATTCATTGATTGCTAAGCAAGTGAGAGCTGCACTTATAGGACATAGCTGCTCAGAGCAACATACTGCTGAACTTATACACATTTTTAGGCTTTCTAAAGAGGGGTGTCTACTACTCGAAAGTTGTCACTGATTGATTTGGTTGGATTTAAAACTGATTCTGGTGCTACTTGTTACTCTAATCAAAAACCATTTGTTTTCTTTCTTGACACTACGGTACAGGAACTTTTTATTTTCATGGTAATAAATAATATTACCATATTACCATTACCAATATAATAATATATATATATTATATATATAAAATAAATAATCTTAATAATATTTAAGATTATTTATTGAGCAACTCCTAAGTCTCAGTCACTGTTCTAGACACTGGAGATGCAGCCTTAAGCAAAAACACAAAACTTCCTTTCTTGCTAAATCTGCTAAATTTTGAGATACAACCTATAAATACTACAAAAATGTATGGAAGACAGCATAGTTATAGTAGAATTCATTCATTCGTTCACTAAATATATGTGCCTCTACTTTGCTCCATACATTAGTCTAAGAACAGTAATGAGCACAATCCAGGTTCTTGAGGAATTTATGTACTATTGAGAAAGCAAGACAAAAAGATAGAGACAAGGGATATATAATCTGCTGTTTAATAGAGACAAACACAAAATAGAATAGGGGGTCAGAAACAGGGATGTCATTTATAATAGAGTGGTCAGGGCCACCTGGGTGGCTCAATATCTTAAGTGTCTGACTGAGGTCATGATCTCAGGGTCCTGGGATCCAGCCCCACTCAGCAGGGAATCTGCTTCTCCTTCTCCCTCACTCCCTGCTTGTGCTCACTCTCATTCTCTCTCTCAAAGAAATAAATAAATTAAAAAAAAATAGGGTAGTCAGAGAAGTTCTTTCTGAAGAACTGACTTTTCTGCCAACACTTGAAAGAAATGAGTGTGTGAGGCCTGTAGAGTCTAGAACAAGAGGATTCCAGGCAAAATGATGACCAACTACAAGAGCGTTTGGCTGGAAGTGTATTTCTTGTGTTCAAGGAGCACAGGAAGTCTAATAAAACTGAAACGGGGTGAGTTAATGATGGTAGTAGACTCAGTAGAGGGATGGCCAACGTCATGTCATACTGGACAATTATAAGAACTTTGAGATTTATTCTTTTTTTACTGGGAAGTTACTGAGAGATTAGGGTAGGAAGTATCTCCAAGTCTTCCTTTCAAGCTTCTTTTATAGGTCCTGATATCAGTTTCCAGACCATATCTGCCTATGGCAATCTCAGGATGGGGTAGACAAAACCCCTTTGGCCTTCTTTAGACAACTGCCAAGACATTGATTCATTACTTTTTTTTTAAGATTTTATTTATTTATTTCACACAGAGAGACACAGTGAGAGCAGGAACACAAGCAGGGGGAGTGGGAGAGGGGGAAGCAGGCTTCCTGCCAAGCCTGATGTGGAGCTTGATCCCAGGACCCAGGATCATGACCTGAGCCGAAGGCAGATGCTTAATGACTGAGTCACCCAGGCACCCCTGATTCATTACCTTTTGTCAGAACTCTCTTACATGCAAAAATGGCCTGTACTTCTCATGACAGATCTTTCATATATGCTCAGGCTACACTATTCATTGCTTGTGTTGAAGTTAGATCTGTCCTTCTACCAGCCACCTAGGGCAAGTGAGAAAGTCATCTTCATATCTCCTTATCAGGCTCCTTCAAGATCTTGGGACATAAAGCCCACTCTTAATCATGTCTACAGGACCCTTGTACATTGTCATAATGAGACTTTACTAGAAAAGTCATTTTAAAAAATTCAAATAATATTTCTTAAGCACCTGCCACAGTGGGAGTATTATGACAGTGAAGGCAAAAAGTCAAAATTCACAAAAAGGAAAGTCATGTTGTTTTCCTTTAAGTAATTCCTCCTCTCCCACATATTAGCTTCAAAGATAAATATTCAAATTGGCACATTGCGATGAGAATAATACATTTATATCCCAAACATTTGTACTACTAATATTTTTGGGAGGAACTAGCAAGAGTCATAGAGCCTGTAGTTCAACCCCCTCATTTTATGAGTAAATTGAGGCCCAGGAAGGTTAATTGACTTGTTAGAAATGACAAAACTAATTGGTAGCCTTAGATAGCATAATAAGTACATCATCTGTGATCAAGTGATAAATCATATTCTAGGTGAGGAGCTAATAGTTTTACATATTTATGGTATCCAATTTTTATAAAACCCTAATAATAATAATAATAAATATAAAATAAATAATAATAATAAATAATAAAATAATTAATAAATAATAATAAATAAATAATAAATAATGAGAATAATCTCATTAGCCATAATTATAGGAATTCTTGCTCTTTATTTACTTAAGAATGTATTAGGAACATTTTCATCATATTACTATTTTCTAGTTTTATTGGTTTATTCCCAGGCACTTTCCCAGTGCACAGGTAGAAAAAAGCCTCCTGAAAAAAACTCATGAGATATGCCGAAATGTGACCCACAATGGTGAAGACACAGGATTAAATCCCAAGTACTTGGTGCTCAGGAATTGAGGAAGCCATCAAAAGAATATATGAATGGGCCTCAGGTAGAGAAGTCCCAGATGAGGTGAGAAAGAAGATGGTATCAATAGCTAAGAACACCAGTGATACCTAATGAGCACTTTGTTGAGTATCTACTAGGCACTATAGCAGGCGTTTTGTATGCATTATTCATGTTGACAATAATTTTTATGAACTGATTATATGATTGAAGATTTAATAAATGAGAAAGTGTTTGTTCAAGAAGTTTTAATCACTGGTCTAAGATCTAGAAGTGGTCTATCTGGGATTCAAATCCATGCTGTCAGGGCACCTGGGTGGCTCAGTCAGTTAAGCATCTGGGTTCTAGAATAGAGCCCTGAGTTGGACTCCCTGCTCAGCGAGGGGTCTGCTTCTCTTTCTACCCCTGCCCCTACTTAAGCTTTCTCTCTCACTCTTTCTCTCTTTCTCTCTCCTTGTCAGATAAATAAATAAAATCATCAAAAACAAAAAACAAATCCATGCTGTCAATCTGAAAACACAGGTTCTAAGCCATCATGTACCTGTCTCTTAGATAGGGCTCACTCATAGTCAAAGACAGAATTATCTTGGGATAAATGAAGCTTAAGCTACAAAGTCCCCCAAATATTTGGGCCTCTTCCCATTCATATTTCAATTAAAGATCAACTTCCTTGCCAAATTTTGTATATGTGATGCTTTTAAGCTTTTCTTATAGAATTTTCTCCTTCAAATTATATAAGGTTTATATATACCCCACAAAACCAAGAACCGCCCCTATTGTGAGTTTAGAAGGTCTTGCATTTCTTGTCATGACTAGAGTTCATGTGTGGGGACCCAGAAAGTAAGATCCACCTTGCAAGACAGGAAGCTGGATATGAAGTTCCCATTAGGGATTCTCCTGTCTCTGTCTATTTCTGTGGATACTCAGACTTCCTGGCTGACTGACAGAAGATAAGATCATTTGGCAGCATGATGTTTCTAGGCCTTGCTGATGGTGAGGGGAATGCAGTTCTGTTCCCCACAGAACTGACTCAAACTATTTGGGCTTAGACCTGCTGGAGAGTTTCAGGGTCCAAATGGCAGCATGGCTGAGTGGAGAGAGCGTGGACTTTTACATCAGACAGATGTGGATTTGAGTCCTACCTCCTTCACTTATGAGTTGACTGGGCAACTTACTTGATCTAGTTCAGCCTCAGTTTCAACGTATAAGTTCGTCATTGTTGTAAAGACTAATCACGATGGGTGGACAGTGCCTGGCTCTATTACTGTGCTCTATAAATGTGGCCATTAGTTGTTAGATCCCCTGTAAAAGCCAGATAGGACAAAGATAAAGGAAATGAGCACAAGCAAACATTATCTATTATTTATCATTTATTTTATTTGCATATCTAGATATATGCTACAGATTTGGAGCACCACCCTAGAAATCTTTGTGTTTGCACTGTCCTCTTCATTTAGAGGAGATGAACCCTTTCATATTCATAAGCATTCATTCATTCATTCATTCATTCATTCATTCATTCAACCTATATTTACCAAATTCCTACTGAATGCTGTTCTAGGGACTGGGCATCTGACAGGGAACAAAATAGAGATCCCTGCTTTGGTAGAGGAGTTGGTGTTGGTTGCCACAGAGAGTCTCCTTCCCTGTATTATGGGTTGGGAAAGGCAGAGAATACTGGTGTCAATGTGGGTATATTCATAATGGGAATTTGAGAGACATTGTATCTAATTGCTTTCTTCTGTTAATATGAAATGGGGTGAAGTGAAAAGCTTTTATGGGGTGGCGAGTAATGGATGCTCTAAGGGGACAGAAAGTGCAGTATGGTCTTTTCAGAGCCTGGGAAGTGAAATTACCAAGCAAATGTGAGAAGATTACTGGGCAGTGCTTAGTGCCCATTTGAGGTCCGTGGTCATAATTTTAAAAGAAGGTATGTCCTGACTTGGATGAAGTAAGCACTTCATGCATACATTGCTACAAGATCATTCTTTCTGGATATGTTCAAAGAGAAGGGCAGAAGAGGGGTAACAGATAGGAGAATGGGAAAAATTGCAAGGAAATTAGAATATGTTTAATACAACTTCCAAATACACAAAAACAGATATAGAGGCTACAGAAAACTTGAAATTGAACCAGCTGGGAATTGTGTTCTCCATTTGTATGATGAGGCAGAGGCCAGTGACTGAAAACCTCAACTCTCAATTGCATGGTCATACATCAAAATATCTAGTAAAATTGCTTGGGATGGGGTTCTAACAAAGTGTTTACAAATACTGGTGTATTGTGCAAATGCTTGAGAAAATACCCTCAGACTGCTCTTCAAACAGCTGATGAATTAATTCCTTAAAGTGGTATATGTACTGTGCTTTCATAAATGCAGTAAAATTCAAATATACGGAAAGGGACTTTCTGATTAAATTCTGAATTTCAAAAATAAAGCTTTATTCATTATATAGTTTTTTTTAAGATATTTTTAATGATGATTTTTAGCCACTAGTCTCTTTAGCCACCAGTCTTTTACTAACTTTTAGAAATTTCAGTATCTATGAGCCACAGATCTGATGCCTTACCTTCAAAAATGTGTGTTCCATGGCTGTCAAAACCAATGAGGTATGTAACTTTGTGTGTTCATGTACACATACACACTTGTGCACAAATATAGTTGTGTTAATATATATTAGACTCATGAGTGCATATACTTACATACTTCACACACATACATACACACACATACGCACTCCAAGAACATAAGTTATGGAGTTTATTAGTTAAGAGAATAAGCCAAGTGAGCTCATTGAAGAAACAGATTCTTGATTCTTTTGAACAAGACCTGTGAAGATTCCTTAGGACATAGATTTATATTTAAGCATGTATCTAAGTGCAAAGGAGGAGAGGGGTTACGTGGAAAAGAGTAGTAGAGGAATAATTTAACAAGTGTGGGCTGAGTTGAAGCATGCTATGCCCTTGAGGAAAAAAAAAAAACCCAACTGCAGTTTCTACTCTAACCAGTTGTGTAATCTTAGCTGAGTTATTTAACCTTCTTGGTCCTCTATTTCTCCTATAAAATCCTCCAACGGGCCTAGCTCACAGACTATTGCCTGAAACAAACAGGTATTAACAGACAAAGTGCTTAAATGCCTATTTCTGGTCCCTAGTAAGTACCCAGGTGAGTGCTCTTACCTTTGCCTGGTTCTTGGTCACCAGGTCACTGTGACCAGGTCACTACCTCCTTGAGTTTGGAAAGGCCCTGTCTGTCTGTGTTTTCCTGGCTGTCTCTTTTGGGTTCTGCACTTACTGCCCTTTCTAAGCTTGGGCTTCTCCCTCACCTGCTCAGGGGCATCTTCCTTGGCCATCCTTCAATTCTGAATTTATTCATTTGGGGCAAGAGCCTCATTTTTCTGCGTGTGAATCCATTTCCCCATTTGCTCAGCATATGTCCCATGAGACTGGCAAATACCACTGTGTTGAAAAGTCGTTCAGAATATATTTCTTAAATTAAAAGAATAAGTTTCAAAACAGGATGCAAAATAATGATTCCAGTTTAAAAAATAGTGATCCCAGTTTAAAAAAAATTATATATATATATATATACACACATGTGTTATATATGTATGTGTATGTATGTGTGTACATATGTATATATACACACATACATACACATACATATATAACACATGTGTGTGTATATATATATATACACACACACAGAGGGTGGAAGAATGAACACAGGCATTTTTCATTTTTTCCTTGAACTTGTACATTTTTGACATGTTTTTATATAATTTTAGAGGTTACTTTTAAAAGGAAAAGAATATCAATACGAAATGCACGTTATTTGTTTTTCCAGTAGGAGAAACACAGTGCCCATTGGAGCATAGTCATTTATCAATTTAAAATGAGAAACGCTTTTTTTTTTTGATCCAGAAACATATTTAAAATGAAAAGCTCTATGTGTGTTTGTTTTATCTTTAAAAATAAGATAACTCAGAAGAAACATCTGGGAACTAAGGACAGATTTTCATACCTTGAAGTCATTTTTCAACTTCAAGCCGAACAGCATCCTCAGTAGTTGATAAAGAGCTGTCTCTATAAATATTCCTATGTCAAGGAAGTTATCAAGGGACTAGGATATTGATATTTTGCCTAAGAGCCTCACTTACCTGAAAGAGGAGCTCATTTTCTACACCTTTCACGAGGAACTGCAGTTTTATGATTCTTAGGAGTAAACCAGTTCACTCAATTGTGTTTTGCTTCATTTCCTCTGAAAGGGGAAGTTGAACTGGGTGCGCGATGTGGAATGTGGTGAGGTAGAGCGGAGGGTGCAGGGGCGGTGGTTGCAGCTGCTTGGCCATTCTCTGCTCTCTCTTGCTTCTGAGCTCCTGGGTAATTTTCTTTCTTGAACAACAGCTTGCTCACTTCTGAGTGGGCACCATTCAGGCAAAAGCCTAGGTACGGACTATTTAATATGGGCAACAGATTAAAAGGAAAAGATGGCAGAAAGGAGCTTCAAGAAGGAAGCATTGAAGACCCATGCAAAGATTTCATTATGTGTGGATCCCCCAGCAAGGAATTTTAAGTATTTCTCACTCGTTTTGTTTGTTTGTTTGTTTGTTTGTTTGTTTGTTTCAAAAGTACTTTATAAAATTCGGCCATAGGGATGATCCCTATAATTTTCCTTTTTCATTACTAGATTTTTTGTTTCTTGAATAATGAACGTGAAGAAGACTAGGTTGACCATGATTCAAATTGGTGCAATTTGGGGCATTAAAAAAACCCTACTTTGAGCTCTAGGCCATAATCTGTGGATACAAAGTAAGATATGATCAGTGCTTTGGCAGAAAGTAGGTCCAAGAATGATGCAGTCTCTATTTCCTCCCTCCCTTCCTCCCTTCCTTCCTTCCTTCCTTCCTTCCTATCAGTCTTGTATTTTCATACAGATTCAGCCAGTACTAGTTATCTGCCTGTTACTTCTTCTCCCAGAAGTGGCTATCAGACCAACCTTAGTGCATTCCCGTGAAGAATAATGAGCTGATGTACGTACAACATCAAGTGCAGCAGCTAGTTGAAAAGGGCCACTTACCCATACTTGTTACACTTTGTATCACAGGTGGCCTGATGGTGTTAGGAGCCTACACCTTCGGGTCTGATGGCCTGACTTTGAACCTCAGTCCAGATACTTACCCACTTTGTAATCTTGGGGACACCACTTATCCTTTCTGTCCCTCAGGTTCCTCATCAGTAAAAAGAAGGTAATAGTAATATTGGTATGATAGGGTTTTAAGGATAAATGAGTTAATATATATAAAACATCTAAAGGGCCTGGCTCAGGATAAGCTCTGTTGAAGCATTTGCTCTTTTTTTTTTTTTTTTAAATAATTGTCAGTTCTTTTTCAAAATGGAGTCTAAGTGGTTAGTCTGATTTTTCTTTTTCTTTTTTCTGATAATGATCGTGGCTTCTATTTTACCTTAATTTCTTTCATTTTGCATTGTTTTGCTTATGTTTTCCTTGTAACCTAAGTACACATCCATGCATGGTTAAAACTTCACAGAAAAGAGAAAGGAAAAAAAGGCAGGTAGAGGTTCAGCTGGCACCTTCCAGAGCAGCCGTGGCTCTGAGCCAGTGCTGACCTCTTGGCTGCCCTGGGGCCAGTCACCCTGTAGCTGTAGATATGCCTCTGGGAACAAGCAAGACCTCGTGAGACGCTGCGCATGAGTCCACACATATTCTGCCACTGGTGGGGCAAACCCAGCTTCTGGTAGCCAAGCATCTTTCCTCCCCAGGAGACCCAAATAGCATTCTTTGGGCAGGAAGTTTTTAATGAATGCTTGTATCCCTCGTGGCAGTACTTAGCAGATACTCTGCAAATGGCTATGAATAGGGAAATCAGATAAATGACTATTAAATAGTACTTTGACATGGCTCTATCAACTTTTATAGTTTTTCTTCTAAAAATTTTTATGTATTGTATATAATTTATATACACACATAAATTATAATATAAATTATACATAAATTATAATTTATATACATAAATTATATATATATTATATTTTATAAAATATATATATAATTTCCAGTAACATAGGGGTAGAACATGGGGAAAGTGGAGGTGGAAGGGAACTACAATAGTAGGAGCCCTTATTAGTCTTGACATAGGCTAAAGAAACCTTCCAAAGGCATCTAGACTCCTTTGCAAAATAGTCTTTAGTGAGGGCTATAAGCAGTATAGAGTCAGTGGAAAACCATTTGGTACCAGGTTCTCCTATATGCTTGATTGGGGAAGTCACCAATAAGACTTCTGAGAAATAAATTAACTTATCTGTGCCTGAGGTTCCTCATCTGTCATATGGAGAAATTAATGTTGGTCTCAGAGGGTTGTTATGATGATTAAATGAATTAATATATACCAAGTCCTTAGGACAGTGCCTGGCCTTACATAACACTATTATTGCTTTATTATTGTATTACTCATCACACATTACATGAATATATTCTCTTTTTTTTTACATGCATGTATTCTCATGTCTCCCTTTACATAGTAATTATTAGAGATAGGGACCTTGGTTGAGTGCATATTTACTTTCATATGTTTATAAATGCATTCTTGTAGGAATATACACAGTGTTATTAGTATTCTAACAATGGCATTATCTTGGTTCATATAAGTGATACTTAGTTTTTTCTTTTCCAAATTAATGCAAGTTCATAAGATTTCGGGGCAATGCAGGGGAACCTGGCTGACTCAGTTGGTTAAGCATTTGACTTTGGCTGAGGTCATGATCCCTGGGTTTGAGCCGCGCATCGGGCTCCCTCCTCAGTGGGGAGCCTACGTCTCCCTAACCCTCTGACCCTGCTCATGCTCCCTCTCTCTCTCTCTCTCTCTCTCGCTCGCTCTCTCTTGCTGTCTCTCACTCTTGCTCTCAAACAAATAAAATATATATATTTTTTAAATTTGGGCAATGCAGGAGTATGTGAAATAAAAACTTAAACCCTTTTGGTCTTTATTTTCTCTTCTTTTCTTGTAGAGTACCCCTGGAGTAATACCAGTTTCTAAAGTATTTTCAGTACAGTTTGAAAGTCAGGGAGGAAAAGGCCTCTAAGGTCATGGAGTTTTAGAAATACTGAACTGTAGGTCCCTCAAGGAGACACAGAATATACTGGGACATATTAAAAGTGTCTAAGAGTCTTATAAACAAACTGGCCTTGCTAAACTCTTAACAGTGTTTGCCTCCCATTAATATCCAACAGGACACATTTGGGAAATGTTGTATTAAGCTATAGGCAGCATGAAAGAGTGGAAAAAACAGGAATTTCTGGGTCAAAAGGGTCTGGAGTTGAATCTAAGCTCTGTTCTTTAGTGAATCTCTATTAATTCCTTTACTTTTTGTTTTACTTTTAATGTAACTCAGTTTTCTTGTCAGCAAAATAAGGATAATATTATCTGCAAAGATTCATTGTAAAAATTAAATAGCAAATGAAAAGCATAAGCATATTTCACAAATGCTACCTCCCTTCTCTTCCCTCCAATGAATGGAAAGAAATATACAGAGTTTCTGACAGACATCAGGAATCCCTGGGGAAGTGTTTTGCAAATTGCTCATTGAAGAGAAATATTTCTGGCTATGGTTTAAAATAGGATAGAAGATGCCTCAGTCTATGAGATTCACTTTTCAGGAAAAATACATCCAGGGACTTAGTCTCAACCTCATATTTCCTTTACCCCAAAGCAATATACCTTACATTTTGTCACTTTCATGGCTCAAGATGTACCCAATTTGGGGTGCCATTTATCACATAATATGCTCAAGTCATGTTAATTCTCACCTACTCAACCAATGATTGTTTCATTGCAACAGGGCACAGTGGCCTAATCACATGCTGGCATCCAGGGTAGCATTTTATTTTTTTGCATGAAATGCATACAAATCAAACGTTCTGTTGACTCCAAATGTTCTGAACTCTTGGCTACTTATTCCACAGCTGAGAGCTCTGAGCCTGGCTTTCAGTGTAAGCAAAAAAAGAGAGATAAGGGGAAAAGAGAGGTATGCAAGATAAGTAGCGGACATAGAAATCCCTTTGAATATCTGCATTTAAATGGAAAGCATGCTGAATTGGGGGAAAGACAGAAATGGATGAACATAGGCTTCAGGGGCTCAGACAGCAATTTTCATTTAGAGTTTGTCATTCTTTATAAACAGTGCTTTGTATTATTGCAATAAGTCATGCCATTGTTGGAACGAAGCCCGTTCTTTTGTGCAATGCTGGATAACAGGCATTATGTCATGCTTTGGTTTTGTTTGTTGTTGTTTAGATCATAGTTTCTAACACCAAATTTCACTTGCCTTTATGATTTTATTTCTGATTTAAACAATTTAAAATACATAGTAATTTCTCTGAAATTCAGACCGACTCATTCGGAATGTGTAGTGATTGGAACATTGTCTGAGCCAAGCTTCTAAGCAAATCTTTATTCACAGAGAGTTTTAGTCTAAAGAAGCTTTGGAGTGGGGAATATTTAAAATGCTGGAAGAAGTCAACTGTTTTCAAGCAACATCCAAGTTCCTCAGACGTTATTTAAATAATGCATGTAATTAAAAATTATTTTTATCTATTCATTAAAAGCAAGATTAAAGAAGGGTATCAAATAGGCTTGACTTGGTTATCCTAGTCTGAATTAATATTTAATTTAAAAATAGATGCTAATGGATCGAGCTAGGCCATAACAAGGAGGGTTTGTGTGTGTGTGTGTGTGTGTGTATGTGTGTTTTAAGGACAGAACATAACAAAATGCAATACTGAAGTAAAAGAAAAAAAGGTAGGGAGTTAAAAGCACTGATGTAGAGATCAGAATTGTTGGGGTATTGTTTCAGGTATTCTTACTAGGGATGTGATTTGAGCCAAGAGCATTACCAGATGTTATTGATGTCTACCCAAGTCTCTTGGGGCCCCTTCTTCTGGTGGCGGTGTCCATCCACCAACTCACTAAAGTCTCACAACTGTGACTTTCTCTGGAGGATTACCCTTGGGTAATTGTAGCCAGGGAACCGGGGACTTACACACACACACACACACACACACACACAGGGGTTGGGACAGTAGGTATATTTAAATCTCGATCCCTTGCCTCAAGACAGAACAGACTCTGCTCTCCTATTTATCTTCCAGAGCTCCCCATGGATTAAGCTAAAACTAGACTTCCCCAGAAACATCCTACCTCCTTCTCCTTTCTTTCTTGCTTCCTACATCTCATTTTCAGTTTCTCTTGAAAGTAGTACCTCCATCAGCCATTTGCCTGAGAAATCTGCATCAGGATCTGTGTCATTTGGGGTAGCCAGATTAAGACAAGTAGCTGAACTTCACTGTGTCTAGTTTCTTTCTCTGGAATAATATCCACAGAATGAGAAGCACCTGAAGTGAGCATTTGATAAGGTAACTCTTCCTGATGTTGCTGCCTTTGCTGTTTTTTTTAATTTATTATTATTATTACTCCTTGAATTAGGAGCTGGTGTGTAGAGGTATTAAACTACTTTTTAAACTTAAATAACAAAGGGTATGTTTCACATTTCACAGCAGCCAATTTAAGAATACCCACCACTGGGCATTTTCACATGTATTTTTATTACTGTTCACCTTCATTAAATAGTGTTTGCTTCCTATACTGAGATTCAACAGTATTTTTATATGGAGCAGTCCAATATAGTTTGTGTCTGCAAAAACTTGTAATCCAGTAAGGATGTTAGGCGAATACTCAAATACAATACAAGGAAGGGTTGCAAGGCACACGACAAGGGTATAAGATATGTAAACACAAAACGATGTGTTCTCTCAAGATAGGGAAAGGCCATATTCAGCTTGAGGCATGAAAGAATCTTGAAGGAAGGAAGAATGAGTGAATGGATGGATGGTTGATTGGCCAATCATCTGGCTGGTTGTTAATAACTTTAATTGAGGAATAATTTATATTACACAAAATTTGTCCATCTTGATACAATTCAGTAGTTTTAGTAAATTCATCATGTGTGCACCTAACATCCATCCAGTTTTAGAACAATTCCATTATCTCGACAGGATCCCTCCTGCCCATTTATACTTAATCTCCATTCCTGCCCAAAGCTCCAGGGAACCAGTAATCCACTTTCTGTGTTATAGGTGTTCCTTTTTTGAAAATATTATACAAATGCTTTCATGTGATATGTGGCCTTTTGTATCTGGCTTTTTTATTTAATGTTTGAGATCCATTGATGTAGCATATATCCTTACTCTACCCTTTTTTATTACTAAAGAGTATTCCATTGTATGGACATACCACATCTTGCTCAACCACCCATTTGTTGGTAGGCATTTGGATTGTTTCTACTTTTTGGCTATTTTGTGTGCAAATCCTTGTGTGGAAAATAGATGCATTTTAACAGCTGAACATGAGCTAGCAGTGAAGGTAGTGCTGTGAGTAAGGAATGGAGACGAAAATTTTGTATTGTGTTCAAGAAAGAGTGATTACTCATTTAGCAGAATCAAAGAGCACCATAGAAGCATGGAAAATAGGGAAAAATGAAAACAATAGCACAATTTGCCAATATACATCAAGAGAAATATATATTTTCTCATATGTTCTACTTAGAAAATATGTCATGCTCAAACATTTTGCAAAACACTTGATAACATGCCACTCTGGGGAAATTAACAAAACTCATTAGCGTTTAAAAATTGTGAAAATTTGGGGCACCAAATTTGGTGGCTCAGTGGTTAAACCCTCTGCCTTTTGCTTGGGTCATGATCTCAGGGTCCTGGGATTAAGCCCCACATGAGGCTCTCTGCTCGGCAGGGAACCTGCTTCCCCCTCTCTCTCTGCCTGTCTCTCTGCCTACTTGTGTTCTCTCTCTGTCAAATAAATAAAATCTTAAAAAAAAAATTCTGAAAATTCCTGTAGTAAAGATATCAACTTTTAAAACATATTTTAAGGGACACCTGGATGGCTGAGTTGGTTAAGGCTCAGGTCATGATCTCAGGGTAGTGAGATTGAGCCCCACTATAGGCTTATACCGAGCATGAAACCTGTTTAAGATTCTCTCTCCCCCTCTGCCCCTCTACCCTGTGCATGCTCTCCTTCTCTCTCCCCTGCCCTCCCTCCCTTTCTAAAAAAATAACAAAATAAAATATATTTTTAAAATATCTAAATTTTGTTTAGTCTGCCATTACACACACTCACACACACACTTTGGAATCTATTTTTATTAATTAATGTTATTAATATTTCATGAATCTAATGTTCCATGGATACACTTTGGTTAATGCATATAAAACAGATACATAAGAGGTTCTTCCTGAAGGCAAGGATAGGAACTGTGACAAAAACTAGTCTCTATAAAAGATAATGTGGGCATTTCTATAATTAATATAGCTCTTTGATTTCTCACTATCTTGTAATTTATACTTTTGTTAGGGCAAATTCCATTATGGTAACATCCCAAATATTAAAATGCGAATAACACCACTCTAACCCATCCCTCCAAGTTGGTGTTTTGCACACTATTTGTCATATCCATTATTGGATTAAGAAATCATTTTTGTGCATTTTTAATAAGATAGGATAAAATTTCAGTGTGCATTGCATATGGTAAAGTCAGTATTGTTTCACAAAACTTTTGTTTCATTTATACAGTATTTCTGTATTGGCATCTGTGTGTTGTCCCAATGTATGAACAGTGTGTTATGGAAAAACAGAAAACGAAAATCATTGCTCTAAATCATGTTTTCCCAAAGCTTAATGAAAGGATCATGATGGTTCAAGATACTTTTTGGTGATATATGGATAATCATTACTAAAATAGTATTAGTAGGGAGGTATATATACCTTTCCTAATCCTAGGTTAACCCTTTGATTATAGATATGAGATAGTCTCCTTTTGGTGGCAGTCTTCAATACATCAAAAATACTTGTTTCTCTTCTTTGAAAAGAGATAACAATTCTGAGCTCAGATCCCAAACTTCAAAACAATGTTGTTTCATTGTGTTTGTAGTTATAGTTACCTCTTTATGACTAGTGATACTTATTTGCAATTTAGTAATGATAAAATATCCTCTTTAAAAATAATGTATTTTAAAAAACGTATTTAACTATAAATTCAATGAAGTAATTTAAGAAATATAACAATAGCATAAGAGAATTATGGCTTTTGGTGAAGATATTAGAGGTGGTTGTGAATAACTGAAATTTCAGACACATTATTCTAAGCTTTATTTGAACTGATAATATCTTTTACTTAGGAGAACTTCCCTGATGTATATATCATATGCATATATGTATGTATGTATTTAAATGAATTGTTTTCTTTTTTTTTTTTTTAAATGAATTGTTTTCTATTTCTTGTGATCGTATTCTGGTACCCGAGAACCAACCAGTTCATTTCAGAAGTCAGCCAAGCAAACAATAGGCAGTGGTATAGAACTAAAAGTTTGCTGGTGAAAGAAGCAAACACGGCTCGAAAACCACTCTTTTATAGCGTATGTTTTCCTTCTTTCTTGGCCAAGAAATCTGTAGAAGAATTGCAGCCTGTGATGAAAGGCCCATAGGTGTTTTCCACATCTCTATCTCATTAGATGAAATCAACTTAGTTAGTTGTCAATGCCAGGGTGTTTCATTTAATCCAATATTCATGTCATTGGGAGGTTGCCATATGTACTTAGATTATCAATTTGCAAATAATTAGAATGCAACAAAAATAGAACCAATACTCTCCTGATGTCATGTATAATTTAATCTCTTCTTGTTGAATTGCAATTGAATTCAGGGTCTGAAAGACTAATGAGAATATTAATTGGATTTGTATTATATATGTGCAAAAATACCACTTAATCAAGTTGCAATTTATTGGATGACAGATAAGAGTTTACTTGAGCTTAAGTTTGTCTACCACCTTCATGATGGGCCTATCACTTCTAAACTTGAAACATAAAGTCAGTATCTTAATTCAGTCCTGTGTGTGTCTGCTATACAAGGAATCCAAACCACTATGGCCTACATGAACTTCTTTTTGCTAATTTCTCAAAAATTCCTTATTCACACTGTGTGTCCTGGATCCCAAGACTGAATTATCTTCCAATGTTCTGATTGAAGGTCTTTTTTTTTTTTTTTTGCTGATTTTAACACCTAACAAATCACTAAGGATAAGCATCCAGTTGTATGTATGAACCAAGTTTCACTGGTGATTAAATGATTGATCGATTGATGATTGATTATTGCATTTAACGAATACTTTTTCTACATTATTGCAGGGAACTTCCCCTTTTGGGAAAGACAGTGGAGGTTTGGGGCAGAGGAATGTTATGATATGGCTCATATTTTCAATGAGTTACTCTAGCTGATGTCTTCATGGAGTAGGGGGCAAGGCAGAAGCAGGAAAAACAGTCTGGAGGTTTTTGTGGTTGACAAGCTAAGTGATAGTGGCATACAGCAGGATGGTAGAAGTTACAAGTGCTTGACATGTACTTTGCAATGTGCCTGGTATGTTTCTCTTTCCAATAAATTGTTTAATAAATATATGATAATATATTCCTGTCAGTCTTATACCTCCCCACTTCCAAAACTTTTGACCTTCCAATAAATATAAAAAAAAAAGGCTTGTCTCTGCATATTTACAAAATAGTCTCAGAATCCAAGCTGATGGGCAGGGAATTGGGGTACATTTTATAGCTGCTGTGTTCAGCAGAATCATTCTTTTGCATTATATGCAGTTGAGTGCATTTTGATTTTGAAGTTTTATTAGTTTGTTTTTTCATAAGTGAAGAAAAAGAAAGGAATGAATATGGACTGCATATACTATAAATAATAACATCGATATTTAGACAAAACTGAATGACTAGATGCAAAATTGGGAAATCTGCCTATTAGCACTAAAGAGAAATGTGGTCATTTTGTGCTGTTGATGGCCTTATCCCCAATAGTTCAGTTTGTAAGTGCTAGAAATAGTTGTGAAATTGACACTTTGAATATTAAAGTACTGCTTTGTGAGATGCTTTCTTTAGAACAGGAAAGTTTTAATCTGGACACATTCTCAAGATTCATTTTAGAATAATGGATAGGTAATATTATGCCCATTTTATAGATTAGGAATCCAAAGCTCAAATAGATTACATGACTTTGTCAGGATCACTCTGTCTCAATACTCCCAAAATAAAACCTTGATGTCAGCAGAGATTAACTATGATGAGAGTCTATTGTATTTACTGCTATATCCCCAGTGCCTAGATGGGTGGTGGCTAAATATATACTTGTAGAAAGAATGACTGAATAAGTTAATAAATGAAAGTCACAGAACCAAGATTATAACAAAGACCTGACTTAAAATACTAGAGGGGAATAATTTGATAAAGGTGTAGAAAATATGCTCTGTACATCCACAGTAGTGATAAGCTAGAAAATATACCTAGTATGTTTGTTATTTTTTAAAAATTCTGTATGATAAAATAAGGTCAATACCAAATGATCACATTTCTCTAAAGGCAAATTCAACTATTTTTATTTCATATCCTCTTCATCAAAATAGTACTCGAACTAAACTAAACTAAAATTGTACCTGAAAGCTTGTGACCCTCCAACATAACAGAAAAACACAAAAATAAAATGAAAATTCAAGATCAGCCACAGGAAATACTCTACTTCTGGATTCTGCTGCCAAGATGCAACTTCTTGGAAGCTTTGGTCTGTTTCTTCTACTATGGACTTTTATAATAATATTTGTTCTTATATTTCTCGATCTTTCAATTTCAAATATTAACTTATTATCTTACTTCTATGGAAGATGAGGATTGCACTCTCTCAAATCACCCCTTACTCTATACCCAAGACCCCTCCTCCATTTTCCAAATGTTTTCATTCAGCATTGTTCAAAGCTCTTCAAGATAGTGTTCAATGAGCTTTACTTTCTTGTTTTCCTTGGAGTTAATAGTGGCATTTTGTTTTTAGTTAGCTAACTTTTCTATGCATGTATGACTTCCAATTCTCAATCCCAATCTCAAACTATAGTTCTCTTCTTTGTACAGATAGACATATTCTAAAATCCCTTAAGTCCATTTTATCCCTCCGGAAATCCCTCCTTGATCCTCTTCTCTTGTTCCAATTTAGAGCTTATTGCCAACCCTCCTCCCAAGACTCACTTAGATTTTCCTTTGCCTCTCACTTGGGTTATATCCCATGTCCCTTTCTTATTAGCTCCTCCCTCCAGTTAATAGAGTATGTCTGCCATTACTTCCTAAGAAAGAAAGAGGCAATTTTTTTTAAAAAGATTATTTATTTATTTATTTGACAGAGAGAGAGAGGGAACACAAGCAGGGGGAGTTGGAGAGGGAGAAGCAGGTTTCCCACCCAGCAGGGAGCCTGATGTGGGCCTTGATCCCAGGACTCTGGAATCATGACCTGAGCCAAAGGCAGAGGCTTAATGACTGAGCCACCCAGGTGCCCAAGAGGCAATTTGTTAAAGAAAAGTTTCATTCTCGAGTTTAAAAAAAAAAATTTGCCATCAATGCAACTTCTAGTTTATGTTGGAATTCTAAGTTGAAGAACAGTTTCCCTCGGAATTTTAAAGCCTTTTCTTTATCAATCTTTCAGTATCTTAAAAATAGAGAGAGAGAAAAGGAAGGAAGGAAGGAAGGAAGGAAGGAAGGAAGGAAGGAAGGAAGGAAGGAAGGAAGAAGGAGAGAGTGAGCAGGTCCATTGCCATTCTTTTCATCTAAACTGTTTCTTTTTTCTCTTCTGGATGCTGTTAGCATTTTATCTTTTCCCCAGTGTTCTGAAATTCCAAATCATGTGCCTCAGTGCGATTTCTTGCCCTTCATTGTTTTATGCCTTCAGTAGGCCTTTGCAATCTGAAAACCTAAGCCTTAAATTCTGGGGAATTTTACTTTGTTTAGAAATGTATTTCTCTGCCATCAAGTCTGCTTTTTCTTTCTGTGACCTCTATTAGTCAGCTATTGGGTCTTCTGAGTTGATCCTGAAATTTTCTAAATATTTTCCTCCTATTTTCCACCACTTCTTTTTTCCCCCATATTTCTTCATATGAGAATCCCTCTAATTTATTTTCTGTCATCCTTGATGAATTCCTTTTTATGTCTGCTAACACATTTTTAAATTTCCCAGTTTACTCTTACTCTTTTTGTCTTCTACAATTACTTTTTTCTGTTCTCTTTTTTGTGACCTTTTTAAACATTTTATTGGAAGCTATCAAATGTATCTTTAAAATTTATTTTCCTCTGCTCCCTGTTTCCCCTGAATCCCTATTATTATTTGTTTCAGTCTCTGCCTTTCCACCCTGGACTGTCTCTGAATATTTCAGAGGGAGAGAATAACATGCTGATTGCATCACCTGTGTGGCTGAGAAGACCTTATTTATTAGTGGCTTTTACTTCAGGCTGCTGAGTTAAAAATCTGGCCCTTTCAACAGAAGATCCTGAAATATTCCTCTCTATAGGTCTTTTCTCTGGGGCTGAAACTGATTTCCTATCATTCACCAGTTGAAAATTGGATTAAGATCTATGAAATTGAAATCTAACTTTAATTGCTTACTCACATGCAACTTTTTCTTTTTTTTCCTTCCCTCTCAATAAAAAGGCTGAAGTCTTGATCAAGTTATATCTTTATCCACAGTACTTAGCAGATGGCTTTTGTCATTCACACTTATTACCCATAGTCTCCACATGGTTGCTCCAGCTCCAACCTTATGTCTGTGTTCTAGAAAGAAAGGAAAAGAAATAATAATAAAAGGGTATATATAATAATAAAAGGGTATATATAATAATAATAAAAGGGTAGCACCTACACTGAAAGAAATAAATTAATAAATTAATAAATAAATATTGCAAGATGTCCCTAACAGGCTCCTTTGGTCACAACTATATCATAAAACTATTTCTAGTTATTAGAGAATCTGGAAAGTTGAGGTTTATAGCTAGGCCACTGTCATCCTGAATAAAATCAGGCTTCTATTAGAAATGAAGGAGGCAGGATGGCTATCAAATAAGAAAACTAGCAGTGTTTGCCATGTTAAATAAAATAGATGAAACACATTGTCCAAGGTAAAGTGCAGGAACTTCTAACCCACGGCACTATGCTCACTATTATCATTTTAGGATCAAATGATATGAAATTTGATCTGAAGGGCATGAGTTATTCATATACCTTCTAATAGTAAGATTAGGAAGCATTTAGTCTGGTAAGACTATGTTTGGTGCTCTGTTGTTTTCCCTAGCTCTCCACAGAGTTAGCAAACTATAATCTCCTTAAGTATGGTGGCTGAAACCTACTCATAATTATAAATTTGGCACCTATTTTTTTTCCTGGCAAAGATTATTTAATAAGTATTTAAATGAACACATCAAAATATGACAGTGCTATATACATAGCTTATGACTAAAATTTTGTGTGAATTACACTGAACATTTAAAGAAGAAGGAGGGAAGGAAGAACTTTGATCACCAGCAACCAGCATGATTTTATTTAACAAAGGAAATCTTAACATCCCATTGCCTTTTGTTGAAGGCTGTTAGAATTAAAGGTGAAGGAAGTGCAGGAAAAGGTTGGTTTAACTCCTACTAAAACAGTTTCCTATGGTGTCTGAGTATACAGGCTTGCACCTCAGTCCACACGAGTACAACCCCAGTGGGGCCACTTCCTAGCTCCGTGACCTTAGGCAGGTTGTTGATTACTCTTGTGTCTCAGTTTTCTCATCTGTAAAATGATGATAATAACAACACTGGGAATTAAAAGCCTGACATATATAAAGTATTTTTTGGTCTTGATGAAAGTTAGCTAACTTAAAAAAATTATGGATGGGATAAATATCACAATGAGATTACTCAATAAGGAATTCAGTAATTACCTACAAAAAGGGATAATTCAAGTGATCATCAGTTGTGTTAAGATTCCCAGTAGGGATTATCTCCTGTCAGGCATTGTATTAGTTTGCCAGATTTGCCATAACAAAGTGCTAAGAATGAAGTGGTTTGAACAACAGATATGTATTGACTCACAGTTCTAGAGGCCAGACATCTGAAATTAAGGTTGTAAGGGGTGGTTTGTTTCTGAGGGCTTTGAGGGACAATCTGTTTTATATTTCTCTACTAGCTTCTGGTGGCCTCAGATATTCCTTGGCTTGTAATAACTTCCTGTGTCTTCACATAATTTTCCCTCTCTATGTGTCTATCTCTGTGTCCAAATGTACCCTACTTAGAAGGACACAGTTATATTGGGCTAAGGCCCACCCCAATGACCTCATCTTAACTTAATCAATAGCAAAGACTATTTCCAAATAAGGTCATATTCACAAATACTGGGGGTTAGGATGTCAATGTATTTTGGGGGCCCACTTCATAAAAATCATGATTCAAATAACATCATAGCCACTGTGTTTACCAAATCTTCATACAATCCAAACGTCAGCTGGTGCCTTTGAGAAATGGATGGGATTATTCTCATAGCCTTGGTAAACCCGAGACCTCAGAAGGATACCTGTGGATTCTTGTGAGTTTTCACTCCTGGCTCCACTGATCCCAAACTATTGTGATGTTGTGGACTACACGTGTGCCTCACAGACACGAGTATTTTTGGTCTTGATGAAAGATATGCAACTCATCATGGTCTTCACAAATGATCCACTCACACAAAAGACATCAGTGAAAATTTTGACTTCATTGACGCTTTTCAAAAGGAAGGAGAATTTTTAATATATACCATATGGTAGGACACAACTGACAAAGTACTTAATGAAACTTTTTGCTCTTTAAAATCTTCTTCAGCCCCTTGTCCATGGAGGGCATTTTTCTCTTAGCCTATTCTCATGCCTGAATTTCCACCAACTGCTTCCCCAAGATACCCATTTCTTCTCTATTATGCACAATTTACTTCTCTTTGATTCTCTGATTTTAAATTTCATTCATAAATCCATCAAATAAACACCTCTCAGAAACTAGGCTTTCATTAATGAGTAGTCAGAATTATGGATTTCTTTTACTTACAGAGGAATTAGATGAGGAAGGTGAAAAAATAACAAAATCATAAGAAAAAAATCTTTACAAGCAGATAGAGTGAGAGAAAGAGGATGCTGAAATTGAAAAGATAAAATTCCACAGGGATATGAAATAACTGATATTTATCTTGTACTACCTCAGTGATTTTTGTTGTGTGTGTGAGAAATTTAACTCCTTTTATTCTCATAGGAAACAACGTGCTCACTGTCATGCTAATAAGTGATCTGGGATTTATACACATTTATAAAAATATCCAGGGGTACCTGGGTGGCTCAGTCGTTAAGTGTCTGCCTTCAGCTCAGGTCATGATCCTGGGGTCCTGGGATCGAGCCCTACATTGGGCTCCCTGCTCTGTAGGAAGCCTGCTTCTCTCTCTCCCACTCCCCCTGTTTGTGTTCTCTCACTTGCTGTGTCTCTCTCTGTCAAATAAAATCTTTAAAAAAAAAATCCAGAGACCATTTCGGACTGTAGTGTCCTCAAAAATATGGAGAGAAGGTAGCTCAACTCATACAAAAAGGAATTTATTTGTTTGTTTGTTTGTTTTTACTGATGATTAACTAAATAAAAAACAGAGAGTCCAGGGTAGAGAAGTTATGCTCCTACCCTGCTTTGCTTTGGTCCGATCAAGTCATGATGATTCTGTTCACTTCTTGACAGTACGTTCTGAGAGTTTATTATCTGAGGAATTAGGCCAAACTGGATCTAAATCCCAGATTCGTCCCTTATTGGCTGAATGGTATCAGGTAAATCATGAACCCTCATTGGCTCTTGCTTTCCACATTTACAAGATGAGAAAAAAAAAATATTATCTTCTCCTTGAGAGTAAGAGGGTTAAAATGATACATACACTATTATCAGCCACTGGGTCCTCAATAAAAGATTTCTGTGAATATTAATCATTCTATTTGAGTTCATCAATTTATTAGAATTAATCAGCTTTATTGATATTAGTTCAGCATCACTATATACCTCTTCCACTTAGCTGAACTCAATTTTGAAGAAAAATAATTTTTTTAAGATTTATTTAATTTTTTAAAAATATTTTATTTATTTATTTAAAGAGTAAGTTAGGGGAGGGGCAGAGTGAGAGGAAGAGAAAGAATCCCAAGCTGACTCTGCACTAAGCACAGAACTTGACATGGGGCTTGATCTCGCAGCCCTGAGATCATGACCGGAGCTGAAATCGAGTGTCAGATGCTTAACTGACTGAGCCACCCAGTCACCCCAAGATTTATTTATTTATTTATCTATTTATCTATCTATTTATTTATTTATTTGAGAGAGCAAGAGGAGAGAGAAAGAGAGAATGCACAGGGGGAGAGTTAGAGGGAGAGGGAGAGAAAATCCTAAGCAGACTCCACACTGAACATGGAGCCCAATATGGAGCTCAATGTGGGGCTTTATCCCTTACTTGATCCCACAACCTTGAGATCATGACTTGAGCTGAAACCAAGAGTCAGACCCCTAGCTGAGTGTGCCACGCAGGGGCCTGAAAAAAAAAATTTTTAACAAACCTTTTAGCTTTTGTAAAATGCCTAAGATTTTTTCTACTTGTTTACAGAATTTCTAGTTCATAAAGTATCTGATGACAATGACCAAAAATATTTTAAAGAAACCTAATGCAACAGTCAGAATTGCTGTCTGGAATGATGGTACAAAAGAATGACAATGAGTGTAGACTCTCAAGAATTTAGCTCCTCTGTGCCTCAGTGTTCACATCTGTAAAATCAGGTTAAAGTAATATACCTACCTTTTAAGAATATTAAGAGG
Source organism: Nasua narica (assembly GCA_028533885.1). Taxonomy (NCBI): domain Eukaryota; kingdom Metazoa; phylum Chordata; class Mammalia; order Carnivora; family Procyonidae; genus Nasua; species Nasua narica. Next base: position 13,945,463 of record CM052800.1, on the reverse strand, counting down.
ATTACAAGAGTAAATGTGTATAGAATTCATCTGTGCCTGATACCCAGTAAAGGCATTATAGAAATATTTCCTGTTTATTTTATCTTTATTTTAAATATATACCTTTATGACCCAAGTTACTGTTGATGTATGCAATCAATTTTACATTTGCTTAAGAAATACAGTTGATTTAAAAAAATGCTTGTATTTAAAATCTTAATTCACATATTAATATAAAAGTATTTTTGTATGCTATAGTTAATACTCTCTGATACATAATAATTATAATAATGAAAGAATACTACTGACTTCTGGGAAGTAAATGCATACCAAGCACATTACATTTTATTTACTCCTTGCCACGATCCTGTTCTAGGTTCTATGGACATGCCCATGGCTACTAACGGCTGGGGTCCGGTCCTGTGTGGCTCCAGACCATAAAATCTCCAAAAGCAGTTACTGAAAGGGAGCAGAGGGAGGAGAGAAGCTCCTTCTAATCTCACTCTTCCCCAAGGCCATCAAACTCAAAGCCTCTCCATTATAAAGAGCACATTCACTTCCCAGCCTCTGTTCTGTGCTCCTTCCATTTCTTTCAGGTTTGATTTATTCTCATTTGAGATACTGTTTGAAGAAACATAAAAATCTCTTACAGACCATGGACAGGAAAAAAAGTCTTTCTCACTCATGGGATTGTTAGACTACTCTAAAGACCTACCAACATATGTTCATTGTAAATGGCATGTTCTTTTGTTCTGTAATTCCAACTTGGACAGATTTTTTGGGATGGGATAGGATATCATGGTCTTGTATACTCCGTACCCTTTCTTCATTGTTGGTGTCCAGAAGAGCTAAGGAGCCTATTCAAAGGACCCAGTTGTCACTGGGACAGTTGGGAAGTGGTTATGCTAATACTTTCTTGCTTCCTAAGGATGATGGTGGAGGGTGGCAGTGTGTTTTAATAGTGTTTACTATTTTCCTGAGGTGTTGTGTCACTCCAGTTGGAAAGATCAGCAGTCATAATGTCGTGCTCCCTGCCTCCTACTCCCTTCTCCCGTCTTCACCCTATGCATGAAGAACAGGTGTAAGCACTCAACGTTCTACAGGGTTCGTAAAAAATGCTCAACCCCAAATTAGCTTGTTTTCTCATATCAGGAAGGGAGAAGACAAAGTGACAGAACAAAGTTTGAATCCTATCCCAATCATGTATTATTGATCAAGTTGTGTTAAAGTTGCCTGGTCAAAGCCCTTTTTATCTATAAAATAAGAATAGCAACTGTGACTTCTTGTAGGATTTTTGAGAGGATTGCATGGACTCTTGTGTTTCATTTGGACCTGCCTGCACTAAGATTATTAATAAATGGGAGTTGTGTTAACAAGTGTCATAACTGTAAGTATGAACACTTGCATGAGTTGAGTGTCCATGTGTTCATTCTGCCCCACAAGGCCCCACCTTCTCTGTAGCATGTGATGCTGTTTGATTTCATTTTATCTGCAGTAGAACTTCTTTCAAAGTTGGAGTGAGTTCAGGTTTCCTGTTTTATGTATCTGTCTACCACTGTGATCTAATGTGGCCAATGGCCTTCAGTATGGGCTCAGAAAGTTTATGTTGAACATGGATGTCCAGGTGTGTGACCTTCTAGAATGCAGTGCCTCATAATATGAGGATCACTGGACCAGAAGTCAGAGTTTGGATAATGATCATGGCTTTGTCATGAGTTAGCTGTGAGAGTCCAAAGAATCTGGGAAAGGCATTTTTCCTCTCAAGATCTCAAATATTTTCATATATAAAGTGAAAAGACTCACTTAGAATTGCATGGATGCAAATGCAGATTCATGAATCAGCATATCAAAATTAATGTGTGTCTATTAAACATTCTAGATACTGGGCTTCATTTTTTCTAGACCCACAGGATCTGAATATGAACAGCAGGACCCAGATTAGTTTTCTTTCAGAAATTGCCTGAGGTTTGAGTATAATGGGATTCAATGATAAATTTCTTTTAAATTTTGTCATTCTATGAATCCAGATTGTCACATTCACTTTTTTTTTTTTAATATTTTAGTTATTTGTCAGAGAGAGATTAAGAGAGAGAGAGCACAAGCCAGGAGAGAGGCAGGCAGAGAGAAAAACAGGATCCCTACTGAGCAAGAAGCCAGATGTGGGACTCAATCCCAGGACCCTGGGATTATGACCTAAACTGAAGGCAGGTGCTTAATGCCTGAGCTACCCAGGCATCCCTGTCACATTCACTTTTTTAAAAGTTCCTTAAAAAATCATTTGCTAAAGGCAGGGAAAAAAATCAAATTAACAATCTTTAGAGTGATTTTGAAGCAAGATCCTCTCCCTCTTTTCTAGAAACCAAACAGAAAAAGGCCATCAAGTACAGAAATGCCAGCTGAGTGAATTTGTTTGAGTCAATAAATTTAGACCTCTTGCTGCAATATTTAAATATTAGGACTTTGGCTCCTGCATTCTGCTGATGTCAGAACTTGTGCTTAGAAAGAATATATGTACTTACCAAATCATTCCTGGTTCTGGCATACCTTGGAGATAGGGGTTCAGTTCCAAGCCACTGCAATAAAGCAGATATCAAAAAGTGAGGAGAATGAATTCTTTGGTTTTCCAGTGCATGCAGAAGTTAGGTTCACATTATATAGTTTATTCAGTGTGAAATACTATTATGACTTAAAAACAATAGATATAGCTTAATTTAAAAATACTGTATTGCTAAAAAATTCTAAACATCATGTGAGCCTTTAATCAAATCACAGTCTTTTTGGTGGTGAAGGGTCTTGCCTTGATGTTGATGGCTGCTGACTTATCAGGATAGGAGCTGCTGAGGTCTGGGGCGGGGCAGGGGGCCTGTAGCAACTTCTGACAATAAGACAACAATGAAGTTTGCTGCCTTCATCGATTCTTGCTTTCATGAACACCTTCTCTGTAGCATGTGATGCAGTTTGATTCCATTTTATCTGCAGTAGAAATTCTTTCAAAGTTGGAGGCAATCCTCTCAAACTCTGCCTCTTCTTTATCAACTCCATTTATGTAATATTATAAGTCCTTTGTTGTCATTTCAATGATCTTTACAGCATGTTCATGAGGAGTATATTCCATCTCAAGAAACTACTTTCTTAGCTCACCCAAAAGAAGCAACTCCTCGTCTGGTGAAGTTTTATCATGAGATGGCAGCCATCCAGTTATGTCTTTAGGCTTGAGCTCTTGAGCTCTCTTGCCATTTCATTATACATGCAGCTACGCTTCCACTGAAGTCTGGAACCCCTTGAAGTCATCCCTGAGGGTTGGAATCAACTTCTTCCAAACTTCTGTTAATGTTGATGTTTGGAGCTCTTTCCATGACTCACAGCTGTTTAAAATGGCATCCAGAACCGGAAGGTTTTCAGTTTCCTTTGCCTGATCCATCAGAGGAATCACTGTCTATGGCAGTGACAAAATGGGTTTCTTAAATAATAAGACTTGAAGTTCAAAATGACTCCTTCATGCCTGGGCCACAGTAGGGGTGTTGTGTCCGCAGGCATGAAAACAGCATGAATCTCACATCGATCTCCAGCAGAGCTCTTGGGTGGCCAGCTGCACTGTCCAAGAGCAGTCATATTTTGAAAAAATCTAGTTTTCTGAGAAGTTGGTATCAACAGTGAACTTAAAATGTTCAGTAAACCATGTTGTAAACAGATGAGCTGTGATCCAGGTTTTGTTGTTCCATTTATAAAGCACAAGCAGAATAGATTTAGCATAATTCATAAGGGCCCTAGAATTTTTGGAATGGTAAGTGAGCATTGGATTCAACAGTATTAGCCCCTAACAAGAGAGTCAGCCTGTCCTTTGAAGCTATGAAACCAGGTATGGACTTCTCTCTAGCCATGAAAATCCTAGATGTCCATCTTTTTCCTATAGAAGGCTATTTCATATACACTGAAAATCTGTTGTTCAGTGTAGTCCCTTCATGAGTGTTCTGAGCTAGAATTTCTGGAGAACTTGCTGCAGCTTCTCCATCAGCACATGCTGCTTCGGCTTACATTTTGATGTTATGGAGAAATCTTTCCTTAAACCTCATGAACCTGCCTCTGCTAACTTCCAGCTTTTCTTCTGCAGCCTCCTTACCTCTCTCAGCCTTCACAGAATTGAAGAGAGTTAGAGCCTTGTCCGAGATATGACTTTGGCTTGAGAGAATGTTGTGACGGCTTTGTTCTATCTAGACCACTCAGACTTTCTCCATATCAGCAATAAGGCAGTTTCGCTTTCTTATCATTTGTGTGTTCACTGGAGTAGCACTTTAAATTTATTTCAAGAAATTTTCCTTTGCATTCATGGTGTGGCTCTTTGGTACAAAAAGCCCAGCTTTTCACCCATCTCGACTTCTAACATGCCTCCTTACTAAGCTTAATCATTTCTAGCTTTTGATTTATAGTGAGAGACATCTGACTTCCTTTTGCTTGAATACTTAGAAGCCATTGTGGGGTTATATTAGCTGGTTTAATTCCTTTTTTTTTTTTTTAAGATTTTATTTATTTGAGAGGGAAAGAGCGAGTGAGCACAAGTAGGGGGGGAAGAAGATAGGGGGAATGAAATCTCAAACTGACTCCACACTGAGCATAGAGCCCAATGCAGGGCTCAATCTCACAGCCCTGAGATCATGACCTGAGCCAAAAGCAAGAGTCAGACACTTAACTGACTGAGCCACCCAGGCCCCCCTAACTGGATTAGTTTCAATATAGTTGTGTGTTGAGGAGGCTGGGAGAGAGGGAGAGAGATGGGGGAATGGCTCCTCAGTGAAGCAGAGCACACACAACATTTATCAGTTAGGTTTACCATCTTATGTAGACGCAGTTCATGGGGACTGAAAACAATTACAGTAATAACATCAAGGATCACTGAACACAGATCACCATAACACATATAATAATAATGAAAAAAAGTTGGCAATACTGTGAAAGTTACCAAAATGTGATGTAGAGACACAAAGTGAACAAATGATGTTTGAAAAATGGAGCCACAAACCTTCAATTTATGAAAAACACAATTATCTGCAAAGATCAGTAAAGTGATGTATGCCTGTATTTGAGGAAATACGATAGTTTTCATTACAATTGAAGACATTATAGTTCTGTGCTATTTTAAGTAAAGCCCATTAGGAGTCCCTAGTAATTGAATTTTTCCATTGTAGTAACCTTGTAGATATATGACCTTCTACATTGAAGTTGGAAGTGATTAGTACAAGTGTTCTCAATTTTCTCTTAGCTCTGTTGGTCTTAAAGGATTCTAAATTAATTTGTTAAATGTCATATCCCAAAGGGAGAAATAAGGATTCTTCTTTTTGTGATTAGAATATTAAGCTCTTCCTTAAATTGTTGATTGTGAATGGAGACATGGTTTCCAAAAAGTACCCATCTTGAAAAGTCTTTTAAGGGAAGTTTTTCCTTCCTTATTTTTCCTTTATTGGGTCCAAAATATTTTAGTCTTTCACCCATGGGGCCTCACAGCATATAGATGTTTTCTACAAATGTTCTTTAGTATGATTTTTATGACACATCTGTTTCATAGGGCACACATTACTGTGTTTTTTAAAAAAATTAATGGAAGATTAAAGTAGAGAAAAATTAAGTGATTTCTCCAAGGTCATATGAGACCTGTAAGCAAAACCTTAGTCCACTTATTTACCCATCATCTGTTTACTCTGTGAGAATTTATTGAATATCTCCTGTCCTCTTGTTCACTCACATATCAGAGACTGTGCTACACATTTGGGGTTCAGATATGAATAGGACCTTGTCCATGGAGAGCTACAGTCAAATGCTGGCACACACGTACCCACATGCATGCAAATACACACACACATGTATGCATGCATATATGTATGCAAACATACAGGATGGAAAGTGCAACAGTGGAAGGATGTACAAGGTACCTGTAGAATACAGAAACATGTGATCCACTCCCCATGAGGTTTTAGTAAGAGAAAAGTGAGAGGATGTGTAGCAGCTTTGGATGTCAGGAGCAGTGTTGCTTAGGAGCTCTGCAGTTTGCATAGAAGTAGATGTTACATTGTTTGTCTTAAAATGTCAATATAGAATTTATATAAGATCGAGGAAATATCAATTATCATTCTTGCTGTAGACACAGAATATGATGATGCCAGTAGGCATCCTTTGTCATATTCAATGTCTAAAGATGCCTCTCAGATTCTTAACCTGAATGACTGCTTGAACAGAAATGGCTTTCACGGAGATAGGGTAATATGGGGAGGAAGTCCGGTTTTCTATGGGTGATCATTCAGCAGCAGTCTCTCCATTAACCCAATATTGCCTCCGCCCAACATGCTTTCCATCAGTAACAATCCACAACAGATGGGGACTTCTCTGGAAGTAGTTAGGTCTATAAATGTACTCATTAGATGAGCCCTTGAGGTGTAGCAGGGAGACACTTAGATGACACCAATGGAGTCAGAGGGACCATGGGCATCTCGGAAGAGTTTGAATAAATAAGGAGAATATGGATTCAATTACCTTTTTCATCTTTCGATGTACTCTAAGTAATAATTAAGAATAATAATAAATAGTGGCAACTGTCTTGCCAACAAAGCAGCACTTTAAGACTCTGCCTGTATCATCCTCAGCAATGAAAGGAAACACTGTAGCCTGATCATGGTATTCATAAGGCTGTTGCCACTAGAATGCTTCATTTAAACAAAGATGATACCATTAGGAAAATATAGAAGTGAGATTTCTTAGTCGTAGAATGACTCCTGCAGATAATTGACAATTGACTTTAAAGGAAAAATCAGAGACTCGCAGGATTTCATTAGCATACATGCCTTTCATCATCCTAATGGCAAAAAAGAAGGATATGAATAAAATATTTATATGTACAAGTTGCCTAGTAAAATAATGGCATTAGAGCAGAATACAGAGAGAGTAGTGTCATGGCTTATAGAGGTATGGATTGTTGAGCTGAATTAAATAAGAATAGTCTGCCTTAATTCTTCTTTCCTTGGCTTAACCACTTTTTTAGTGAAGTACATTCATTTCTTTAATTGCTCTATAAGATGAAGGAGATATTTGAAGGTACTGGAAAAAGGATTTCAGAATTCATATTTAAGAGGTAGTAAAGAGTAATGGTAAAGAGTCAGAGGGCTGGGGTTTCCTGCTCAATTTTTGATTTGTAAAGTGGGGTTAATAATAATTCTACCTAATAGGCTGCCATGCTGATATACTTGCATACAGAATGCTCAGCATGATATCTGACTCTCAAAAAGCACTCGAGAAATATTAGATGTTATCATAATTTTGTGTTGTTTTTATATATGAATAAATAATAATAACCAACTCTAATATAGTACTTATTAAATGCCAAATGCTATACTCAGTGATTTTCATGTAGTAGCTCATTTGCTTTTCCAACAACCTAGGCATTGGGCACTGCTATTATCCTGAATTATAGGTGATGAAACAATGGCGCGGAGAGGTTAAGGAAAATGTCCAAAAAATCCCTAGCTGAGAATGGAGCCCAGTGGTCTGTCTTTGAGGCTATGTGCCCGACCACTAGATGGTAACTGCCTCAAGATAAATTGCCAGTAATGCAGTCACCAGAAATAATAATCCTATCTGGCTAAGAAGAGGTATTCTTCATATTCTGCAAGTTTTTCTAGGTAATGATGGTTCTTTAAATAAAATAGCAAAGTGAGACAAACATAAGGGGTGCTGATGGAGAAAGACCATAAGCAGTCTTTGTGAGTGCTTCTAATAGTTTTACCTCTTTGCCTTGCCCTATCCTAAGAGCTTTTTGTGATTGTTAATGATTTGCTTTCATAGTCTCGATAAATTACTGCCAAACTACTTGATAACTCTTTTCCTTTCCTGTTTTCACCAATAGTTGCTGTTCTATTTTCTTCCATTGCAAGGCTTTTAGCAACCTGCTGCTTCATTTACAGAAAGACACTGTTTCTCCTATTGATCCCAGCCTTCTAGAGATGCTGGTCAAAAGCAATATGCAGTGATTATGAGGCCAAGACCACTGCCATGTGTATTCCTTCTCCCCAATACACTGGTGACCAAAGATGGGAAGCCTCCATCTAGGCCTCTCCTTTTGGCTCTGTCAATCTTTGGACAGTGTTCCTATAGTTGCTTCCAAGAAGTATTTATAAGCACTGGCACCCTCAGAATCATAAATAACACGTTAAAAACAGAGATGAACCCAAGTTGCATGAGTAATGTCGTATTCCAGAAATTCAACATCTCAGAGCATGAATCAGTTCTACTGGCTGACTTACCAAAAGCTTGCACTTTGTCTAGATGGCAAACTCAATATTTAGAAATAAGAAGCAGTTTTTTTTTCCCTGTCTAATTGTCTCCATTCTACTGGGAAAGATGAGCGTAAAATAGATACTCATCAAAATGTCTCAGATTCATCTGATCTATCAAAGCTCGGATGAAGTGTTATACCACGAATCTTCCAGCCTAAAGATTCTAAGTCTATAGTGCATGACTGTGACCTGACACTGCTTGAGAAAAATAAACAAATAAACAAATAAACTTTTGGTTAGTGGCCTCATAGAAGGACCTCCTATATGCTTCAAATTTTATATATTAAAATCAAATGAGTGGATTAAAACACTGGTTCTCAAACCATATTCCTGCGAAGTACTAGTACTGCAGGCTGAGTCAACATGCTTCTCTCTATGTAACCATTCCTCATTTTTTTTTAAAGATTTACTCATTTATTTGACAGAGAGAGAGAGAGGAGAGAGATCACAAGTAGGCAGAGAGGCAGGCAGGGAGAGAGGGGGAAGCAGGCTCCCTGCTGAGCAGAGAGCCTGATGCGGGGCTCGATCCCAGGACCCTGAGATCATGACCTGAGCCGAAGGCAGAGGCTTTAACCCACTGAGCCACCCCAGCGCCCCTCATTTCTCATTTTTAAGGAAAAAATATTGGATAGAAGTTTTGTAATTTTAAGCATTCCTCTATAATCTATCCTGAAATTATTGGTATCTGCTAGAAGGTTCTGGAGGAAGATATACCGAATGAGGAAATAGCAAACATCTATCAGTGGAGAAAGTAAGAATGAATATCAAATCCTATTTTGATCTTTGGGTTTCTTCATGCATATAAGCAATTTTTATATGTGACTTTCTGTAATTAAAATTGACCTTGGTCCATTGGATAGAGTAAATCTCTGACTGTTATACTGTTAGCAGCATAGTTTCTAGGTACTCTGTCATCAGAGCACTTTTGAGTTGCTCTCTTCCTCTTAGGAAAAAGTCACCTCTCAAGCCTATGAGTATTCGCCTGTGGTTCCTGAAGAATTGCTATTTCATGGGAGAGGAGGGTGGGCCCATCATCTGGACCCTCAGAACTTCCTCAATCAAAGCAGCTCCGCTTTTCATTTTTCATAGTTGGAATTCTGCATTTCCATATAAGCATTAATTTGTTGTTGTTGTTGTTGTTTTTCTCCCCAAATTTGTTTATTTTAATTTTTCAGTGTTACAAGATTGATTGTTCATGCACCACACCCAGTGCTCCATACAGTACGTGCCCCTCTCGATACCCACCACCAGGCTC
>CM052800.1:13802345-13935411 GCA_028533885.1 Nasua narica | reverse complement strand
TCAAGGGGCTGAACTCTGTGGAAACCGGTTTCTCAGTCTCTTGCTCTCTGAAGGTTTTTGGCCTTTTGTAGCCTTTTCACCTTTTCAGGGAGTCCAAGCAATGAATCTGCCCAGAAGCACTCAGACCTCTGAATTGCAGGAAGCCCGAGTCTCTGTGCCCCTCTGTGTGGTTCAGAACACACACTCCCCTGCTCACAGCTCAGCCTGTTGCCTGCGTTCTCTCCACGGGCGGGGATCGCTCAGGCTCTGCAGTGCGCAGCGACTGGGAAAAACTGCGGCTCGTGAACCATCACAGACACTCAAAAAGGTGCTTACAGGTGCGAGCCTGGCCCACAAGATGTTGCAGAGAGCGGAAATCTGCAGGTTCAGGAATCACGGACTGGATCCCCTACCAGTTCCACTCTGGGGTGCTCCTTCCTGGGAGAGTGGGTCCAAGCGCTGGTGCCCGCGACCACTCCCTTCCACTAGTTATTCCTCCGAACTTTTTGCCCTTTTTAAGTGTTTTTTCTAAGTTAATGCTGTCCCCCACCACCAGGCACTTTCCTTTGGGGTATTACTGTCCTTGGTTAGCTTCTGGTGGCTCCCTCCCCCTTTTGCTTATCCTCCGATATCAGCTCGGGTGTTCCCACTTTGATTTTACCTCTCCACTGCTGTCTTCTGCTCTTGGAGAGATCCCGGAGTGAGAAATATTTCTTCTCAGGGTGATTTCATGGGTGTTTAGCGTGTTCTGGTAGATTTCCAGCTCACTTTTGGGGACCGGTTGCTGCAGGATCTCTTACTTCTCCGCCATCTTGCCCCCCTCCCCCCTGTTGTTGTTGTTTTTTTAAAGCCCATTACTAGGAAATGTTGAGAACCACTGCCCTAGACAGTGTCTGAGACTGCTCAGACTTGAAAAGTCTTTGTGCCAAAGTATTTAGCTGGAGTATGACAAGTTACTACCCGCATTTCACCCCAACACGCCTGACTTGATTATTGAGTGAGGTGCTCAACATGGTAAACTCAGATGAGCTTTGCTTAACAATGGAAGGGCAACAAGATAGAACTAAGTTTCATTTCATTTAGGATCTCTTGCTAAATATTTCTTCTTAGGTCACATGCAAAACCAAGAATTGTTCTAGAAGTCATGCGGCTATTGGGAATGCTTCCTAATTTGAGATCTGACTCCCAAAATCCCAGTTCTTTTCGTGCAGCCTCAATCTTTTTTTTTCTCCCCCAAATTTTAAGTATCTGTTTCTCTTTTACCTTAGAATTTCCAACTTCATTCATGTGAGTCATGGTGATCATGGCTGTCTTAACCCAGGCCACTCCAAAAAGGGACTGGGAATGAAGGAGGCAGTGAATAGCTTATAGATGCAATCCTTGGATCTGCCCCATAGTAGCAGTTATTTGTGATCTCTATTCAATCACCAAACCCAGTCTGTTAGATGTCCCAATTATCTTTTGATTCAATAGATCATCTCTACCTTCTATCACTAGAAAACCAAGTTTCATTTGGATCATTAAGGAAATCTTCTAAGATGTGTCCCCATCTTCTTCTTAGCAGTTTTCCAGTCCTTCTTCCTCACTGTAGCTAAGTTGTGATTATATCACTCTCCTTTATAAAACCAAAGCTGGCCTCTTTGACAGGGTGAACAAGGCCCCTGCTCATTGTTCTGGTTTTATTTCTTGGTATATGATCTCATAAACTACACTTCCCAGCCATACTGAGGTACTTGTAGACCCCTAATCAAGACAAAATCTACCAGTACACAACATTTACAGATGCCGTTTCTCCTTCCTGATAGACATGCCTCACAACACCGTCCAGCTAAGATTCTCAGATCAATTTTCTTTTTTCATATGTTCATTTTAGCCGTGGCTTTTGTCCAGGAAACCTTCCCTCCAACTCCCAAACCTTCCCATCAACTCCAAGACTGGGCTAGGTGTCCTCCTATGGCTCCCCAAACCATCTCTATCATAACCATGAACATACTTGACTTCAAACTCTCCACCCAGGCTATAAAACCCTTGAAGGCAGGGACTATTTTATCTTATGAATTCTCCCTATCTGCTGCCTGCCCATCTCTACCCTGTGCCTAAAGCATTGCCTGACATAAACTGTGTGTTCAAAAAGTGTTGGTGAATGAATTACTCCTTATTTCAAATACCCCACAGCCTCAAAGACCACATGTGAAAGAAGTATTCTTTCTCTAATATGTGTCTATAATTTCCTGTGTTCCCCTACCTACCTCAAAACAAAAGTCAGGCTCACTAAATTAGAACCCTCTGAGTGATCTACTCTCCCAAATTATTTTTTTTGGAACACTAATGGCTAATTAATGAAAGAAAACCGTAGTATGGATGTTACAGTAAGAAGATATTAGAATGGGGTGTGGCATCCCTATACAACATTCATAGACCTTAAGAGCACTCTGTTCCACTTGGTCCCATTAAAGGATCAGTAAAACCTGTTTATGTGTGGCCAGAGACTCCGTTTTCATCTAAAAACATTATGCAAATAGTCATTTCAAAATACACACTGGGACTTGAATATTTATTCAGTTAAAGAAAACTCTGCTGTTGAAATTCCAGAAAATGTAAATGTGGAAAGATTGATACATGAAAAGCCCAATTCGTTAAAAGTGACCTTTTAAAATGTGTTGTCAAACTTAGCTGCAGGATTGTTATGTTGTACACAGGATAGATGGTCTAAAAATAACTCTAGAAGAGATTTTTTAAATTCACCTTTTCCATTCAGGGCCTGAGATTAGTCAAACATAAGGCTATGACATTATCCTCATGAGAGAATGAAAAGGCAGCTTAATGCACTCTTCAATGAAAAACAAATTCAATTAAAAGAACATATAAAACAGTAGGAAACTACCATGATGGATATCGTCCTAGCTAAGCAAATTCAATAATACACATTTTTTGAACTCAGTCATACTTGGGGGAAAAAAAAAAAACTAAACCTGAAGCAATGTCCATCATTTTAATCATCACCATTATCATCCTACCTACAGTGGTAATAGCTGAACTCGTCACTCTACATGGGTCATCACATTTAACGTCATTACTAGCTTGCACTGTAGTTACTATCATCCCCATTTTACAGCTAAAGAAATTGAGCCTGAGAGACACTATGTGACTTGGCCAACATCTCACCAATGGTAAAGGCTAGGGCTGGGATTCAAAGTCCATCCTGGCTGACTCTGGATGATCCAAGTGTTAGCATTACATTATACCCCTTCCGGTTATAAGAAACTGTTACCAAAGGGTCAGCCTGGACCATCTTCATTTCTTTTTTGACTTACTTTGTTTGCTTGGCATTCTGTTTTTAAGTAATAATTTGTTAATTTAATTCACATGCTGAGCCTCAATAAAAACATCATTAAATGAAAATGGAGGGATAATGATTTATACAAAAATAGACCGGATTCGGGAAAATGATGTTTTAACTAACCACAGCAAGCTTTGGGAAGTAGCACGTTTATGTCCCTAGAAATATAGCTGAGCTCAAATACCTCTATGGCAAGAGCTGACACCACAGAACTATGAACTCCTAACACTCAGAAAGACTTGTGTTCTCACTCTGCTACCTGGCATCTCTGTGACTTTAAGGAAGTATTGAAATAGCCTTAAGCCTCTATTTTGCATCTGTGAAATGGGACTTGTAACACCTACCTCCTTGGATTATTGACAAGACTAAGTAAGATAAGACACATAAATTGTTTAGTATAGTGGAAATGAGTAAGTGCTCAATAAATGTTAATTATTGTTAGTTTTACTGAATTAATTCCCTAATAATTATCTTATATACAGGAATTACCATAACTACAGAAAACAATCTTATTATGTAGGTAATTTGTATACTCTCTTAGCCATTTCAAACATGTAATAATTTCTTTACTGTTCCAGGTAACATAAAAATCACTGGTCTATTCCATGAGTTTAGAAGTAAGAAACAAACAGTATGTATTTAACTGCATTCCATGTACAAAATAGGGGAAGACTGCTAGCTTTTAATTTGGAGCACCAAGTTCTGATTATGAAGCTTATTTTTGATTGTGCTTCTATCTCTGTGCCTCCGAGGTCAATACCTTCACTCAAAATGAACTACTACAACTTGACCATGGCAAGCAAAATTGGTTTCTCTGTTGCTATTTTTCCAGGCTCTTGCTACTCTTGCCTGGCTTACGCCTGCAGCCCAGTAAATGGTGTTCATGCTCCTGATTCCACTCAACAAAATCCATCCTCCCCACTGTGGTCAGAGTGATCTTTGAAGATTTCGAGTCTGATCATGAGATGCTTCTTGCTTAACATTCTCTAATGGTACTTTATACATTGCATAACAAGGCCCTTCAGGCCTGGCTCCTCTTAGCCAGTCGTCTTATATCTTACTCTCCTCTCTTTTTCCTCCTTGTGCAGACATGGTCAGGTACATGGCAGGCAGCCCCCCATCTCCCTGCTCTTGCCTGTGCTGTTCCTTTTGCTTGTCTTTTTCTTTCTCTGGCCCTCACTTCTTTCATGGGTGATTTCCGAGTCCTCCCTTAAGACTTAAATGTTACATTGCTGTGATCCTTTTCTGGTCCTGTAGCCTCATGCCAGCCTGGAGTTAAGTGTTTCTGTTCTGTATACCCTGTAATATCTTGTGTCTCATTTGTTCTGGCTCTAATCTCTTTATTTATGGTACAAATGTTGATGTTGCTTATTGTGTGTCAGGCAATAGTTTAAGTATTTTGCAAATATTAACTCATTTAATCTTCAGGACCACTCTGGGTGGTAGGCATAGAATTTTTTTTTCAAGATTTTATTTATTTATTTGAGAGAAAGAGAACAAGAGAGAGCAGGAATGTTGGGGAGGGGCAGATGGCAAGGGAGAAGCAGGGAGCCTGACATGGAGCTCCATCCCAGGACCCTGAGATCATGATCTGAGCTGAAAGCAGATGCTTAACCTACTGAGGCACCCAACACCCCAGATGTAGTATTTTTAACTTCATTTTACACATGAAGAAACTCATGCACAGAGAAGTTAGGTAAAACAACTAGTAAGAGGTAGAGCCAGCATTCAGATTCAGTGGCGAGCCTCCTGTGCACACACGCTCAATAGGTACATAAAGTTCTTAACCATTTTGCTAATCTTCTCTATCCCCACATTAGTGTTGGAAGGCCTCTTTCTGGTTCTCATTTTGGTGTGCCTTTTTCTTATCAAGTGCCTACTGCCCTATGTAGATGCTGCGTATATATTAGTTGATTACATTAATCATTCAGTGCTATCCTTACATTGTTCCCTTGACTTCTCATGCCTTCCAAACAACTGTATCTTTGGATCGCAAAGTCAACATCTATTTTGTGGAATGGTGGGCATCAGAACAGCTCTTCTAAAACTCCCCCGACTCATACTCTTCATTCAATCTTAGAGTTTCCACAGTTGTTCCTGGGGCAGAGAAAGCAAATAAGTTCCTTACCCTTAATGTCCCTTATCACTGGAGCTCAGTGGCTCATTGTTCAAAAAGGTCATAGAATTCTAGGATTTGGCCATCTACATTGAAGGCCTACGAGCTTATTTTTTTCACTTGGTTAATTCCCCAGAGGATGACTGAAGCTAAGCAAACCTAGAACAGAAGGAGCATGATGAGAGTTAAGAGTATGAGTTTCGCAGTCAAACTCAAGTTCTCATAGAACCTTACTTCTGACAAGGTAGATGACTTTGAGCACATTCTTTAGGTCTGAATCTCCATTTTCTCTTCTGAAATAGATAATATATCTTCCACACAAAGTGTTTGCTAGAATTTAATAAAATATTGTATCTCTACCTTAGTCCTACCTGGTACATAGTAAACTCTGTAGGGATAATGACGTCTTATATCAACTAGAATCATCACATGGATAGAATACTTATGTCATCATGACCCAAGCATGTCACCAAGACATGTTACCTTTAGAGTTAAGATCCATGAAAACCTGGATCCTAATCAGAAGCTATTTGATGGATGCCATGGAAACCAGAGAAGGGACACGTAATTCAGCCTCAATGATGAGGGGCATCAGGAAATATTTGTTATTTATTCAATCATTCATTAAATGGTTATTAATCAGAGAACTATTATGGGCCAAACACTTCCCTAGGTGCAGAGGATACATTAGTTTGAGAGAAGGATACAGTCCCTGCCTTCAATTTGTTCAGTCTCATGGGAGATATAGACAATAAACAAGGGAATAAGCAAGTCAGTGTATGATAACAGCTTTTGACACATGCTAGAAAGAAAATGAATGGAGTGCATTGATGGAGAATAACTGGCTAGAGGTAGTCTCATAGCTGGCTTTCCCAGAAGCAGATCCTGAGATGAGATTTCGTGTCAGAGTGATTTATTCGAAGGCACTACCAGGAAAAAGTGGTGGGAAAGTGGGAATAGGGCAAGCAAAGGAAGGAGGGCACACGATACTGCAATATCAAGCAAAGACTCTCAGAGGGCAATTTTGGCTTAACTCTCAGGAGAGCTCTGAAGGAATTGTAGTTTAGCTTCAGACTTGGGATCATCATGAATCGAGGGAGCTGGAGTATTTATGCTCCTCATCCAGCAGACATGGTTAGGGCTCCACTCCAGGGTGAAGGGGGCTAGAAATCAAGAGGCACTTGTTGCTCTCCAAGTACAAGTATAAACAAAGCCAACTTGACCACAGAAATTCATCCATTGGCAAAAATCCATGGAGACTGGCAGTTGGGAGTGAAATCAGTGATTTATGTTCATAAAGATACAAGGATATTCATAAAGGTAAAAAGATGTTCATAAAGACACAAGGATGACCCAAAGTGACATGGGCAGAGTACTGACGCACCTGCTATGGGGAGTGTCATCCAGCCAGATGATGGTAAAACCAAGACCTAAATGATGAGAAGGATCCAGTCTTGTGAAGAAGAGGGAAACATTTTCCAGAAGGAACTGTTTGTGGGAAGGCATTGAGATAGAAAGGAGCATAGTGTGTGTAAGTAATTGAAAGGATCTGTATGTTGGCAGCATAAATGGGAGGAAGAATGTTGTAAGGTTAGGTTGCAGGGGCCTGAAATTTGTAGGCCATGTAAAGGAGCTAGGATTTATGCTGACTTCAGGGAGTTTCCGTTTGAAGGTTTCCAGCCTCGGAGTGACATTATGTTATTCAGGTTTTAGAGAAATCTCACTGACCATTGTATAAAATATAGATTGGAGCAGGGGAAGAAGAGCAGAAGTAGAGCTACCATTCTACAGTTTACTGTTGTAGTCAAGGTGAGGGGGATAGTAGCATCCACCAGGGTGGGGAATACTGAAGTTGGGGGAAGGTGGATGGAAGTAGCATGCATTGTGAAAGGAAAGCCAGGAAGTCTTGCTGATAAGTTGGGTGTGTGGATGAGAGAGGGAAAGTAACAACATAATTCTCAGTGTTTCTGGGTAGTTTCTGGGAAGGTGAGATGGCCATTTACTGAGACCGGAAAGCATGAAACAAGTAATACAAGACAGATAGGGATAATGCTAAATGTCCAATCACCGGGATGGTGTTCCCTTGGAGAGAAATAGAAGCAGGAATTTTGTTTTATTTGTTTGTTTGTCAGAAAGAACCAGAGAAGTTGACACCCATTGTGATGACCAAGATAAGTTGCAAAGAGCTGACATATAGAAAGACAAGATGCCTTATCTATTTACATTGGTCCCTTCCCTCCTGGCTGTAAGACCCTTTACAGAATAGACTGCTTTTCTTTGTTTTGATATCTATCATGTTCAAAATGGGCCTGTTATGTAATAGAATTTGGGCATGTGTTTTTGAAATAACAAGAGTTTCAACATCAAAACTAGTAGCCAGAGGCAGAAAATGAGATGGAGAGTGGGAGGAGTGAAAGATTAGAAGTGGGATTAAATAGTATGAGAATTTGAGATTGCCAACAATCATATTGGAAGAACTGGGTGTATCTGTGATTAGACTTTAAATCAGGAAACCAAAAGCATTTTTTGTTTTCCAGCCATTTGTATTTATGCTCAAGTAGCCCAACAGAGCTTCAATATAGTCAGTATAGACCCATTTCATTTGACTATGTGAACTAAAGGAGTCTTCTCATTGCCTGTGCCACTAATCTGATGACAGACATTTAGCAGTGCAGTGGTAATTGTTTTAAGAAGGCAAGAGTCAAAGTTAATATCATGAGTTTTGGAATCTAACAGTTCTGGATTCAAATCTTGGCTTAACTACTAAATTGAGTGTGATTTAGGAGGTTATTCAAACCCACTGAGCTATAGTTTGACTACCAGCAAAGTAAGGACAATAGTACCTCCCTCATGGGCTATAAATGTTACCATACATGTTAAATGTGGCTGACTGACTGGGACATAGTAGGCACTCAAAAAATGTGTATTATTATGATTATCATTGTCAACATCATTAATGTTTCAGTATATACTGAATGAATATCCTGAATGAATGTAACTAAAGAATAAAACAATGCTCCTTTTTTTGGTTTTAAATGACTATTAGGATAAAAATGAAACAATTGTGTCTAGAACTTTTTAAGCTAAGTCAATGTATTTTGAGAGCACATTGAAAATTCTACAATGTTATGCAAATATATGAATGTTTCATTATCACCCTGCATCTGATAGGCCAAAAGAATTCCAGTAGGAGAAGGGATGTATCTTAGGTTTAAAATAAAGAGAGACAAAAAAATAAAATAAAATAAAGAGAGACAGATAACATTGGCAAGAAGCAATCTTAGTGTGAAGGACATGTTGCCAGTTTTTTGCATTTCTCAGGTAATTCAAGACAAAGGTCAAAATACAAAAACATTGAAACACATTTAAATTCAAAATTAATTGACAGTATGAGAAGAGTAAAGGCATCAAGAATTATAGAACTCTGTATCAGTTGTCTTAAAGAGATAAGGAAGGGAGTGATAGTTAATAACTTCAGAAGTTAATTTATATCTCTCCCCCCAAATTTCCATGTTTCTAGATTGTGAGTCTGAATAGTGTTGCTAGATGTGGTAAACTGGTTAGTGGGTCTCCAATTAAAGAAAAGAGAAGGCTGATGTATTATTTGTTTTTCTTTCTTTCTTTCTTTCTTTCTTTCTTTCTTTCTTTCTGTTGTTTTATTTTTGTCTTTGTTTTTGCTAAGATGAGTCTACATTTTCTTTGAACCAGCAGCCTGCAGTGTCTGTTTCACGAATTACTAGTTCAGTCAATAAATATTTATTGAGCATCTATTAAACACTGCCTAGTACCCAAGTGTTGTGAGGAAAACTCAAGATTGAGGTTCATTCATCCCGTATTTACCAACAATAAATTTTTGTCTCAAATCTGCTTAAACTTGTAACGTGAACATCAATAAAACACTGAATGGGACAGGCCAAAATATTTTCCTATGTGGTGTGGGGCTTGAAGTTCCATCTCAACTATTTCATGGCTCCTCTGAACCTAAAACTAAATGACAGATGAGAAAATATTCTTGAAATGCTAAAATTATGCTTGGAAAGTTCTGTCGTTACCATTTCTATGTAATTTAAAAGAAGAGAAAAACATTTGATTCTGGACAAAGTAATTACAGTGGCTAAGGAAGGCTTATGAATAAAAGGAAACCCAAAGAGAGCCAAGAAATATCAGAACAGTTCGTTAGCTTGAATGGTCACCCAAACCCTCTGCAGACTGTCCAACTCTTTCTGAAAAGCCCCCTACCTGACAGTGTGTTAGACCAGTGGTTCTCTAACTTGAGTGTGTATAAGAGTCATGAGAAAGGCTTGTGAAAACACAGATCACTGCAGTGGTCTGGTGTGAGGCCAAGAATTTGCATTTCTGGATAATTTTTCAGGTTAAGCTTATATTGCTGGTCTGGGAAGCACTTTCCCAGTGGAAGTTAAGCCCTTGCTCTTGCCCAGCTTGTAAATCAAATGGGGAGACAAGGGTTACATGAATGAAGAGAGAAAGAGAGAGAGAGAGAAGGAAGGAAGGAAGGAAGGAAGGAAGGAAGGAAGGAAGGAAGGAAGGAAGGAAGGAAAGAAGGGGAGAAGGTAGGGAGGGAGGGAGAGAAGGAGGGAAGGAGGAAAGAAGGAAAGAAAGAAGAGAGGAAGGGAGGGAGAGGAGGAAGGGAGAAAGGGAGGAAGGGAGGGAGAGAAGGAGGGAAGGAGGAAAGAAGGAAGGAAAGAGAGGAAGGGAGGGAGAGGAAGAAGGGAGGGAGGGAGAAAGGGATAAAGGGAGGAAGGGAGGAAGAATTCTAGCCCTAAGTTCCAGATACACACAAGAGAGAGTTTACTTTCTAAGAGATGTCTCCGATCTAACATGCCGAAGATGGGATGTCTTCTACATACTAACTTGTTCTTTTGGTCTTTCCCACCTCAGTTTATGACACATTCTCAACCCAAGGGCTCAAGTCAAACACTTAAGAGTTTATCTCAGCACCCACACCCAAGTCATTTATTACTGTAATCAACAAATAGTTACTTAGTTCGCACCCACTCTATGTCAAGGACTGTTCTAGATACTGGGGGATAGAACAGTGACCAAAACTAAGTGTCCAGTACTCAAAGAATTTCAATTTTGGTATGTAAAATATAAAACACCCAGTAAATAATTAAGAATATAGTATAAACAACATATGAGCATTTCATAGCATCTTCACTGCCACTACCCCAATTTCAGCCATCTTCTCATGCCTGGTCTACTGAGATGGACTCCTAACTAGTCCTCTTGGTTCTCCTGTTCCCCAAGCATAATTATCCACACAACTTTTAGACGATCCTTTAAAGAAATGGGAGGGGGAGATGAACCATGAGAAACTGTGGACTCTGAGAAACAAACTGAGGGTTTTGGAGGAGAGGTGAGTGGGGTTAGGTGAGCCTGGTGGTGGGTATTAAGGAGGGCACATATTGCATGGAGTACTGGGTGTGGTGCATGAACAATGAACCTTGGAACACTCAAAAAATAAAATTAAATTTAAAAAACTAAATAAAGTATTTATCAGATAATGGCATTCTCCTACCTAAAACCTCCTGGTGACTTTGCCTTGCATTTAGTGTTACATCTAGACTCTATAATTAGCAAGGCAAACAAGACTTCTCCAAGCTCTCTTACTTACCTTACCTCTTCCCCATTCAAAAAGCTCCTGTCCTCTTCTTTCTTCCTTTCTGAATGCTAATTTCACTTAGGCCTCAGGGCCTTTGCCCTTGCAGTCCCCCTTTAAGTAAGAGGCTGCTTCCTAAATATCTGATTCTCTTGTGATCCTTTACGCCATAAACCAAATATCACCTCCACAGAGAAGCAGCTTCTGACCTATTTCAGGCAAACCTCACTGCCACAACTTTGTGTCTTATTCCTTGTTTTTTCCATCATAGCCTTTACTGCTCTCTGACATTATTTCGCTAGCTCGGCAGTATATATCACTAAAGTGTAAGCTTCAGGAAGACGGTGACTTGTTCGTACTTATTCATCATTATGTCTCCAGTACCTGGATTAGTGTGTGACATATCATAAGCCCTCAATGACAATTACTTGAATAAATAAATGAATAAATAAAGCACTGTAACTTATTGTCAGGACTTCTCCTCAGATCACTTTGAAGTTCCTCAATGTCAGTGACTATGCCTGTTTCACGTTGACACCCCAGCATTTGCCAGGGTACTGTGCAAGCACTAGCTGCTTCAGGTTTATCTGTCGGATGAGTAAATAAATAGACATTTCACTTCCTTGCACCTCTCTAACAACATTCTGAATTAGATATTTTCCTTATTTTAAAGGCAAAGATTCAGAGGTTCAAAAATTTGAAGGGACTTGCTTAAATAGAGGCAAAGAATAAGAAAACAAACCAAAACAAAACAAAAGTTGATCATCCCAGAAGCTGAGGGAGGAGAGAGTTTAAGAAGATTAAACATCAGAGGACCAGATGCTGAGGAGGAACTGAATGTTGACAAATGGATTTGGCCTGAAGATAGATTTTGAGAACTTTGAAGAGAACAGCTTCACAGTGAAGCTGAGGGAAGGGGTGTGAGAAAAGAAACAGCATAGGTATAGGAGAGATTGCTTGAAAACACAGAGACAGAACTCTTTTTAAACTCTGATGTTATTATTACTTGGACATGGGGGTGGAATTTAAACATATTTGAGCAAAGGTGAGATTATTGCTTGTGGGAGGGGTAAAGTCCAGGTTGGGGCCATGAGTTTAGGAAGGAGAGTGCCAGGCAGTGCCAAGGGTTGGGGTTCCAAAATGGCTGCTTTTCCCTCCATTGTGGGAAACCTGGACAGGGACAGGAGCCAGGAGGTAAGGCCACGCACAGGGCACAAGGAGAGGAACTCCTCTAAGACTGGCCCAGTTTAATTAAGATGTGATAGAGCAACAGCAAAGTGTCAGCTTACTGTGAAGTCAGAAAGGCCTGGAAGCCTCAAGAAAAGATTATTGGAAATGGTGGTTCATTTGTTGGTGATCCAGGAGTGGGTGAAGGGTACAGAGCATTGAAGAGATCTGGTAGAGGTCTCTGGGATAGGCAGAGGCACTGGGATAATGAGAGGCCAGGACCGATGACTGGAGGGGATGAGGTGAGTGTCATGGAATAAAGTCTTAAAGAGTTTTTTTGAAAAATAAACCTTTGGGTATTGTAGATAAACCAGTTTGGTTACTGGCTTCACCCTTTGGTGAATGTGTAATCTTGAGTGAGTCATTTCCCTTCTCTCCACCTTAATTTCCTCTCCTATGAAAGAGTATTACTGTAACTTGTGAAGATTAAAAGAGAGTATATATTCAACCATTACCAGAGAAGCTGGATCAAGAGAAAAGCTCAAAAAAATGATTTATAGGAATGAGTAAAGAAAGGTCCAGAGAGGGTCTTAGACATCATTTGGAAACTTAAAACATAAGATGATCTTGGGAAAATGATTGTAAACACATAACCCTGCCCAATCGCCCCCTATGAGATTCTGCGTCTGTAGGTCTGCAGTGAGGTCTGGGGATATGCATTTGTAACAGGCCAACACTCTAGCTGATGCTTTTATGGGCAATGTTTGAGTCCTGCTGAGAACCTTGAGAAAATGGAGTGGTTATTGATAAGAGTTGCATAGGAAGGAGCTAGCCCTGTATGGTTGCAGTGGCAGTGGTATAATAGTCATATTTGACCTCTAGATCAGGGGTATTAGTAAATATCTGGAAAACCATCAACTTATTCATTCATTGGTTCATTCACTTGCATTTACAAAGTTGTATACCCATCATTTCTACCTAGTCCCAAAACATTTTCATCACTTTAAAAGGAAAACCAGTATCGTATTATTCCCTATATTCCCCTCTCCTGCCCTTGGCAATGATGAATCTGCATTCTGTCTCTATGAATTTAATGATTCTGGGTATTTCATATAAATGAATCATGTGATATATGAAGTTCTGTGTCTGGTTCCTTTCACTTAGCATGATGTTTTTGAGGTTCACCCATGTTGAAACATGTGTCGGTACTTGATTCCTTTTTATGTCTGAATGATATTCCATTGGATGCATATACCACAGTTTGCTTAACCATTCATCCATTGATGGACATTTGGGCTGTTCTCAACAGTGCTGCTATGGGTATATATATATATGTGTTTGGAAACTCTTAAATTTCCATGCATATGTACTCTGCAAAGGCATCAGCCTCAGAGATTCTAATTTAACCCACCAAGTGGAAATCGCTCACATAATTGTAATATGGAATCAGTACTGAGAACCTCTGTTCAAGATGTTGATTTGAAGAAAGATTTGAATCGCTGTGTAATCTTTGCACTATTTAGCAGGCAAGTTCCTTTTCTAAGATTTATGAAACATTCCTTTAAAGGGCTTAGTACACGGAGGGTACTCAATAATGTAGGTTGGATAATAGAAAAAGAGCTATGATTCCAGAACAGGTTGGAGTGAACAATTGGTGTGAGTGACTTAGTGTTGTCCTACTTCAAATGTGACCACAGCACACGGAGTCATAAATAACCTCCTGGAATGTAATCTACCTTTCTCTCTTCAGAAGATTGCTTTCTAGCAATGCCTAAAGAGAGAGGTAGGGGGTAACATATTTTATACCTGTCAGGCGAATAATGCAGCTGAGTGAGCCCAAAATGAGCCTCAGAGACCCCTCGCAGTGATCTGAGAAGGAGTGTTGGGATTTGTCAAGGCTGCATGTGAATAATATCCAGATAAGAAAGAAAAGGAATTGCTGTGGCAATTATTTTAATGAAAAGGAACACTCACTGTCAGGCCTACATATTATCCTATCCCTGAACCACTCATTGATGTCTCAGAAAGGTATGAGCATCTCTTTTGATGCGAGGCTTTGTACTTCAGTAAAAGCTTACTTCTGAGGAGTTCAAAGTATTTCCCGTGGACTTTCTCATAGTCCCTTTCAACCCCTTTGTGGGGTAGATGGCAAGCGTTATTCTCATCTCACATATGATAGGAAAGTCAAAACACAGAGAGGTTAAGTGGTGTGTTCAAGGCTTATCCTTCAGTCTTTTAGGATGGGACTCAAGGCTCCAAGCTGCCAGCGTCCTCACAGTTGGCCCTGACAACCCCCTACCCTTTCATCACAAGAGCAAAATATAATAGTTACTCTTAAAAAAAAAAGTATCTACCAACAAGGGAAGATGGATATTTTCGATTTAGTACCATCAAGTGCCTGAACTGAGTTTTTTGTCACAGTCACAATATCATTATTGATTCATAGCATGAGGGAATTTTTCACCTCCATTATCATCCTTATTGGAAATCAGGTAGTTGTGTTCACATTGTTGGTATCTCATCAGGTCTTCATAATGGGCCATCCTTAGGTGGGGTGTGAAATGGTATATTTTCTTCTTCTTCTTCTTCTTTTTTTTCTTTAAGAGAGAGCCAGTGGAGGGGAGGAACAGAGGGGAGAGAGAGAGAGAGAGAAACCTCAAGCCGACTCCCCACTGAGTGCAAAGGCCAAACAGGGCTCGTTCCCTGACCCCAAGATCATGACCTGAACGGAAATCCAGAGTTGGGCATTTAACCAACTAAGCCACCCAGGTGCCCCAAAATGGTATACTTTCTTATCGCACTCTATTTTATTGTGAGAGGAAAGATATTATAAAGCCATCTCAGGCACATGGTCTCCTTAAAAGATAACTCGGGTGTGACTATTTCTGAGAATAAGATAAATATTTCTTCCCCTGGGGAAAATTTTGAGTAATATTGTTGGTCTGATTGAAATCCAATCACTAGACCTTAATGTAGCATCCCAGCATCAGATGAGGCCCACAGTGTTCTTACCACAGGACAAACATCAAACCATCAGAGGTGCTTCATATACTTTTAATTTGTTTTTATCTGTCACAGTATAAAAGTGATATATACAGATAAATATTAAAGGAATAAAATGTAGCTCGTAGAGAAGGATTTAAGAGGAAAAGTGAATAATTCTTTCTTTGTATCATTTTCTTAAAATGTTCTGAATTATACTGCAATATACTATATTCTAATGATAAAATCTTGGATAGCTTTTTAAAATCCATTTCAGAGGCGCCTGGGTGGTTCAGTTGGTTAAGTGTCTGCCTTCAACTCAGGTCCTGGGACGGAGCTCCATGTCAGGCTCCCTGCCTCCCCCTCTCCCTCTTCTCCCCCGCTAGTGCTCTCCCCTGTTTAGACTCTCTCGCGCATGTGTGCACTTTCTCTCTCAAATAAATAAAATCTTTAAAAAATAAAATAAATAAAATAAAATCCATTTCAGTTTTATAAATATAACATTTAATTTCTATTATGTGGTATTCCATTTTTGGCTATATAATAATTTATCTAATTAAGTTCCTCAGTGTTAGGCATTTATATCTAATTCTTCAGTAATTAAAAAAAACACTATGATCAATAAACATTCCAGTATATGTGCAATTTTGTGTGTCAAAATAGAGGATATTATAGAAAAGGAATTTCTAGGATCAAGTGGGGCTAGGGCTTATATGTCTATTTTGAAATATATATATATTCATCATAGATAGCTATATATGAATATAATATGTTTATAATACATATTACATATATTCATATATTTTAACAAATGCTAGATCTATATTGCTTTTTCCTGAGATTGGAAACAAAAAACACAACTTCTCAAGCACCAGCATAAAGTACCTACTAGATCAGAATCTCCTAGAGTGTTTGCTGAATATCAATTGCTTTTGCTTTTTAAAGCCAAACAATTAATTCTGAATCACAGTTCAGATCAATTCTTTATTCCGTAAGATTGTCAGCCAAAAAATTAGGGTCTATTTGCATTTATAACCCATGTAAAAATTATAAAGACCAGGTCTATTTTTTTATAACTATTACTCTTGTTACAGAGGTTAGTATCAAATTTTGTGTCTTAACACATTGCTCCTGGAAAACCAGTGGTCAGATTCAGCAAAATAGTAGGTTGCTGCTGCATGGGGCTGGCCTTGTTTGGTGACCAGCACTTCCTGGAAAGATTAGGTATCCACCTGTTCACATCACTCATTGTCGTTATCTTGGATGCAAGTTTCAGAGCAGAATAGGAAATGAACCACATTATAACTACAGGGAAGAAGTTTCAGACTACATAGAACTTTCCAAGTCAGTATAATTGCTGTTCACTGTTTTCATTATGATCATCAGCATTTTTACGCATGTGTTAATATTTTTTTAATGTATTGGGATTTTGAACAAAGAGTATAATTATCTAGATGCTTTTGTGACCACCTGTGGTCTTACAGAGAAATATTCCTGGAAAATAAAAATTCAAGAAAGAAATGAGATGCTTCAGCCTTTCTAAACAGTTTACTGTTCCCTTTACACTTTTAGAAAATGTGTTGCTTGGATAAGATCTCTGCTAAAAAGCCTTAAGGGATATCAAGAAATCACCACTCTGAACCTTTCCTTATTAAAAAATACACAGAAACCAGCTTTGTCACAAGGCAGTGCTCTCAGTTATCGGGTAGCTATTATGCTTGCATAAAATAATTAAACCACTGGCTGTAGGCTTATTGAATATTTCAAAGAGAAAAAAAATTCTTCTATAGAAAAATATTGTACAAGTCTTAACGTAATCCACATTATTGGCACAGTTTTTCATTACCAAAATATTGCTACATTTTGAGACATGATGATTTGAAGAGTGATTGAATTTAAATAAAGATATTGTGCATAGTCTAAATGAACACTTACAAAACATCCTATCATATTAATATATTTAACTCAGAGAAGAACACCATATTTGGGGGGAGTGGATATTGGATCAAAGGGGAAGATAATTATTACCTGAGAAGAAATCCTAGATTATTTCATGCTTCACTGTCAAGAAGGAGGACACCAATTCAAGGATTAAGGGTGGTTGTAGTTACCTTGACTAAGGCTAACTGTACCAAGGCTGAGATCTCTCAGCACAGAAAAATGTTCATGTTCAAGCACTATAATTTATCAGGCAAGTTAATCTTGGACAAGTCACATAATCTTTCTATAGTTCAACTACATTGTCCGTAAAATGGTTAAAATATCAATTGTCTCACAAGTTTGCTAGGATCCTTAATTATTATTGGACATGCAAAGTACTTGGCATGGTGTCTAATATATAGGAGGCATTCATCGTCACCCTCAATTAGATGTATCTCTGGGGCCATTGTGGTTAGTTATCCCTAAAAGAATTGTCCCTAGTCCCTGTACTTTGAAAATCCTCTATGAGCATAGAATCCATAAAAGGGGAAGCCAAGGAAAGAAGTGATATTTATAGGTGCCTACTCTGTTGTAAACACTCCGCTAGATACTTGATATACAGTATTTCATTTAATCTTTCCACTGGTCTTTACAAGGTCAAGAAAATAAACCTTAAAATAATATTTATTTGCCAAAGTTCACAAAGTTAAAAGAATAGGGAGCAAGTATTTGAAACTTAGTCCAGCTGCAAGGTTGGAAGGCAAGAGACTCAATACTCACATATATACCATTGACTTCATCTTCCTCCAACTCACTGCATCCCCAATACCAACAATAATTTGTAATGACAAGGACTTCTACTTTGACCTTTGATACTTCCATTTCAAACTAGAAACTTTTTTTTTCCTGTCAGCTTTCTCTTGTCTAAGTCTGCTTTTAATACACATGTATATATTATCATGTCGGAGGCATACCCAATTTAATAGTATAATTACCCCAATGAGTGAAATTTTCAGCCTCTTTCTATTGAGTTGGCTACTACATATACCAGAAAATCTAGTAATTTCTACCCTACAACTAAAAGAAAATTGAGTTTTTTGGTCTAAACTGAAAAGAAAATGCATACATTAGATTGTTCAATGTTGTATGGAAAAAGTATGTGGTAGTTACTAAATTTTTCACTCGTTGACCACTTGTGTTGGCATCATAGGTGATAATACAATAACAAAAGCACTGACTTTAAAATTATTTTATTCAGGTTCCAATCACATTCAACCATGTAATGCATGTGTGACTTTGCAAGTTGTGTAACCTGTTGGAACATCAGTTTACCAGTTGAATTTGAACAATAATAGTACCTATCCCATAGAGTGTCTGTTTGCATAAATGAGATAATATATATAGTCCTCGTACTATGCTTGGCCCACATCAAGCCTGTCAAAATGGTACATGACATCAAGAACTGCTGAGCTCCCCACCTCTCAACTGGGCTCCATTCCATTAACATCTATAATAGGGGTAGATTAATCCCAGAAGGTCAATTAGATACTCAAGTTCTCCTATGAAAGAGAGAAAGACATAAGTTCATATATACCATTACCATACCATTTGCCCAGCTTAAAAAAGATAAAAATGCAGCGTTTGGAAATTTTCCAGTTATCAAGGCTTTGGGCAGGCTAGGCAATCACTAGTGAACCACCAGATGTTCAGAAACACCTAATTACTATGCAAAACCTGTCTGCGCATAGCTTAGAGGGGTCCTTTGCTTAGAGTCTCGCAAGGCAGCAACAGGAATCTTGGCCAGAAGTGAGTTCTCATCCAGAGTTTGACTGGGGAAAGAGCTGTTTCACTGCGCATAATTATTGACAGCGTTCAATTCCTTGTGACTATAGAATTCATGGCAGCTTGCTTCTTCAAAGCCAATGAGAGAGAAAGAGAGAGGGAGAGAGACTCTAGCAACACAGACACTACAGTGCTATACAATATAATCATGTGCATTGACTCACTTTTGCCGTATCCCTTTGGTTACAATCAAGTCAAAGGCCTTGCCCAAACTTAGGGGAGAGGATTACACAACAACATAAATTTTAGCAGGTCAGAATCAAGAAGGACCCCGTGAACTGTCTATCTGCCCCATGGCTTCTTCAGGTCCTTGTATTCTTGGTGGGGCCTCAGTTGCTTCTTTTAAATTTCCAGCTTCAGCTCTGACACATTCTACTTTTCCTCATCTGACTTCTATTACTCAGTTTGGACATTATTCTTTCCTCAAAAACTTATCACACATGGTTTAACAGGGATTTTGCACGTTTGTTTGTAAAACAAGTGTTTAACTAAGCATATACTATATGAAGATGTTGCAAAACCATGGAATATGCAAAAATGAGCAGAAATAAGGAGCCAAAGCAAAGGAAAGCATTGCATTCATAGAGCTTACACTTAAAGCTCCATGAATTTGGGATACCTATTTGCTTACCTAAATTAGAAATGAATGGAAACAAATGAGTAATTATAATTCACCCAAGTGCTGTGTACAGTGAAAGCAATGTGGTGTAGTCAGGGCACTCAGGGAAAGCCTGGGAGAAGAGTGAAATTTCAGAAAACCAGTCTATTCCTCATTGTCTAGAGAAAGGCAAGGAAATGACATTTATTTTCTCATTTTAACCTCACAGAAACATTATAATCAATATTAGTGGCCACACTTAATAATGATAATAATAATAAAACAAAATAAAATAGCTTATAAGTCACAAATCTGAGATTTCAGACCCAGTCTTCATCCCACTGATATCAGTTTCCCATGTTGTGATTCATTTAAGAGAGGAAGGGGTTTGTTTCTCTTTCCGTCCGTCTTATCCTTTATTTGGAAATAGACTTCATGGAATAAATTTGAGCAAATTATCAATCTGTACTAACTTTTGACTCAGTAACATTCAAGAACTTTTTTTTCTAAAATACATTTGAATTTTAGTGGGGTATAAGCAATATTCAATTTGTCCTCTTATTAGTAATGAGATGGAAGCTTTAATTATTGTTATTGAGGACTTAGCAACTTAAAGAAGCAGGTCTCAGAGATGTGTCTCATTTAAATGTGCATTTTAATAAAGCATTTGTTCTTTCCTTTTAAGATTTTTTATTTATTTATTTGACAGAGAGAGAAAGAGAGAGAGATCACAAGTAGGCAGAGAGGCAGGCAGAGAGAGAGGGGTAGCAGGCTCCCTGCTGAGCAGAGAGCCCAATGCAGGGCTTGATCACAGGACCCTGAGATCATGACCTGAGCTGAAGGCAGAGGCTTTAACCCACTGAGCCACCCAGGCACCCCAATAAAGCATTTGTTCTAAAAGTTGAAAAATATTCTAATAGTTTCAACTAACCTCAAAAACTTAAGTGTTTCATGGATGCATTAAATGGAATATTTTTAGAATCAGAATTCATCCACATTGGTACAGAATTTATATTCTATGTCTCAGTTTGATAGAGAATTCAGCTGGAAAGACATTTTCCTCTCTGTGGGATTAGTATGTTTATATTCATTATTATAAATAGAAGAGATACATAGGCGATCACAAATGACTTCTTCCCAAACTCCATCTTTCTACTGGTAGAAACATAAATGTGAACTATCTGTCATTGTGATAGAGCATTATGACTAGTAAACATTTGTCTATACAAAAAGCAAAGACAAGTATTCAGATTAACGAACAATTTATAAGGAAACTATTTTAGAAGTGACTTCAGTCTTTAGCCATGGATAGCCTGGTTTTGGTAGAAAATGGTACAAAAGGAAACTGCCAGTATTTGGTCATCTTCCGCAACTAAGAAAGATGAATGAAAAATGAAGATGAACTTTTTATAAAGCTATTGAGCGAACATTCATGGGCCAATGAAAAGTTTCTTTCTACCATAGAAAGCCATTTCAGCAAGTGGTCGCCTCGCTAGTAATTCATCCTTGTTTTATGACTTGCTAAAGCTCTCCATATGTCAGTGAATTCAGTAAATATGAAATAAAGTCTATCCTCCTGGTCCATGAGGCTTGGAACATGTCATTTCCTCCCAAAAACTGACTAGTGATCTTTGCCAACCAATAAAGCCTTTAGCTATTCATGCATTAAAGCATTCTAAAGAACAGGATTTTTGTTCCGGTTTTGATTTGGGTTTATATCTTCAGTAATATTTTATACTCAGACAATGAAAAGATATAAACAGGTTTATAAAACCAGTTGCTGGGGTGCCTGAGTGGCTCAGTGGGTTAAAGCCTCTGCCTTCGGCTCGGGTCATGATCTCAGAGTCCTGGGATCGAGCCTCGGCAGGGAGCCTGCTTCCTCCTCACTCTCTGTCTGCCTCTCTGCCTACTTGTGATTTCTCTCTGTCAAATAAATAAATAAAATCTTTAAAGCCAGTTGCTGAAGGAGCAGGGTTAAGTGAGGGATTTGACTGTATTTGCTTGTGTGTTGTTTCCTGCACTGCAGAAAATATTTAAGGCAACCATTAATTATAGGTGGAGAGTTTCTAGTTCCTGGATTTGTTCCTGTGAGGCTCTCATAAATAGGTTTATCGATGACTTCCACAACCCATTCTAATGCTAGAGTCCCAGGTTCCAATGACTCTGGGGTGTGTTGAGGATAGGTCCAGTGACAAGAAAAACCAGTCTGCTTTCTTAGCAACCTCATTTGTAAGTTTTATGCACAATGCCATTTGCCTAGAATTTGTGAGTAAATAATGACATTTCCACAGAAATATAAATTTGTTCCGTTATTTTTATCTATAGACAGTAAAAATAACTCTTTGGCCTACATGTAAAACTCTTCTATAAAAGTTCCAAAAATAACTAAATAGATCTCTATTTTTAAGTCATCATTATGATTTTTATTATTACCATTAATTAGTGAAAATACCCTTATACCTTATATCATATAGAGTGCTCTCTATAATTAAGCAGTTATTTTTGCTCAGAGAATAAATATAGCTGAGGAAAGTACCAGTTACATATTTCTATGAATCACATTGAGGAAGGTGATACATTCTTCACAAATAATGGTTATGATATTGGTGTTGGTTAAATAATAATGACTGGGGAGCCTGGGTGGCTCAGTCAGTTGAGCATCTGCCTTCACCTCAAGTCATGATCCCAGGGTCCTGGAATTGAGCCCCAAATTGGGGCTCATTAGGGAGTCTTCTTCTCCCTCTGCCTCTACTGCTCCCCCTCCATAAGCTCTCTCTCTCTCTCTCTCTCTCAAATAAATAAATAAAATCTAAAAAGAATAATGACCAACAATAAGCAGTAAACATGTTAGACACTCTGCTCAATATTTTATACACATAAACACATTCAATCATTTTAACAACCTGTGAGGTGTGACTATCACTATCTCCATTCTACAGATGACATCACAGGGGCAGTCTCAAAAACAGCAGAGTATTTGCTCACAGTGTCACCTAAATACAGTGTTTATTGATTGCAAAGGTTCTTCTTACACAGGATTGTTTGGTTAGTTGTTGGCTTTGGATCTGTGATGGCCTCCCAACAATCTTGAGAGATGAAGAAGACAGGAAAGTCATTCCTATGCCCACAATACAGATAACATACCATGGTTTTAGTGGCTAAATGCTCTGCACCATATCTTCTATTGAATTTGTGGTGGGAAGCCTAGAGCTCAATCCTTGTGGCTTCTGATTGGTAATTCGATGTCCCATGTGGAGCTGAAATCAATATCAATACAAAGCCCCATCCCATTCCAGAGAGTGACAAGTCCTCATTAATTTCCTCCCATATGAATAAAAGCCACATTGGCTAATTCCCAAGGCCTCTCCAATTCGTTTATGTCATTTCTTGATGGAGCCTCTCTAACCCCATCTGTCTTATTCCTCTGCAATGACTGGAGTTTGCTAGAAGCTCCATTCTATACTTCTGCCTTTAGTCCTTACCTTTTTGACCTGGAGACTCAACCACAAACCTTTGACTTGACTATCACCCCTCACTTAAGTGTCAAGGGATGAACCTTTTGTTACCTCTTCAGAAAGTATTCACCACTCAGAAGGAGAAGCTTTTATAAAATAACACATTTTCCTGATTATAAAAGGTAATTCATGTGTGCTTCAAAAAATTTTGGAAAGGCATGAATAAAAAGTCGTGTGTTTTTCAAACTAGTCAGTTTACCACTATAAGTTTCGGTTACATATATGCTGAGTAATTTTTCTTTGAGCATATATATATATTTTCAATTGTACTGCACATACCATATATAAACTGTCTTTCAATTTTCATCTAACTGCATACCACCCACACACTCTCACATCATTAAATATTCTTTGGCAACATCACTTGTAATAGCTCTGTGGTATTCCTCATATATCAGCCTGTAAGTATATAGATTAATTTAATCTAAGAAGTTTCTTATTTTGGCCTATTTAGATTCTTATTTTCAATTTTTCACAATTATAAATAACAATGAGAGGAACATCCTTATGGATACATATCTGATTGCATATGTTGTAATTTCCTTTGGGTAGATTTTGACAAGAAAAATCAGTATTAAAGAAAAATCATATTAAAGCACGCATTCCCTTAATTTTAAGGGAAAAATATCTCAACAATGATTCAAGGGATCGCTGTTTCTAAAATGCTTTCTTGCACCGTGAGGATCTGAAGGGAAGGCATTTTGGAGGTGGCTACTCCATTGGGAAGTGATTTTTCATCCACTCTCATCTTTGATTCCCCAGTTGCTCTTCCGTTAGAAGCCCCTAGTCTCCTGTTTAACCTACCATCACCTTCCAGAATTACATGGAAGCCAGGAAGCCTTTCCTAATTTACTGTACCACAGCTTACAAACTTGGCGTTTCTCAGACAAAAGCACATAACTTGAGGCTAAAGAGAGTAAAGCAACAACAGACAAAAAGGGATAAACAAGTGTGCCTTGTGACTCAGTTGGTTAAGCGTCTGCCATTGGCTCAGGTCATGATCTCAGGGTCCTAGAATCTAGCCCCAGGTTGGGTTCCCTGCTCAGCAGAGTCTGCTTCTCCCTCTCTTCTGCCCCTCCCCCCTGCTCATTCTCTCTCTCTTTCTCAAATAAATAAATAAAAATCTTTAAAAAAGGAGGGATATATGACATTTGGAAAATCCTGTTGGTGAAGAATTTTATTAGAAAGAGTAATTTGCTGGAAGAGACTGGAATGTAGAAAGTAACCTTGGCTCCATGGGATCTCTTGTGTGTTGCACTTGGCCTGACTCTGTAAAGAAATGTAGGGATTTTTCTCCCTGCTACTTTTGAAGTGTGAAGGCTTGGTAGGACTAGGAATTAAATTTTAATTGCCTTTACTCTAAGGGACTTTGAAGATTTTTGTGGATCAAATCCCTTTATTATCCATTTTATTGTCTTCATAACACTTGTAAGGATGTGAACTCATTCATGTGCTTGTTTATATCTATTCGCTTGTTAGAAGGTAAACTCCATGAGACAGGTACCTTGTCTAATCATTCCCTTTATATTTCCGGCACCCATTAGAGCATTGTTCTGATCTGAAATCCTATTGGTAGCATAAATGAAAGGATTGTTATCTTTATATGACCCTTTGAATATCTACATTTTTAGTATGTAATAAATTATGTACTGAGTTTTTGTTTTGTATATGACATCAGGGATTTTTCTTCGCATATGTACGTCCATCCTCATAGTTTTCCGATATGCTCCAGAAGGACAAAGGGGCATAAATGAGAGAAAAATTTACACCCACATATGCATATCTTAAAGGGCAAACTTAATGACCATTTATTAGATTATGTGTTTGCTAACTGGAAGCTAACTAAAATTATGTCAATTTCTGATTTTCAGAATACCACATATAATAATAACCACATATAACTTACTGGATCTGGCATTTTCAGATAAAGCTTGCTGACATTTTATCTTGAAACACTCTTTCAATCAGCATAAAACCATGCCTGTCTCAAGTCTGGTTAATATAAGAATTTGAATGAGGAGAAAAACCATTTCAGCAAAGAAAAAAGTCAGTGGAATCTATGATTTGTTGGTTAAGATTCAAATGTTACATTTCCCTCTTGATGGATTTGAATGGTTGTAATATATTTTAATGGAAAAATGAATCAAATTTGCCTTATGAAAAGTAATGTGGTTATATAGGTACAAAGGCAATCCTACCTGCCCAGCTCTTTGATAATAGAACTCCTCTTTTGAAACCCTTGAAATCCACATTGTCATCTGTGTTACTTATTATGACTACTTTGTGGTGTTTCTTAACAAATCCTTAATTAATGCAGAGCTTAGAAAGTAAAGAGAAAATGCAAAATCAAGACCATTACAGTATGATTGAAAAGGCCATTTATTTTCATTAAACATGACTTTAGACTATCTGGATTGAAACCTAAACATCTTTCCAAGTAAAATGTTTAATTTTCTTCCTCCCTTCAGTCTCTGCTGATATTAAGACAGTATGTTGACAATGTCTCCTTCCTGGAGCTGCCCTCCTCTCTGAGCCCCCAGCACAATGGATATGCCCCACATCTAAGCACCTACCACAGCTTGTTGAAATTATCTGTTTCTACAAATATTAACTGAGCTTGCTGCATGCCAGTCACTGTGAAGTTGTTCAGCCAGAGAAATCCCTGCTTCATAGAACTTACATTCTAATAGGCAAATAGATCTAGAATACATTGCTAGGTAAATGAAAGTCGTAAAGATAAATAAAGCAGGTTAAAGAAATGGAGGATAATGGGGGAAGGGGGGCACTATTCTAGGCCTGTCAGAATAAGGTCCCTGAGGAGGAACATTTGATCAGAGACCTGAGCACAATGAAAGAGCAAGCTATAAATATCTGAGGAGAATGTTATGGACAGAAGAGGACATGGGAAAATATAAAGGCCCTGGGACAGAAGCATGCCTTCCCCATGTGTTTGACAAGAAGCAAGAAGGCTGATAAAACTAGAGTAGCATGGGTGAGGGTAAGAATGGAGGAAACAAGTCAGAGAGAGAGAGAGAGAGAGCAGCCATTTCTTCTCCAACCACCATTAGCATGGGAATCTTAACCTGGAGTAGGTAGACCAGAACACTCAGGGGCTCCATGAACCTGGATAAAAAGAATATTATTTTATATGTATTTTCATTAACCTGAACAAAAAGTTAACATTTCTTTTAATTATACATTTTTTAAAGATGTATTTAATTTAGAGAGAGAGAAAGCAAGAGCATGTGGGACAGGGGGAAGAGGCAGTGGGAAGGAGAGGAATAACTTCAAGCAGACTCCACACTGAGCTCAGAGCCCCACCCAGAGCTCAATTCCAAGACCCTGAGATCATGACCTGAGCTGAAATCAAGAGTCGGACATTCAACCCACTGAGCCACCCAGGCGTTCCTTGTTTAATTATAAATGCAAAGAACAAACCACAGTATCATTAGCAGCATTTGTGACTTTATAACCAATAGACTTTAAAGTATTTCATATTCCATCATAATGTGACTATCTTGAAATGCTTTTTATGGTCTTTACTACTTTGAAATTATAGTAATTATTAGATCTTTTTGCTAGTGTGTCTTTAATATTTTGTTAACTCTATTGTAATAGACTTGATTTGCTTTATAACCTTATATCTTATGCTATCTATTCAAACATGTTTCTGAGGTATGCATAGGCTTTGCCAGACTACCATCATGTTCATGGTACAAAATAAGTTTAATAACCCTTGCAATAGTAGTGAGTATTATAGGTCTGAACCAGATTTTTTAAATAAAATGGAATAAGATGCAAATAATCACAGTGCATGATAGTAAGTGAAAGTATATACTAGGTGTAAGTTTGGTAAAACTTTTGTGTAAGGTGTCTGTGTCTGTGTGTATGTGTGTGTTGGGTCATGATTTAAGACGTGCTTCTTAATGTAGGATCATAATTTTAAAAAGATTGGGGTGCTATGGTGGCGTAGTTTGTTAGGGATCCAGCTCTCAATTTCAGCTCAGGTCATGATCCCAGGGTTGTGAGATGGTACCCTGTCTCATTGAGCCTGCTTAAGATTCTCTCTGTCCCCCTCTGCCCTCCATCTCACCCCTCCTTTCTAAAATAATAATAATAATAGTAATAATAATAATTTTTAAAAGATTGAGGTCAAAAACCTATTGACAAGAGACTAGAAGATTCTGAATTACATTTGTGAATCTCTGTGAGGAATCGTAGTCCTCAGAACATAGAAGTGCCCCATACACATTTTTTTTTGGGTAAAAGATTTATTTATTTATTCGAGGGAGAGAGAGAGAAAGCATGCACTAGCAGGGGATTGGAGAGAGAGAATCCCAAACAGACTCCAAGCTGAGTATGGACTCCGACATGGGGCTCAATTCAATGACCCATGAGATCACTACTTGAGCATAAACCAAGAGTTGGGTAGCTTAACCAATTGAGCCACAAAGGCATCCCTGCCCCATACACATTTCTTGATGCTGACCTGCCTGAGTAGGGGCTTTGAGGCTCATCCCTGCACCAGTATTTTGATCCCTTCCACATCCCCCCTTCTCTGGGCCCTTGATCTGTCATTATTAACCTCCCTCAAACCATGGCCCTCTCTCCTGAAAGCTACTGTGTCCTTTCTTGTATTTACATTGCATGTTATGAATGTATCCATTTAGTAGTAGGAGACAACGCTTAACCTGGAATTTGAAAGATAATTAGAAATTTGCTAAAAGAAGATCCAAGACAAAAGACATTCCAATGAGATGAGGAAAATGTGACAACGAAAAAGGAAATATTTGCTAAGCACCATCTGTATTCAAGTATGGTGAGTGAGGCCCTGTTCTCTGGGACACATAACCTCAGAACCCATTATATTCCAGCTTCCTTCCCCCACTGCACTGAAATAAACTGTCAGGTTACTAGTGACTTTCTTAATCCCAAACTCATTGGGATATTTTCAGTCTTTATCTCACTTGACCCTCGCCTATCTCTCTGTTGTGGGTTTTTTTTTCCCCCAATGCTTTCTCAGTTCATGCCTTCCTATCAGTAAAATCAAACTACTTAGTTACCTAATTTTCTCTTTCCTTTTTCTCCTTCACTGCTCACATTTTCCTCATCTCACTAGAATGTCTTTTGTCTTAGCTATTCTTTTTAGCAAATTTCTAATTATCTTTCAAATTGCAGGTAAAGTGGTGTCTCCTCAGTGAACTCTCTGTACCTTCCCTGCCCCCTTCATGCCTTCCCACATTCCTCTGGAGATAATTACCTCATTCTCTCTATGACCAGACTTTATATATTATATATATCACTATCATATTGCATTTTAACCAATCATCTTCTTATGCACCTTCTGTGATAGGCTGGGGAGTTTCCCTGAAGACAAGGACTAACTCTTAACCCAAAGCTTTGCACAGCATATACACTCCAAGAACAATTTTGAGTGACTATGTGAATGAATGAATTCATAAAGAAATGAAAGAAAGAAATCCTTCTATTGCTTCAACAATTAATTCCAGATCTAGGACAGTGCCTAGTAGAGAAAGTTCTTAATATAATTTATTGATTAAGATATTTCATTCATAATGGGTAGTCATAAAAACTATTGAATGATATATGAATATCCTTTTTTTTAAAGATTTTATTTTTAAGTAATCTCTACACCCAACATGGGGCTTGAATTCACAACCCCAAGACCAAGAGTCACATGTTCTACCAACCAAGCCAGCCAGGTGCCCCCTTGAATGATATATTAGAAATAGCTTTTGAATTTGAGCATATTTTGCTTCGAAGACACATGTCCCATGAGCAGTCATGATTACCAACTGTCACCCAGTTTTACTAAATTCTGCTTCTTTATAATATAGTCATTGATAAAGAGCTATTTTATAAATTGATTAAAATATTATCTTCATTAAAACATTATTTATGATCGGTCCAATTGTGGAATTCAACAAGTCAACTGCATTGCTATTCCGTGCATACAGCTCCTTCAGAGTTTCACTGATGCTTTACACCACTGAAGTTAAAGCCTTTGTTAGGAAATTTGTACCTGTGCTTACAGGGAAAAGAACAAAAGTAATATCTGCAACAGATGACAGGGTGTGAACATAGGCATTCATTCTACCCAGCAATTTATCAGTAACGGTGGATCAAGGCCCCTTGTCAAATACAAGCATTGGGGTAAAGAACAGGTAATTTCATCTCATTGAAGAGAGCATTATTAACCTGCTTATATTCTCTAAGTGTGCCTTGTCTATCAGACAGCTCTCTTTCTCCCTCTGATTGAGTGCATGTGCTTATCTGTGTCTTGACATTGACCACAGTGGGGAAAGTCAGGCATTTGTGCCACAAGGTTTGAACACTAGCGATAAATGGACCAGAGAGGCCACAAATTATTAATATTATTGCAACTCCAAGTGCCACGCTACCCTCTCCCTCACCCTGATGAGCAAAGAGCCCGATGTGGGGCTCTGTCCCAGGACCCTGAGATCATGACTGGAGCCAAAGGCAAAGGTTTTAACCCACTGAGCCACCATGGTGCCCCCCTCATCTAATTTTAATGGATTGAGAGAATAAGAATAAATTCATAGGCCTTTAAGAGAATTTGGCCATGTCTTCAATTTATGAAATACAGCAGAGTGCTTTGTGGGAATGCTGTGTCTAAGACTGAAAGGGAGAAGTGTTTCTGAGATTAGGCCAAATTAAGAAAGAGAGTGTTTATATCTGATTGATTTAGGTTGTTATATTAGTATCCTAGGGCAGCTGTAACACTTTACCGTAAGCTGGGTGGCCTAATGCTATGGAAATTTCTTCTTTCTTTAGTTCTAGAGGCTAGAAGTCTAACACCAAGATGACATGAAGGCCACGTTCTCGCTGAAGGGTCTAGGGGAGAATCTTCCCCTTGCTTCATAGCCTCTGGTGGTTGCTGTCAATCCTTGGGATTTCACAGCTTTTAGCTGTGTTACTATGATCTCTGCCTCTTCCGCATATGGCTATATTCCCTCTGTGTGTATCTGCCTATGTGTCCAAATCTTCCTCTCTTTCTAGGGACACCAAATGATTTTGCAACCCAACTTTAACCCAGTATCAGCTCACCTTAACTCATTTCATCTGTAAAGACCTGCTTCCAAATAAGTTCACATTCACATTTTCAATATTCTTGGTGTTTATGTTTTCTTATAAAACTGTTTTGTTTGCAAGAAGCATTGCTTCTAACCATGTGTCAGTTTATACGCTTCCTCCTTCCTAGGTAGCCACCCCTCAATCTTTATTCTTTTTTTTTCTCCCCAAATTTGTTTATTTTAATTTTTCAGTGTTACAAGATTGATTGTTCATGCACCACACCCAGTGCTCCATGCAGTACGTGCCTCAATCTTTATTCTTAGTGATAAGACTTGCTTATACCTCCTAGGTACACTGGACAACTGTTTCCTGCCTGGGAACCTTTGTGTAGCTGATCCTTCAGCCTGGACACTTTCCCCGGACCCCCCTCCTGCATGCTTTTCTTGGGCTTGCTTATCTTTTCAGGAGGGCTGCTACCTCCTGAAGAATGACTCCCTGGGTAACATGTTCACCTTTATTCTGAGTTGGGCATCCGCCCTCCACGTTCTGTATTTCCTACTGCAAAACACTCTTTTTGCACTTACCAACCAGTTTGGCCATTACCTGTGAATGTGTCTGCTTTCTGCCAATACGCTGTACGTTCTTGGAAGGCTGGGAACGTATGGCCAGCACTTAGAAGGTTCAGAAACTCTGAGTAGGCAAATGAAAAGTAAATAATTGTCTGAGGGTCAAACCAAGGCTAGGATCCTAGTAGAGAGTGAGTTAGACATTGAGTCTGATCTCAGAGAGCTGGCATGGATGGTAGGTGATGTGCCTACAAACCACAGTGTCTTGAAACAATCTGTAGTGCCTAAAGAGAGACAGCATGGAATACATTAGGAAATTAGCAGATTGAGTGATTATTTCAATTGTGGTGTGATCTCTGAGATTTAATGGCAGGTATGGTATGGTATTGGAGCTGGACATTGAGGAATAGCTATTTTTTGTAGAGATGGGTCAGTGGGGCAGGTGCGAGGGCTGGAAAATTAGTAATGAGGGAAGATAATTTTTTTTTAAAGAGAAAGATTGTGTATGTCTGGGGTGGAGAGTGGGGCAAAGAGAGCATCCCAAGCAGGCTCCACATTCAGTACAGAGCCCAATCTGGGGCTTGATCCGATGACCCTGAGATTCAGACCTGAGCTGAAATCAAGAGTCACATGCTCAACCTACTGAGCCACCCAGGCACCCCAAAGAGGAGAATTTTTAAGGTAGAAGGAAAATTAAAAAAGCATGATTGAGGGCGTATGAAGGTGAGCAAGTCCAGGACCAATTGAAAAAGTCAATAATTCAATCTCAATGCAGGGCTGCCAACATGGTGAGATTTTGTGAGGAAACAACTGGACAATTATATGGGAATTTGATGGCAGAGGTCTTGAGTCCAGTGTCAACACGAGACATTGCAGGAACACAGGTGTGTTCTGTCCTCTGTCCGCTCCACTGCCCAGTGATCACAGGCTCTGAAGAAGCAAGTATGGGAGTCAATGGGGAGTATAAGGAAAAGACACCACAGAGGGACCAGTCGTGACTGGGTGAGGGACAGGAGGAAAAAAAAATGTTATAAAGAGAATAGGAGTGTGTTTTAGAAGGGAGTAGGTGACCAGATCTAGTACAATCTGATGGAAGCAAATGGAAACTAGACTTCTAAGATGAAGGTAGTTACAGACCTTCAAGGAAGCAAAGATGGAGGAAGAAGGGAACTAAAAAGTGGGTCCTCAGGTTTCTCTGGGAGACTGCTCTCACGCCCCAGCCAAGATGAGCTGAGCACTCGTGTGTTTCCCGACAGCATCTTATATAAGCTGTTTTAACAGAGTACTCCCTCAAATTGTAGTCTGCAGAAGGGGAGTATTTTGCAAACTGTTAACTGCCCATTTGCAAGGACAAAGTGCAGAAATTGAGCATAAGCATTTAGAAAGCGTTGCAATAATCTGAAATTGCCATAACATCCATAAATGCTATTTTGTATTTGACAAGAATATCTAAGTACAATGCATTGGAAGGAAAAAAAAATTGATCCTTCAGCATAGACCATTTGAAAAGCTCTGTTCTGTAAAACCAGTCATTCTCACTGAAATAAAGGGTAGTTTATCTGTCTACTCCTCCGGTAGCTTGTCAGTTCTGTGTAGAAGGTTGTATTTGATTCTTTTATGAACCCCCAACATCAAGCACAATAGTCATGATCAAAAAATAATTACAATGAAATTGGTCTTGCTAATGAGTGGGCCATTTTTTTGCTGTCAAGAGAGCAGTGTCAGATTGGCTACTGGGTAAAAGTCAGCAAACTGGAATTTAGGAGACAGGAGGCGTCACGAGCAAGAATAAATCCAAATCCATGAAACATAAGCAGGCAAGGGAGAGTTCATATTAGATGCCACAGAAAATACAGATGTAATGAAAAGAAGGGCCATATGTATCCCATGTTCATAGCAGTGATATCCACAAGAGCCAAACTGTGGAAAGAGCTGAGATGCCCTTCAGCAGACGAATGGATAAAGAAGATGTGGTCCATATATACAATGGAATATTATGCAGCCATCAGAAAGTATGAATACCCAACTTTTGCATCAACATGGATGGGCCTGGAGGGGATTATGCTGAGTGAAATAAGTCAAGTAGAGAAAGTCAATTATCATATGATTTCACTTAGTTGTGGAGCATAAGGACTAACATGGAGGACATTAGGAGAAGGAAAGGAAAAGTGAAGGGGGGGAATCGGAGGGGGAGACGAACCACAAGAGACTGTGGACTCCCAGAAACAAACTGAGTATTTTAGACAGGAGGGGGTGGGGGGATGGGTGAGCCTAGTGGTGGGTATTAAGGAGGCCATGTATTGCATGGAGCACTGGGTGTGGTACATAAAAAATGAACATCGGAACACTACATCAAAAACGAATGATGTATTGCATGGTGACTAACATGACACAATAAAAAAAAAAGAAAAAGAACAAAACAAAAGTCTGATGCTAAGACAGATCTTTTAGCATATATTTTTTCTTATTTAGTAATTAATTTATACTTTTATTTATACACTAAAATAAAATCTTAATAGAAATAAAAAAGATAGATGCCACAGAAGAGACGAGCAGTGAAAGGGAGCTAAAAAAGGTGCGCGATGGTATGCTTCAAACTATAGGAAACAATGGGCTCAGGAAGCACAGGCTCTAAGAAGAATGGGCTGGGATGTGGACAGAGAGGAGAGGCTAAAACTGAAACTGTCTCCAAAATCTCAGGGCACAGTGGGGTCCAGTTGGTGAACACACTTCCCTTCTGGCACTGTTGCTTTCTGTGGAATCAGAAAAGTGCTTCTCATTTTCAAGGTCCTAAGCATGGTCGATGCTCAAGTAAGCAACCTGGTGTCCTTGACCCAACAAAACTCTGCTCTGGGTGATGACTTACCCTAAGATAGACAGATGATTTCTGATTTCACTGCAACATGCTCAGCGCTGTTGACAGACTGAAGCCGTTCTGGGCGAAAGGTCTGCTACAGGTCTGTGCAAGCTTTTGTGGTTACACTTGATCTACCTAAAGAATTTCAATTAGTTTCCATCTGTGAAATAGAATACTGAATTCTTCTGAATGCCCTGAGCGCTTTCTAAGCACCAGGCTATGTTGCCAAAGTGACAATTTGTGAGGAATCTAGGCCATATTTCAGAGAATCAGAGTCTGGTCAAACTTGAAAGACTGCTAGTGAAAATCTCCCCAAGCTTTCCTTTTATAGAAAGGGTAACTAAGGCACAAAAATATTAAAATAACTAGTTCATACTTCCATAATGAGTTATTTCAGACCGACCGGAATGAAGTTTTTTTGTCTGAAAAACCCTCCACACTTCGCACTACACCTCAGTGCTACTCTGTCAACTGTCCAGTCATTGCATTATGGATTTCCCATTAGGAAAAAAATAAAATAAAATTCTCCCAGACCTCACCACCAGTTGATTATATCAAAAAAAAATTCTTATGTGTGATTTTTGCCACTCCCTAGAAACCATGGGACACCTTCCTCTGTTTCAAGATGTTGTAGCATTCCACGTTGATTAAGAAAGGAACCACTAACAAATAGGAATGAACATTTGCAGAATAAAATTCATAAAACTAAAGCAACCTTTACAAAGAGACTCCCCTATAAATTATTTAGGAGTTTTAGGGACGTTTTGAGCTCTGTGTTCTCCAAATACAAATTTTAGGTTTGGAATTGTCCCACCAAAATCCTATGCAGCCATCAAAACTCACTAGGAGGCAAGAAACCGGATCCTGACTACAAGACCTTGTAAATCTCATCTTCCCAGTGTGGTTCATGGTACTTACCTTCTGGAACTCTTAAAAGGTAATTTAAAGTAATACATGGAAGGTGCTAGGCATGATGTCCCAGACCTGATAAGCACTCCATGATGTTAGCCACTGATGATCATCAGGAGACAGCCCTGTCAGGGATGTGGCAGGGTTTCCGTGTGGTGGTAGCATGGATTGGATTGGATAAAAAGTAAGATCTTTTCTGTTTCTGAGATTCTGTGATTCTGGTGGTCTTTCCTAGCTTGAGACCACTGGCAAGTTGATTGAGCCCGTGTTTCCATCTCCAGCAAAATCCTGCTTTTAAATACCTTCTTCCAATAT
This sequence comes from Nasua narica, assembly GCA_028533885.1. NCBI lineage: Eukaryota > Metazoa > Chordata > Mammalia > Carnivora > Procyonidae > Nasua > Nasua narica. Next base: position 13,900,629 of record CM052800.1, on the reverse strand, counting down.
AAATTAATCGATGTACCTCACTCTGTTTGCATCTCTCTCCTGAGTTTTAAGGTGCTCAGTCATTACTGAAAAGGGAGAAAACTAGTTCAGAGTGAGCATCTACTACGTGCCGTGATCATCATTCATGTCAATCCATCCAGCACCCTACAGGGGAGGTAGTGTTGTTGCATTTTATAGAAAAATAATGAAGTCTCAGTTATATTGACTCATTCAAAGTGCAAGATGGAGTAAGCATATAATTTATTGTGTAAACCAGGACACTACTGAGAGTTAAAGGGGGCAGTATGAGTTATTCTGGGTCAATAATTACAAATTAGGACTGTCCCAGGGAAAGTGGGGCAAGTGATCTCTCTCCCTGTGGATAAGAAGTTATAGAGCCAGAATTCAAACACAGGACTGTCTCTAACATCCTGTGTTTCACTACTATTATGTTAAAAAGATCTACCTTGTTACCGTTTTATTATGCTGGGCTGAAGAAAATTGTGACACATACGAGAACATGGTGACCTGAGATTGATAAGAAAGGAATCATTGACACATCTCACGTTTACTTGGTAATTTGTACTTTAACCAACAGTTAATATTTATGGAGACCATAGGATATGTTGAGCCCTTTTCTTCATGCTTTGTATATATTTTCAGGTTAAAACTATGCTGTGTATCAGATGCTACTTCTCGATTTGAGAGATGAGGAAACTGAGGCACAGAGAGGATGATTTACTTTCCTGAGACCTTTCATATGCAAAGCAGATAGATTAGCTTCCCTTGGTTGCTGGAACAAATGACCACAACTATAGTGATTTAAAGCAACCCAAATGTGTTCTCATATATAGTTCTGGTTGGTCAGAAGTCTATAATGGGTTGGCAAGGCTCGTTCCTTATAGAAGCTCTAGGGCACAATCTGTTTCTCTGTCTTTTCTAGATTCTAGAGGCCACATACGCTCCTTCGCTCATAGTCATATTTTCCAACTTCAAAGCCATTCCCTCTCTCTCTTTCTCTCTCTCTCTCTGCTGTCATCACATTGCCTTTTTATGACCTTTACCCTCTTTCCTTCCTCTTATAATAACCTTTGTGATTCCACTAGGCTAACTAAATAATCAAGGATAATTTCCCATTTCAAGATACTTAACTTAGTTATACTAGTAAACTTACATATACTGCCTTACATAGTAAACAAAATATATGTGTTTACTGTGTAAGGTAATATATAGTATTCTGCCTCCCACAGCAGGGTTCAAACCCGTCTGGCTGCCTTAAACTATTGCAACATAGTACCTGAAAATTAATAAATAATTTAACTTGAGAATGTGCTAGACGCCAAGTACTTGCCTCATCTTTTGTAGGGAACTGAAGAAAACAATCATGATCCCACCCTCATGTGTAACGCTGGCATTAAAAATACACAATCACTATTAAAAAAATGTTAAGTTCTATACAGCATAGTGTGTTATGAAAAAGAATAGCAAAGACAAGGAAGGAACCACATTACAAATTAGAAGTTAAGGAAGACTTCTCTAAGGGGGGGGCATTTAAGCAAAACTCAAAAGGATGAAAAAAAATGTGTCCATATAAATAATGTAAATAATTTAGATGTGTCCATATAAATAATACTTGAAAAAATTAGAGGGTATTGATAGTAGTTACATTAAGAAATTAAATCATGGATGTGATTCTATCTTTTTAAAAGAATGTGATTCTTTTTTCTGTGTATTTTTTTTCTCTTTTCCAAAATTTCTAAATTGATTAACCTTTAAATGAGTTATCTTTGAATTTTAAAAGAGTGAAAGAAACTTTATTTTGTGAAAAGGGTGGGTCATGTGTTGCTTTTTAAGATTGAATCTGTAGAAAATGTCCTCAAACATCTATAAAAGTAGATACTGGGCCTATTTCCAAAATATCTCTCATTCAAATACATTCAAGTTTCTTTAGGACTAATGCTTCCTTAAATTATGCATTTCCCTTTATATTCAACACTGTGCTACCATGAGACAAAGTAGGAAATCAACACTCTAAAATTCAACAAATATTGGAAAATACTTGGGATTGTTTTAAACATTTATCTCTTTCAGATTGTACTGTATTCATTTAAACTTGTGCATAACTGGGGTGTGGGAATGGACACCGCTGATCCTGGAATCCATTCTGGTCACTTCTATTGCTCTAAGAAACCTGCTTAGCCTATATTTAGAACAATTGACTCAGTAGAACAAAGACACAGACCTCTCTCGCCAGTGTTTGATCTGATAGATGCATCCAAATGCTGAATGTTACCAGGGGCAACGGTTTTATGAATTTCATAAGAATAAAAGAGAATAGGACAAGGAGATACTGTATGAACATTCATCTGTGTGGCCTAGGTCCATTTTATTCATGTGGCTGTCTAGATTTAGGTCTTAACGTTTTGTTGATTTATTTCTCAGAGCCCTTATCCATTCTGCTCTGGAATACTGAAATGCGTACCTCATTGGTTACATACCTCCCTATCTTTCAACCTGCTGCTGCCAGAGTAAACTGCCACATCCTCTCACCACATCTCTCACTGGAACTCAATGGAAACTCAATGGAAACTCAATGGAACGCTACGGCTATTTACTGTGTGACAGGCATTATACTAGGCCTCACAAGGCTACTGGCATGAGTAGGGAATAGCTTCTGCCCTCAAGAAAACTCAGGAGTTTTCATTTATAATCTAGTGGAAGAAAGAAACATTTGAACAATGAGCTCTAATACAGGGCTGGATAACATCAGTGGCAACTGGAGTCGAAGGAACAGGTTTTAAGAGCACAGTGCAATGAATAATGAATTATCTAAAAGCCCAAGCTCTAACTAATTAGAATATCTCTCAGAGCTCTTTGTTTTTAGTTTGAATCCTTCCAGATTTATCCCGTCCTTTGCCTTCATGAACTTTCGTCCCTACCTTGGCCTTTTCCATGAGCTACGAAAGACTTTTCTCTATTAGGACTTTTTTTTTTTAAGGCAAGTTTAAGAAAATTTAAATCATACTAGTTTAATAATGATAATATATTAACTTACGTACCTGGAAGGTTTAGAGATACTTCTGTACTTTTATTTATTTTTTTTTTAAGATTATATTTATTTACTTGTCAGAGAGAAAGAGAGAACACAAGCAGGCAGAGTGGCAGGCAGAGGCAGAGAGAGAAGCAGGCTCTCCACTGAGCAGGGAGCCCGATGTGGGACTCGATCCAAGGACGAGTATTAAAGAGGGCACATGTTGTGATGAACACTGAGTATTATATGCAATTAATGAATCATTGAACACTACATCAAAAACTAATGATGTACTATATGCTGGCCAAACAAACATAATAATATTTTTTTAATTTAAAAAAAGAAAATTCTACCACAAATCAATCTCTATCTATCTACGCAAAGGGTTAATAATCAGAGCTGCTTCCAATACAGTAAGTAAACATTAATGAGCTAATATTACACAGTTCCAAATCATTCCAAAATCTGCACTATCGACCTGTCTTTTCCTCTGGTGGGCTTTGCCTAGTCACATAAATTTCTAATAGTCTGCTAAATGGCCTGGTGTATGTCACACTGACTCCTATAAATCAGTTTCCCAGAACACGGTTGACATTTTCCTCTCATTACCCCTTTCCACACCTCTGACTAAGCCCCAGCCCATTTTTATTACTTGGCATCCTATTTTTATTTAGGCGACCACCAGAATCTCACTTACCCATTCAGGCTCAATTCTTCAAAGCTTATTTCATGCACTTCCTGCCTCCCTGACAGCTCATATGCAATCATTTTCCAAGTCTAGCTCTGTGATGTCTCATGACCAACTGTGCCTTTTAAACATGCAGTCGACAAGTTGTGTTCTAATTAGGTTATCAGCTGTAAAACCTTTATTGTTTCACGATAGCTTCTCAAATCGAGGTCAAGCCCCTTCCGGCCTTAACGTGTCCTCACTCTGTGCCCCCATCCTGCCTTTGCACACAATCCCCCAGCAACTCCGAACATGAAGCCCTCTCCAGGGCTCTGACATGGTTCTACATAGTCTCACATTTTTTTTTTTATATATTTTGATTTTTTTTCCTTCGGTGTTCCAAGATTCATGGTTTATGCACCACACTCAGTGCTCCATGCAATACACGCTCTCCTTAATACTCACAACCAGGCTCGTTTATATATCTTTGACAATAATATGCCTCTTAAGTTAGAGTAGCCCTTATAATTATTATGGAGCATTTATCATGGATTTGACACTGGGCTAAGTACTTTGCATTTATGAATGGCAGTTCAGGTAACACAGGGCTAAGAATTTGGGCTTTGAACACCAGCTCTGCAGTTTATTTAACTTGGGCAAGCTGCTTAAATTCTACACCTCAGTTTCCTGCTCTATTGAATGAGATATAATAACATTTAATTCCCAGGTTGTAGGGAGGAGTGGTTAAGTTCGTGTAGTTTCATGCCTTGCTGGTGTACAGTAATTGCTCAGAGAATGTTGATTGTTAGTATCATATTAAAATTCATGACAAGTATTCAGAATAGTTCTTATTCTCTCTCTTCCTAGATGAGACTTACCAGAAAGATAGATACTGCATATTCTTCTGTTAGATAACCTCATTCCCACCTCAGCATGTCAGAAATCTTTGCAGGTTCCTTGCAACCTTTTCCACAAAGACTCGAATTGATTTTTCTCCCTTAAATATCACTCCTTGTTATTTACATCTGATCTATGGTATTCTTCACATAATAGGGATATTTGTATATATGTTTTATCTTCTTCGATTGGATAGTAATTTCTTCAAGAGACCGTGCACTGGGATAGAAAGAAGAAAGGCTTGAAATAAAAGGACCTGGTTTTGAAGTCTGACTCTGCCTCTTCTCAGCTATGAAACATTGAGTAAATTACTCAGCTCCTCTGTCCATTAGTTTTCTAATGTCTAGAATGGGAACAGTAATATTTCCTTCTGGTGTGTTTGTGAAATTAATAGGTCAGGATAGGAAGAGCACCTAGTACAATGTCTGGCATGGAGGCAGTGTTCAGTTCAGAATAAATTCTCTTATACTCTCGTCAAGAAAATACAATCACAAAACCTCATAGTTTCCACAGCAGTTAACACTTGGTCTTACAAATCCCTGGTGCTTCGAAAATTACCAATTAAAATAAATTATTGTTACATCCGGTAATAGCAAAGGGGAGTATAAACTGTGAGAACACATCACAATATCAGTATTCTAGCTGTGCTCATGGTTGGTATAATGTTATCTTCTTATTATGATTTAATAACTACATATCAGAATTATCCCTGGGGTTATCTCTCACAAGATCTCTTATAAACCATTAGTCCAGAGAACTTTGTGTGAAATCATCACCACTGTGAAATATCTTTTCGCTAGTCTCTGTATTCATTGCACTTTGGAGATACCTTGGTCATAGACTTTAACCCTTGAATTATAATTGTTAGTTTACATTTCCATTTTTCCTACTGAACTGCAATCCCTCAAAGAGAGGCTCCACTCATTTGTCTTTCATCCCAAGTCCCTGACACAGCACCTAGTCTATAGAATGTACCAGACAACAGGCCTTGATCCTCAAGGAACTGAGGAGATAGAAAGGAGATAGTGATGAAGTATAATTATGCCCCTGGCATGCATGGAGTTTTAGGTGAGCAAGGAGAAGGAGCCTCCCACATAGTTAAAGATCCCAGGAGGGCTTTCTGAGGAAGCGATGCATGCATTGAGTTTCAAAAAAAAAAAATAAGGGAGAAAAAAAGCCATACCAAGAAAAGAACACTCATTTGGTTGAATGAATGAATGAATGAATGTGACTTTTAGTTACATTTCAAAGAAACAGAGATTATAACATTGGCTATTGAACTTAACTATGAAAAGACTCACATTTTTTATTACCACAAAGCAGTACCACTTGCTAACTGAATTATGTTCATTATTTGGGGAAAAAAAATACACCAAAGGAATGAAGATACTTTATAAGCCAGATTTTATAAATCAGATACTTTAAAACTACTCCAAGATGTTTTCAGCGTTTCAAGCTTCTTCTTAAAATGATCAAATAGGTCTCCCTGAAGATCTCTAAAACTATACCAGAATGAAGATAATATATTCTGTTATCACTCAGTTAATTTGTGAACGTGAGTAATTAGACAAATTGGCTGTCAATATGTATGTATAGGATTAAGCACCATTACAATTCTGTGGATAAGTGCCCCGAGCGCGCACTGCGTGGCTGGCTATCAGAGCACACGCTTTTCATTGACACTGGGATGCTGGTGCTCTTGGGACTCATAACAGAAGGTTACAAGATAAATATTATAAATCTTTTGAAAAAGTCCACTCAGTGCATCTAAAAATTAGCCCTGGAGCACTGGAAAGACTATGTAAATGAATCACCTCCTCCTTTTCCCCAGAGCTCAACTTCCATTTGTGAAAATGGCTGATAATAAATGAGAAAACAGCATGAAGAAAGCAACAAGTGTAGACTTCAGGAGACTGGTAGATTTTTCATTTGTAAAGTAGATTTTGTGTATGTATCTATATGTATCCAAATGGTTACAAGGTAGTTGAGTTTTATATTAATGGAAGATGCATTTATATAGAATGGTAAAGATTTAGGTCTTAGCTTTGAGATAAGGGGAGAGGATATACTGTATCTTTTTTTAGAAAAGATTTTATTTATTTTTTTGTTTGAGAGAGAGAGAGAGAGAGAACAAGGGGAGGGCAGAGGGAGAGAATCTCACATGAACTCACAGAGCCCAATGTGGGGCTCAATTTCATGACCCTGAGATCATAACCTGAGCTGAAATTAAGAGTTGGAGGCTTCTCCCCAAAATAAAACTTTTCTGTGCATTACTTTAAAAAAAAAGTGGGAGGCTTAACCAAGTGAGCCACCCAGGTGCCCCTCGTTTTTTATATATAGGTGAGAAAATGGACTATATTCTTGTAACACAAGTAACCAAATTTGTGGAAATAGTCTTTATTGATGATGTAACAGAAATGATCAAAAATCTTGGGCAACTGGGTGGTGTCTGCCTTCGGCTCAGGTCGTGATCCCAGGGTCCTGGGATCAAGTCCAGCATCAGGCTCTCGCTCACTGGGGAGTCTGCTTCTCCCTCTGTCCCTCCCCCTGATTGTGCTGGCTCTCTCTTTCACAAAAATAAATAATACAAAATCTTTAAAAATATTTTTTAATTATCAAAATCTTTACTCTAGGTACTGAAAATAAAAAAGTATGTAAAGAAAAATCCTTGTTCATAAGGAAGTTAGTAGAGTAAAAGAGATAGTCAAATAAATGATTTGTTTATTACAGAGTATAAATAACACAAAAAAAAGAAGCAGGAGCCAAGATCAGAGTCAAACTGGGAGAGGCAGGGATGCAGGTGAGACTTTTTGCAGGAGATGACATCCAAGCTGGAATTCATGATTTTCAATGTGTCACACACTTTGTATTGTTTCAGATCTAAAGAGAAAATAAGTTGGTTGTTGAAGTGATTATATTCTCATCAAGAAAACACTAATAGCCAGGCATGAAATGTTTTACCTGTTTTTTCTTTGTGGCTGTGGTGAGAGTTTACATCAGCATTCCCATTTTACAGATAGAAAAACTGAGGCACAACAAAAGGATAAATGAGTCATACCCAATCATAAGTTTCAGGTTCAGCATTCAGCCAGGTCTTTGCCCTGTGCAGAGATGGGAGACTCTACCCCATGTGTTCTACAATAATATGTGACGATGATACCGTCCTCTGTGGCTAAGGCAGCTGAGAAATAGTGGCTTTTATTTGATTCTGACCTTAATGAGAACCAAAGGCATTGTAAATGTAGTTCACTATAGTTATGTTTTTCTCTTCCTATGCCAGTGTTTCTCAATTGTTTTTCATTACTGTTCTTCTAAGAAGCCTTTTTAGAATATTTTGTCTAATCACTACCAATTAAATTTTCATACCAAGATAGGTTGGATATTCACGTATTGTGTGAAAATCTGTGCTTTATACATAAAAAGAATAAGACTTTTTTTTAATCACGAACCCATTTTCATCCCCTTAGCACTGATTAAAGCCCCTGATGATGATGAATGCCTTATATTATACCTTGTTGCCTATGTGTTTCCGATATTATTGGGACAAGGGGAGTGTTGAAAACAGACAACTCAGAATCAAACTAGCTTCCAAGACAAGTTCCCTAACCTGCCTTCAGTGCAAATTCTTCTGTGAAAAATGGTAGCAATAATATGTACGTAGGGAGGTTTTATTAACAGATTAAATGAGATAGTCAGAAGCAAAGACATAATTAGAAAATACAACTTTCTCCTGTTTCCAATGCACAGTTTCTTTCAAACTCTGCCTTTATACTGCATTTTTCGTCTGCTGATTTGCTCTCTTGTTCAAGCGGATAGAAGAAGCAAGAAGGCAGAATTACCCCAGAAGGATTTCTTAACATGGAAGAAGTAACAAAAGCCTCACTCGGGAGCCTTCCAGAGCAGGTGCACCATCAGGGCTGTCTAAAGAAGGAGTATTTTGAGTCCTCTGTTTCTACATTGATGAACAGGTACCGTCCAAGCCTTTGTCATGAGGGTGTGTTCCTCCAAGTAGACTCTCACTTTTACTAATCCTGCCATGGAAGAGAAGCCCTACATTTCTATTTCTATAGTGAAATAGTGAATTTTCACTATTCAGAGAAAATCTAGGTTCAAGTTACCTGTGCTATTTGTACTCTGACCTGGAGAAGATTTTAAACGTTTCCTGATCCTGAAAAAAGTGTTTTCCAGATTTAAAATGAACATCCAAGTTAGAGAATATTTTGAGAATAATGCCTAGCAGGTAGTTAGTACCCATTATCATTTACTCTGTTTTCTGTCCAAACAGCTTTGCTCTCAGAGATGCCATAGGATATAATATTTCATATACACAGGGGATTAAAAAAATGCATACTTTATATAACAATAAATATGAGGATAATAATAGCTTACATTTCTAGAGTACTTCATAAATGTAAAATATTATTGCATTCATATTCTGCAAGATCACTTGGTGAGATAAGTGGGAATGGCAGTATTGTCCCCAATTTAAAAGTCAGAAAACTCAGACATCATGTGACCAACCCAAGGTCACATAGTAATAGATTGTATAGCTGGGATTCAAATCCAATTTCTCTGATTCTAAATCTAGAGCTAAACCTCACTGTTGCTAAATATTGCTTATAAATACTCACTTCTCAAGCAAAAAATCTAGTGAATTTTTTAAAGTTCTTAAAAATCTATGAGTAGGCTTTGCTTTGTTTCAATTTCAATAATTCTCCATTGGTAAATGTTAAATTTTTGTGCATTTTACACGTGACCCCATCCCTAACTTTCATTGAGAGCTCATTAGTTGTTTGAGTAATGTTTGAAATTCGGTTTAATTCTCCATTTAAAAGAGGATTTGAGAACATAGTATCTCTTTCCGTGGGCTTAAGGTGGAAGGATTGAAAATTGTAGCCCTTTTGGCCGGTTCATAGGAGAAATACTAAAAGAAATGTTTTACAATAATACTTATAAAGTTTTGCACATGAGATGCAATCCTGGGCAATAATGATCAATTTAGTTTTTTTTAAAAATATCACCTAAGTTATTAGACAAAGCCTATCTTTATTTTCTGTGAATGCCTTTAAAAATACTTTAAAGGACAGTGCTAATTATGTTGTAACTGGTAATTATTTGATATAGAATATCTTCCTTTCTGTATTTGGATCTATGCAAATAATAGATTTCTAGCTTTCAATGGCACTCAGAGTGTAGTTTCAATCTGTACATTAATTCTCTAGACTACTTTGATGGTGGAGAATCTCGCCCAGAGAGAAGGCATTTCAGAATACTAAATTCCAAAAGTACAAACTGTCCTTCCTTATTGGATTTGGCAGTTTAATAAGAGTGGGAGCTAAGTACAAAACTGCTCAGAAATATTTAGAGCCCTAAGAGAAAAGAGGCAACAAATCTTAATGAGCCAACAGTCTTTACCAGGCAGCTAGTCGAGTGAAGCTAACTTTCCCGTTATTCACAAGTTCTTGAGGGCACTACAATATAGGTTCCTTTATTAATAGCTCTTCTGTCATCCATTATTTAGGCATCATTCTGTATTAAATCACCAGCATGTCAGTCTCCTAAAGCAATACACAAGGGAGTTTTAAATAACCATTTGACAGGAAGTTGTCGGAGGAAGAGTTTATTTCAACTGGTTAAACATTTGGGCATCCACAATGCTGTTTATAAGAGAAACAAAATAGAGGGGAAATTGATCAATGTTTAATTCAAAAAATCTTATGCTTAAAATTGATTTACAAATGATGGAATCGTATTTTTTTGGTGGAGGATTAAATTCATTTAGTCAACATGAACCTCAATATAATTTAGGGAAATTTTATCAAGCACCTGCTATATTCTCAAAATCATACGAGATGCTTATAGGGACATAAAGGAAATTTAGATTACTTCCCTGACTTTCAAAAGTTTACAGTTTTTTTAGTGAGCCAAAGTACACACACACACACACACACACACACACACAATAAAGCACAATATCTAATAATACAATAAATCTTATTAAGTAATGAAATATATAGTAAAAGTTGGCATTACTAAAGGATAATTAAAAAGAGTGAATTCAGTATTCATGGTAATTGTAGAAAGCTTTAGGAAAAGATCCCACTGGGAAGAAGATAAGTGGAAGAGAAGACAAAGACTGTCATCAACCAGAAAAAATAAGAATCAAAGCCCAAGACGAGAGACCAAGCAAGGTGTAACCATGAGGCAGAAAAGGCTGAGAAGGTCGCTGCATGTTAAAACCCCAGGGAAATGTGGTTTGATGTCAAAGTAACAGAACCAGGTTACGAAGAGATTATTTTGTTAGCTATTTTGGAAAGGATCTTTAGATCATGGGAAAGTTACTATATGTACTCAAAAACTGCACTGACTCACCTCTTTCTTAGAAGGTAAGGTAGTGGCATGGTGTCTGTCCTTAAGAATCATGAGATCCGGGGCACCTAGGTGGCTCAGTTGGTTGGGCGACTGCCTTTGGCTCAGGTCATGATCCCGGAGTCCCAGGATCGAGTCCCATATCAGGCTCCCGGCTCTGCGGGAAGTCTGCTTCTCCCTCTGACCTTCTCTCCTCTCATTCTCAGTCTCTCTCTCTCTCTCTCTCAAATAAATAAATAAAATCTTTAAAAAAAAAAAAAAAGAATCATGAGATCCTAAGGAGGGAGGGCATTTAGGAAACTGTTTAAAAATCCAAAAATGGGGAGAAGAAGTCTAGGCATACAGCATGGAAGACAAAACAAGAATACATAAAAGAGGGTGCACTTTACAAATTGCACGTTTTTTAGTTGATCCATTTCAACTGATAGAAAGTCAACAGAAATTTTTAAAATGGAATTAATTAAGTGATTGAAATAGGATCTTCCTGTGAAGACTTCCTGTCAGATAGTTATTTAAGAGGAACATTACTTTAGGAAAACATCACACTGATGATTTGTATGGAAGAAGGCTGAAAATAATGGATGACACTGGAGATATTAATAAAAAGACATAAATTGTTTGATACCTCCACTGCCTGTGAAGTTAGCCTACTCTAGAAATTGGCCACAACATAAATTGCTGTCTGGGTTGTTAGCTAGCCCAAGATTGCTTGATGGTTTGTGATTTACTTGCAACAAGCCATGGATATGTGTATGTATTCATTTTTTTAAGTACACAAATAACACATTTTTTGTTGCAGAAAAGCCAACAAAGTTTAAAAAGAGAAAAGAATGAGAAATTCTGCAATCCCACTCTACACAGATGAATATTCTTAATGTTTTGGAGTATTTTCTTCTTGTAGATTCTCTATGTAATATATTTGCTTGTTGCAAGAAGCATTGCTAAGATAATGTCTGTTTGGCTTACCTTCAGTTCTTGTTTTCTCTTTTTGTCTCTTTTATTTTTAAATACACTTATTCAAAGTCATCACAACTTATAAAAATAAAATCAAACATGTCTCTTAGTCCCACAGCATGGAAACACAGAATACCCTATTTTCTGTAAAATTTAAGAGACCTTTGTAAACACAGCCAGTGACAATAGGGCTAACCAGAAATATGTTGAATTTTCAGTCTGGGAAAGCAGATGATGTCAGGGAAGTAGTAACTCAAGTTGATGGCATCAGGCCTGTCCAGGGACCCAGAGGGGTTCCCACAGGACCAGCTAAGAGTGTCCCTGGCTCTTTGTAGGATGGAAATCAAATGCAAGCAAGCAGGAGGTAAAAGCAGAGTTTATTGAGGTTATAGAGAGAGCAGATACAGAGTGTCTGGAAACTGAGAAAGGAAAGGAGCGTGAGTCTTGTTTTTGTTTTTGTTTTTTTGCCTGAGGGTTTTTATTGTGGATGGTGGTCTGATGTATGTGCCCTCTCTGGCCTCCAGGAACTGGTCAGAAGGAAGATGAGGGCCCAGGGGTAATTTCTTGGAGCCAAGGGACTTGTGGAGTTGTCCAGCAAGGGGGTCTGGAATGCACATATGATGGCTGCCTTTGGTCTTTCTCACCTGTTCCCTCCTCAGTTGTTATCTGTTCTAGAGAATCATTAATTCCTCGTCCCTTACAAGGAGGACATGATGAGGCCTGTGCAAAGTAGGGTGAGGATGCCAGTCCTCGCAAGAATAAAAACAGGAAAAGGAGCAAAAAGCATATTTTTGTGGAGTCCTGCAGTTTCCCTATATCAAACTTGCAGTGGGCTACCAAGAACCGTAAACATTTGACATTTTCAGGAGAGAAATGGAAAGACGTGGAGCACCAACATGCAGTAAGTCCAAAGGGACCGTGAGTCATCAGTGAGGCAGAGAGCTGACTGCCACTGGTTTCCCAATGGGACAAGCCCCGGTAAGCGGTCCTGGCTCCACCTCCCATCAGCTGTGTTGGAAACAGGAGCCTATTGCTTAACTTCTCTAAGGACCAGTTTTCTCTTCTGCAAAGTGTGGATAAAATATCCATCTCACAGGTTTGTTCTGCAGAATAATCAGCAATGCTATGCCCCTGTCACAATGTCATCCTTCAGTAATTTTGAACAATGATACAGTGTTTGATGCAGTATTAGAGCAGTAAGGCGCGCGGGCTTCAGGGAAAGTGAGAAACGTGCTCAAGGTCACATAAGACATTAGTGGCTAAAGCCAGGCATGTCGAGGTCTGACTCTCAGTCCACCTCTCCTACTTTAGCAGGAAGCCTTTCCACTCCCAATAGAGGGAGAGAATGTTCCAGTAGACATTCAGAGAACCTCATTATGCCACTCCCACAGGTCAGTGAATTTTGAGACTCCACATCCCACTGGGGACCTCTCTCTATGAGGTATTCACAACTAGCTAAAGCAAAAAGCAAAGCAAAGCAAAACAAAACAAAACAAAACAAAAAAACACCCCACAACAACACAAAAAACCCTCTCAACATAGTTTGACTGTTCAGAAAGGTCACAGCCACTTAGTATGACTAATTTGGACTCAAATCTTTTAGTTACTGCAGCATCCAGAAATAATTTATTATCCTGATATTACGTAAAAGAAGTAAGTACAAAACAAATATCCCAGCTGGCATTTTAAAATATGTCAGTGGCGCAGATCAAAGAGTCCCTGTTCTTTACTTTCTATCAAGATAAACCTATTTGGAACCTGTCCTGGAGTGAAGCTTATCAAGAGGCAACAGGAAGCAAAGGTTATCTTGAATACAATGGAAAAGGGCAAATGAATGTTAACATTTAATCAAAGACACTGGAAAAGAACGGCCAAGTGTGGGTCGGCGCTGGAAAGAACAGTGTGTTGGTGCCTGAAAAGAAGCCGGCTGGCTGAGCACAAATGGGCAGAATCTGCAGGTGGACGGTTGAATTCACAGCTCTCTTGGTGTCACTGTTGTTGTTTTTTGTCTTTGGAGAAGAGCACACAAGAGGAAGAGCCCATTGGGTGTGGGGGTTAACTGGTAGGGCTTTCAGACCTCGCTGGATTTGAGAAGCAGCCCCCAGAGTGGTTGCCCCTAAGGGGTTGGGAGCCAGACCGCTTGGCTTCAGACACCAGTTATTAAATGTGTGACCTCGGGCAAGTCACCGAGTCTCTGTCCCTGTCTTTCTACTCTTTTATAAAGTGGGGATCATACTAATACCTACTCAAGTAGTTGAAGATATAAAAGGAAGTTACTGTTTGTAAAACACAGGGTAAGCGTTATGTAAGTATGTACTAAATACAGTACTGAGGCCTTGCCCCCCACTCACTTGCCACACCCTTAATAGAAGTTACTTAGACTTTCTAAGCCTCCGACGCCTCATCTAGAAAATGGGTCTGATCACAGTTCCTGGCTGGCATAGTTGGGAAAGCTAATGAGATCATGCATGCATGGCACCTGGCATATACCAGTTGAAGCATTATTGGCTTGGTTTTTATTTCACCAACTAGACCAGAAGCTCCCTGAAGCCGATGTTCTGTCATGTTCTTCTTTGGGCCCACCTCAAGGCTTTCCTCACTAATGTATGTAAAAATAGCAAAAAGTTACAAAGACCCAGATAAAATACTTTATATACAGATAACACAGACACACTCATGCCCGAACTTAGAAGATGCCCTCAGAAAAGAATCACATGGACACGCACTAAGATATACAAGCTATACATGGAATTATACTTAGAGAATTGTGAAGCAATGAGGCTTGATCTGGTCATCACACAGCACATCTCTCTTGCGTCCTTGACAGATGGTCTCCAGCTTCTCACGGAAACTTCCAATAATCCATAATCACGTCTTTCCTAGAGCAGATATATTCCCTTTTCTCTTACACCCAGTGGGACTTTTAAAAATGGCTCTCTTTGGTAACCATGACAAAGTTTCATGATTGCAGTTCATTTTAAACTGTCTCCATCATTGAATGGTAAATGTTTTGACATAAAGCATAAAAATCACTGACCTCATTTTTCTACCTCCCAGCTATGTATAGAATATTCCTATGCCTCTACTAGATGCTCAGTAAATATTTGTTGAGCAAGTGAATTAAATCATTAGAGATCCCATATGATGTTCTCTTTCTGAGAAGGTAGCTTATTTTAAGTGAAATATCTTCCAAATCCAATCTCTCCTGTTTATGTATAACTTATATTTAAAATCTTAAAAGCTACAAGAGATCAGTTTTTACTTCCTGACTCAAGGGTTGCATTTAGATTGTTTTTTTTTTTTTTTTTAATACTTGACACTTTAGCATGTTGTGAATCCAAAACCAATCATCAGCAGAGTCCAGGCTTAAGGCTGAGTCACATGACTCTTAATCCCACATTTTTTTCCACCCTACCATTCTGCAAACCCTTTGTAATTGGCAAAGTTCCTTTAATCCATGTAGCTTTTTAATCCTTAAATCTATGCTGTAGCAAGAACACATTATGCTGTTATGTTTCAGAGAGAGAGGGAAACAAAGTCTCAAAGAGGTCCAAGGACATCTTGCATCAGGGGAATAGTAAACCCATGACAGAACCCAGATTCAACTCAGTTTTTTTCTTCTATTGGACCAAACCAAGGAACTGTATATAAAAATAGAGATATCTTTAAAATGGGAAAGGTGGAGAAAATAAAGGTATATCCAAAGTGGGTGATGATGGGGAGAAAAAAAAAAAAAAAAGAAAAAAAAACCCAAAGTGGGTGATGATAGTCAAAATCAAAAGGATTTCCTACTCAATCCCATCATTAGATGCCAATGGACAATTATGAGGATTAAAACAACTAAGCTCTGCAATGGGAACCAGTACAAGGGTGAGCATTAAGCAAGTTTCCCGCTCACTTAATGCATAAGAAAAAAAGCAATATTTTCCTCTATCCAGGAGCCATTTTGGGATAGAAACAGGAAAACAAACAAACAAACAAACAAACAAACAAACAAAAACAGCTCTTGCAGGGAGCTGAACTTTGGATAATTTTTCTTACCAAAAAAAGAAAATTGAGATATATCTAATTAGTGAATTTAGATCAATCCACCACCTCTCATTTCCTGCTATCTTACATATCCTTTGTAACATGAAAGTACACGAGAATTCTTTAAGACAATCAGAGGAAATACAGATGAGGTTGCCTCATAGATATACTATTTGACATAAGGTTCTTAGAAGCATGATTACATACCTTGCTTCCCCAAAGAAGCGGTGCCTGCTCCCTACAGAGTGAGAGCCAGCAGGGGTGTGAACAGGGCACTCCCCGCCTTTCAGAGGCAGGAGCTCTAGAGCTAGCATGCAAGCTGGAGATGTGTGTCTCCCCAGAAAGAAATCACAACATTCTTAATGAGGCATTGCAACTTGGCTGTTCTCGGTTGGAATCAAAGTCGAGTAAGCTGAAGTTGTCTTGTAGATGGTGAATAATTAGCAACTGCAAGGAATAAAGTAAAACTATGATTAGGGCTCTTTTCTTTTATTTCTGGAATGATCCCATTTATTGTAATGCTCCTCTTTCCTGCCAGGCAGCTAGTCAGTAAATACGTTCTAAAGACCCAAAGGCACCATGAATTTGAGAAGTCTCTTCCAGCTGGGCCCTTACCCATAGGGCCAAGGAGACCTGATCACCTGGAGTCCATACTCTGCCTTCTGCTCCACATTCTGAGTACCCAGCACCTCAGAATCTCTTACCCAACTGGCCTGAGTCTGTTCTTAGGACCTGCATGAGCCACTTTCCTGAGTTCAAGTTATAAGGGGTCAACCAGACAAAAGGACATGCTATTCTAGCCTGGAAGAATAGCCAATGTTGGTTATTTGTGGAGGGTGTGGAGTGAAGTTGGACTTAGGGCCTGGAGTATCCACACCTACGTATGCAGGGCTCCTTACTGTGCAGAACTGAACTAGAGATGAGATTAGAAGAGAAGAGGTCATCAGCCAAGAGCTTCCATTGTATTCTTGTCATGGTTCACAAATTTTAGGCGTGGACCCAGAAGCTTTTTTAGATTTTGCCCTTTTGTTTTGTATTTAGTGAAGGAGCAAGCACCTTCCCTAAGTTGTAGTGAAGTAATAGCAAGCAGGGCACATACCTAGCCCATTATGGGATTTATGAGTAGATGCACAGAAAGCATGAACAAATATGGTAGAAGAAGCAATATAAACAAGTGGGAAGAACAGGGTTCAAATGAGAAAGATCTGACCACCAGGTTCTAACCTGCTACTTCTTAGATCTGAGACCTTGTACAAATTACTTCAGCTCTCTGAATCATGTCTCTAAAATGGGGCTTACAATTTTACCTACCAGGTGTGCCTGGGCAGTTCTGACAGTTAAGCATCAGACTTTTAGTTTTGGGTCAGGTCATAATCTCAGGACCGTGGGATCAACGCCTGTGTCGGGCTCCCTGCTCAGTGCGAAGCCTAATTGAGATTCTCTCTCTCCTCCACCCGCTGGCCTTCCCTGCCACATGCTCTGTTTCTCTCTCCCTCTCTCTCTCAAAATGAATAAGTAAACCTTTAAAAAAAAGAAATTTTTACCTACCTCCTATAATTATAATGGCATGTATAGTTGTGAATAGCATACCCTAGGATACTTTACCCACACAGTAGGCATTTTATGAAGGTAGTTAGTTATAGGTGTGAAGGAAGTAGAGGAAGTATGAGGAAGTAGATTTTGCAACAGAGAAAAAAACTTAGGATGAAGTGGGGATTATTGACCTGAGAAAGTTCTAGATTAATTGGAAGATGACACCTACTGAATGTCAAACAGAATAGATATTTCTGTCTTGATAAAATTGATTTTCCAACATTAAGTAAAAAGCACTTTACTCATTTTAAAAAGACTATAATAAACGGGCAATAGATGTTCACAATTCAGAGTATTGTGCCGCTGTGTAATTAATGAAAGTATGTGAGCACTTCGGGGTCCTGTGGGCATTACTTCTGAATTCTTCTCTGATAGTTAATCATGTTTTCTGTCCCCTTTTTTATATCTATCCCTTTCATCATTCTTTGTTTGTTGCCCTTTTAACTTGAATGTTTTTAAAGCATGCCAACCTCTGGACTGCAGTAATTAAAAGATGTGAGTTAGCTTACACTACATTAGTGCCTCAGGTTAAAAGCATATTCGGCACGAATAGATGTTGCTAACACGGAGAGCTTCATGGAGCTCACATTTAGAGACTGTGATACAGGCATCCGCAGTCTTATGCAAATCCTCAAACCACATTCTCTACTAAAATGATGTGACGTGATAAAAGTTGATAGGAGAATTGTATGGGGAAAATCCAGGGAAGGAGAAAGACCAGGAACTTTCTATAGAGTTCCACGTAGCATTGTTAATACTTCTTTTAAAAATGTTTTGAAGGAACATCTTGACTTTTTAAATGAAGTGGTTGAAGTTGATTCCTCACCCCAGGGTTTGAAGCATCATACTGAGATTTTCTTTCCTAATTGGTGAGACTCAAGCATATTTGTGCCCCTGAGATCATTGAATCCAAAGTTAAGATATTTTTAGAGCTGTGAATGATAAGTAACTGAAAGGAAAATGTTCAGAAAAATACAGATTGCTTAACAGGTTTTTGTTTCTACTGGTAGGATAGTCACAGTTCAATACATATTTATGGAATATTTATTAAGCACATTTACTATGTGCTAGGTATTTAAATTGGTGCTCTCTGGACCTTATTGTGACTCTCTTGTTATGACTACTCTTTAATATATAAGTGTAATAAAATCAGATAGGTTGCATATCAATAGAAACTAAACTAGTGTTGTATCTAGATCTGATGCTATTGACTAACTCAGACCTTGGTTGCGTTGTAGATTTTCTAAATTTCAACACGGAAAAAAAAATCTGTGAAAATTGAGAGAATTTTCTCTCTCAAAGGGTGATCTATCTCAAAGAGTTTAAAAGATCTAAAATATGTGATAGAATTCAGCATATTGCCCTGGAATCAAAATATGTTTTAAATGAGGCAGGCATGGATAGAGCACTATGGAAAGTTATCACTTTGGGTATAAAAAAGTCAGTACTCGTATCTATTACATGAACATACACCATGAACTAGCAATTCCATTTCAGGTATCTATCCAAAAGAAAAGTGCATACATCTACCAAAAGACATGTGAAAGGATGTTCATGACAGCTGTATTCATAATAACCAACTATTGGAACCAACCCAGATAGCCACAACAATAAAATGGATGTATTCACATAATGGAACAAGACACAACAGTAAAAAAAAACCATACACTACTGCCAGATCATGAATGAATCACACATATATAATGATGAAAGAAAAAAAAAACCACAAACACAATAAGCTGCATTATTGCAATCATTGTGTATGATTCCATTAATATGAAGTTCAAAAACAAGCGAAACTAATACTTGGATGATATGTCAGAATAATGGTTCCTCAGGGCGCCTGGGTGGCTCAGGTGGTTTAGCATCTGCCTTTGGCTCAGGTCATGATCCCACGGTCCTGGGATCAAGTCCCGCATTGGGCTCCCTACTCAGAAGGGAGTCTCACTCTCCCTCTGCCCCTACTCTTGCTTGTGTGTTCTCTCTCTCTCTCTCTCTCTCTCTCTCTCTCTCTGTCAAATAAATAAATAAAATCTTTAAAAAAAAAAAGAATAGTGGCTCCCCCTGGTATAGGCAGATATTGACTGGGTAGAAGTAGGAAGGATATATAATGGATTAAAAATGTTTAGTATGTTCAAGTGGGCGGTGCTTGCATGTGTGTTTTCATTTTGTACGTGTATACAAAAATTTGTCAAGATATACATTTAAGATTTATGTACCTTATATATTGTCTACCTCAATATCACATCAAGGAAAGAGACAAGTCTGTATCTCTTTTTCCTGAAAAATGAGCACTGTGTGACATGTGGACCTGTATTTTTGTTTTATTGTAAGTATTTGCCTAGAGATAGGATTAGTATAAAATGAAAATACTATTTCTTTGTTTAAATATTAAGAATTCTATGATGGCAGTGGCAGAACATTAAACAGAGTGTGGGAACCTTTTGAGCAAAAGGTTCTACTGCACACCCATGACACTGGGCCTCCACAGAGATACTCAGAAGATACTCTCAAAATCGAGGAAGGTTTGCTAAGTTCAGGCATCTACATGGTGTAAAAACCTGGTTTTGCAGGAAAGACATACTTTGGCTTGAAGAGGTTGTGTCCCATTGAAGTGGATGACCAAGACATGTTTCTACTCTATTGAAAAGGCAACAGGATAAATACTTCTGATGGGAAAACACACTAAAACTGAAAGTAGATATAATATCTTAATTAAGAGAAGAAAATCTACATGAGAGTTGTGGATAGCAACATGTGTCTATTAAAGGGAAACATGCAATGGTCTCCATGCCAGGAGAGAAATGCTGAAATGGAACAGTGCTAATAAGCTAGAATAGCATGCATGCTAGTGCTGCCTGATTGCGAATGCTTGATGCTGTATTTTATATTACTTTAATCATTAAGTACCCCAGAATTCTTTGAGAATATCATGCCTCTAGGGTCAAGTATTTGACATTTGAGAACAAGAAGTTAAGATCATGAAAACTGAGTGTGGAGGCAAAGGGGAGGCTGGGAGGCTTGGGGATGTTCAGGTAGCTGGACACGGACTTTGTTTCCTTATAGGATTTTGTTTCCTTCTTACAAAGCAAGAGCCAGTCAGTGTCATCAGGCAGCCCCATCAGAAAGCCCCTGCCTTTCAGAGATGGAATCTCTACGATTAGCACCAGGGTTCAGCACACTAGAAAGTGAGAGTCTACCTGAGTAGAAAAAGGTCACAATATTCTTTTAGTTTTTTTTTATTTAGTTTCTTTTATTTAAAGTATACGTTTTGTTGATTTGATATACACATATAAAGGAAGGATTTATATGTGGAAGGATTCCACCCATCTAGTTAGTTAACACATTCACCATTTCACATATTTACCTGTGTGTGTGTGTGTGTGTGTGTGTGTGTGTGTGTGTGTGTGAAAACATTCACCTTCTACTGTTAGCAAATTTCAATTATACAATACAGTGTTATCAACTATAATCACCATGTTTACATAAGATCTTTAGATCTTATGTAAGATCTTTAGACCTTAGTCTTCTTATAGCTGAAAGTTTGTACCCTTTTACTAACCGCTTCCTATTACCCAGCCCTCGGCAACAATTTTCTACTCTCTGTAAGTTCAAGGTTGGGTTTTTTCTTTGTTTTGCCTTAGATTTCACATATTAAGTAATATCATTGCAATATTTGTTTTTGTCTGGTTTATTTCACTTAGCATAATGTTCTCAATTTCTACCCATGTTGTTGCATATGGCAGGATTTCTTTCTTAATCATGGCTGAATAATATTCTGTTGCGTGTATATGCCACACCTTTTTTATCCATTCATCCATTGAAACACTTCATTTGTTTCCATATCTTGGGTATTGTGGGTATTGTGAATAATGCTGCAGTGAACTTAAGAGTGCATATTTCACTTCGATATCCTCTTTTCATTCCCTTTGGATATATCCTCAAGAAGTGGGATTGCAGGATCATGTGGTACTTCTGTCTGTCTATCAATCTATCTATCTGAGAGAGAGAAAGCATGGTGGGGGGAAAGGGAAAAGCAGACTCTTCACTGAGCAGGGTGATCCCAGAACCCTGGGATCATGACCTGAGCTGAAGTCAGATGCTTAGCCAACTGAGCCACCCAGGAGCCCCTATATTTTTTTTGAGGAACCTCCATACTGTTTTCTATAGTGGCTGCACCAATTTACATTCCTACCAAAAAGATACAAGTGGTGTCTTTTCTCCACATCCTTGCCAACACCTGTTACCTCTTGTATTTTTGGTGATGGCCATTCTAACAGGTGTGAGGTAACATCTCATTTTGGTTTTGATTTGCATTTCCCAGATGATAGTGACATGGCATACCTTTTTATATATCTATTGGACATTTGTATTTCCTCTTCAGAAAAATATCTATTCACTTCCTGTGTCCATTTTTAATTGAAAATTTTTTTTGATTATTGAGTTGTATAAATTCTTTATATATTTTAGATATTACTTGCTTATCAGATATATGATTTGCAAATATTTTCTCCCATTCTGGAGACTATCTTTTCATTTTGTTATAGTTTCCTTTGCTGTGCAGAAGTTTTTTCTTTATTTTTTATTGAAGTGCAGTTGACATTTGATGTTAGATGAGTTTCAGATATACAACATAGCAATTCAATGATCCTATATATTATGCTGTGCTCACCACGATAAGTGTAGTTACCGTTTGTCAGCATATAGTGTTATTATGATATTATTGGCTACAGCCCTATGCTGTGTTTTTCATTCCTGTGACATTTATTTTATAACTGGAAGTTTGTTCCGCTTAATACCCTTCACCTATTTTGCCTATGACCCCAACACCTTCCCCTCTGGTAACCACCAATTTGTTCTTATATTTATTATTCTGTTTCTGTTTTTTGTTTGTTTTGATTTTTAGATTTTACCTAAGTGAAATAATGTGGTATTTGTCTTTCTCTGCCTGACTTATTTCACTTAGCATAATACCCTTTAGTTCCATCCAAGTTGTTGCAAATTGTAAAATCTCATTCTTTTTTTATGGCTGAGTAATATTATAGTGTACGTGTGTGTGTGTGTGTGTGTGTGTGTGTACACCACATCTTTTTTTATCCATTCATCTGTTGATGGACACTTAGGTTGCTTCCATATCTTGGCTATTGTAAATAATGCTGCAATAAAAACAGAGGTGCATATATCTTTTCAAATTCATGTTTTTGTTTTCTCTGGGTAAATGCCCAGTGGTGCAATTACTGGATCATATAGTATTTTTATTTTTAATTTTTTGAGGAATTTCCATACTGTTTTCCATAATGGTTGTACCAATCTACATTACTACCAAGTGTTCCGTTTTCTTCACACCCTCACCAATATCGTTATTCCTTGCCTTGTTGATATGAGCCATTCTGCCAAGTTTGAGGAGATAGCTCTTTTTATACATTCTCAATGAGGCATTGCACCATGGCTTTTCTGATCTGGAATCTGAGAGAAGGAAGTTGTCTTTAAGAGAAGAAATAACTGTCGATGTTGAGGAGTAACACATGAGAAAGCTAAACCAAACTAAAATAGCTGTTATTTCTATCTTTGGTTTCTTGAATGACAACTAATGCTCCCATTTATATCAATGCCTTGTTTCCAACTGCACAGCTCTAGTAAGGACCTTCTGAAAACCTAGTGGCAAAGGCAGGTACTCCATTCAAATTGAAGCATGGTGACTCTGAGCTGCATGCGTCCACAAATGAATGTGGGTTCTTAAGACATTTTATAAACATCTTCATAGATTTTTCATGGATGACTAGATCGTCAGTGAATCTTTCATTCACAGACATTAGTAACTTGAAGTTTCCATGAGTTTACAAGGCTGCTGGCATAAATGAGACTTTATTTGTACAGGCATACCTTGTTTTATAGTGCTTTGCTTTATTGTGCTTTACAGATTTTGCATTTTTTTAAAACACACTGCAGCCTTGTTTCAACCCAGTGATAAGCAAGTCTATTCGTCCTATTTTTCCAGTAGCATTTGTTTGCTTCATTTCTCTGTATCATGTTTTGGTACAAGGTTTTGGTACATGGTTTTGGTTTCTCACAGTATTGCAAACATTTTCGTTATCATTATATTTGTTATCATGATCTGGGATCAGTGATGTTTGGTGTTACTATTATAATTTCATGGGGGTGCCACAAAATGCATTCATATAAGACAGCAAACTTAATTGATGTATTCTGACTGCTCTATGAACTAATTGATCCCCCCTTCCCTCTCCTGGAGACTTTCTCTTCCCTGAGACACAATGATGTTAAATATAGGCCAATTAATAACCCCAAATGGCCTCTAAGTGTTCAAGTGAAATGAAGAGGTGCATATTTTTCATTTTAATTCTAAGAAATGATTAAGAAATGATTAAACTTAGTGAGGAAGGCATGTTGAAAGCTGTGGCTGAAAGCTAGGTCTCTTAAAGCAGTTAGCCAAGCTATGAATGCAGAGGAAAACTTTTTGAAGGAACTTAAAAGTGCTACTCCAGTGAACACACCAATGATAAGAAAGCAAAACAGCCTGATTGCTGAGAAGGAGGAAGTTTTAGTGGTCTCATTAGATCAAACCAGCCACAACATTCCCTTGAGCCAAAGCCTAATCTGGTACAAGAACCTAACTCTTTTAAATCCAAGAAGGCTAGAGAAGTGAGGAAACTGCAGAAGAAAAACATGAAGCTGGCAGAGGTTGGTTCATGAGGTTTTAGGAAATAAAACATTTCTATGATATCAAAGTGGGTGGTGAAGCCACAAATGCTGATGTAGAAGCTGCAGCAAGTTCTGTAGGAGATCTAGCTGAGATCATTCACAAAAGGGGCTGACTAAACAACAGATTTTCATTGTTAATGAAACAGCCTTCTAATGAAAGCAGATGTCATTGAGGACTTTCACAGCTGGAGAAAAGTCAATGCCTGGCTTCAAATCTTCAAAGGAAAGGCTGACTCTCTTGTTAAGGCCTGATCCACCCGGTGACTTGAAGTTAACACCAGTGCTCATTTACCATTCCAAAAATTCTGGGACCCTTAAGAATTATGCTAAATCTACTCTTCTGTGCGTTATAAATGGAAAAACAAAGCCTAGATGACAGCACATCTGCTTACAATACGGTTTACTGAATATTTTAAGCCCACTGTTGAGACCTGTTACTCAGAAAATAAAGGTTTCTTTCAAAATATGGCTGCTCATTGACAATGCACCTGGTCACCTAAGAGCTCTGATGGAGATGTATGAGATTAATTTTGTTTACATGCTTGCTAACACCAACCCATTTTGTAGCCCATGGATCAAAGAGTAATTTCAACTTCCAAGAATTATTACTTAAGAAATACATTTTGTAAGGGTATAGCCGCCATAGATAGTGATTCCTCTGATGGATCAGGCAAAGTAAATTGAAAACCGTCTGGAAAAGTCTCACTATTTTCATTCCATCAGGGACATTTATGTGGTACCAAACTTGCAGTACCCGTGATTTATGAGAAGATATTCAAATATCAACATTAGCAAGAATTTGGAAGGAGTTGATTCCAACCTTCATGGATGACTTTGAGGGGCTCAAGACTTAAATAGAAGAAGTAACTGCAGATGTGGTAGAAAGAGTAAGAGGAGTAGAATTAGAAATGGACTCTTCAAGTTGTAACCGAATTGCTGCCACCTCGTGTTAAAACTTAAGTGAAGGAGGAGTTGCTTCTTAACTGGTGAGCAAAGAAAGTGGTATCCCGAGATGGAATCTACTCCTGGTGACCATGCTGTGAAGATTGTTGAAATGACAACAAAAGATGTAGCAAACTTAGTTGATAAACAGCAGCAGGGTTTGAGAGGATTGACTAATTTTGAAAGAAGTTCTACTGTGGGAAAAATGCTATCAAACAGCAACGCATGCTACAGAGATATCCTTCATGAAAAGAAGAGTCAACTGACGTGGGGAATTTCACTATTGTCTTATCTTAAGAAATTGCCACAGCCCCTGAAACCTTCAGCAACCACCATCCCTGATCACGCAGGAGTCGTCAACACTGAGGCAAGACCCTCCACCAGCAAAAAGATTCCAACTCACTGAAAACTCAGATGATGGTTAGCATTTTTATCATGAAGTATTTTTAAATTAAGTTACATGCATTTTTTACACATAATGTTAATGCATTCTTAATAGACTATGCTGTAGCATAACCACAACTTTTACATGCACTGGGAAACCAAAATATTCATTTGACTTGCTTTATTGAGATATTCACTTCATTGCAGTGTTCTAGAACCAAACTTGCGGTATCTCTACATATGCCTATATTAAAATCTGAATTTATTCCCACCTATACTGCATTGACAACCACCTCCGTCGGTCATCTCTGTGTGTCCACTAAGGTGGTTCATATATACTTACCTGCACTTCTGCCCTGGCCTCCTGGTAGATGCCCACAGCTCCTGAGCCACTTCGAAGTCATCAGTGACTTTGTAGAAGGAGACATTGTGTCGATCTCTGGATAAATGATGCTGAGGAGAATATAGAAGAGATATCACTAATCAGGAAGGGAGCTTTCCCTTTTAGAAGTAATACTTGTGCCAAGACCTAACGGTTAGGTAGGAAAGAACAGGACACCATCAGAACAGTGGGAGTAAAAGCATTTGGAGGGAGGGAGCTTGGTGTGGACAGAGGGAATATGCTAACAAAAAAAGCCTGCTCTAGCAATGACAACAACCCCTGAAATATCAATGCCTTAGCATAATGGCTATTTATTCCTTGCTTCCATAGTGCAAATTTGCACCAGGGGGCACTGTATCACACAGTCCCTCAGGAACTCTCGGTGACAGAGATTCCACTATCTTGAGTGCTTGACCTTTGATGTCATTTTGTGTGTTGACAATCCAGCTGCAGAAGGACAAGAGAAAAAGCATGGGGAGGGGGGTGGTTGGGGAGGTCCGGAAAAGCCATAGAACATTTCCACTTAGGTTCCAATTACCCTGTCTCGGGAACATGGCCACAATGGATGGTCAAATCTATGGAGGAGTTAAGGTTTTTAGAAAATAATTCATAGGTCAGAAGCTTCATAGATTATAACTGAGACCATTAGAATTCAAGATTATTTATTACAGTGGCTGAGTTGAGATATAGGCTTATTCCTTTACTCATTTATTCACTCTTTTGTCCACTTATTCCCTGAACATTTATCAGGTACCTACATTATACTACGCGATTGGTCAATAAACCACATTTTCATGCAGAAATTAATACGGTGGATAGGTCATAAACAGAAATGCCGGAAGAGACACTGGCAAACTTTTATTCATTTTACGTTTTGGATAATCATTTAAGAAGAAAGCTGTAATTGCTCATTGGTGCTTAAATAAAATTCTTATGAATACAAACAGGCAGAATTAGAGAGAAGTTTTAAAGTAGGGAATTCATTAAAAAAACATTTGATAAACTAAAATCTGTGAAAGTATCTTTAATGAAATTCCATTGTTCCATCCTTCCAAATTGTTCTGTGCTTTTAGATGTTCCAGGCATAGTCATTCAAATTGCTGCACATCAGCCTCCCCTTTTATGCACTGAAAAACTCATGGGTTTGATTTGCTTCACTAATTGATTTGCTTTACTAATTTCCTAACTAACTACATGTTAGGAAACATGTAATGATTTTTGCCATTCCCCTCTTGTAGTTTTAAAATACATTTTCAAATTGCAGTGTGCGATCAATACTGAATGGCTAATCGAGAGAGATTTGCAGACCGAGACAATCCCAAGCAGAGGAAAGTATATTTTTCCATGTTTTTGACTGTTTGGAGTCAGGCGGCGATAAAACACTTTTCTAAGCATGAGCAGGACCTTATTTAAACACCATGCCAATCATCCTTGCTTATTTTACATCGACATTGAAAAAATTTCTCTGCTATCTTTACTTCCAAAGCCTTGGTTCAGTTGTGACACATAAAGAAAGATTTAAAAGAAGTGCGAGTAATTAAAGCAACAAGCAATTAACTAATTGATCCTAAAAATTAGCTTACACAACACCAACAGTATATTTGCAGCCACTTTGTGAGACAGCCTGGTCTATGATCACAGGCATGTCTTCATTGTTACTCTTCTGCAACAAGCAACCAGACCAAAAATTAATTAGTTAATTAATTAATTAATTAATTAGAATGTAAATTTTAAAAATCTGCAAACAAATGTTCACTGGTATTTCAAACTCTTGGACCTTCTTGCAATTACTATCTCTCACCTGTTGTCTCTTTCCTTGTTCCAGTGACCTGGACATCTCCTCTCCCCAGTCCTCCTATGTCAACTAACAGATGATCCAAGGCTTGAATGGGAAATCTTCCCTTCCTCCTCTTCTTTCAAAGAATCTATTTAGACACTTGTTCTGGGCTTATGTAGCTTCTGGTTAGACTCCGTCATAGACAGAACTGGTGCAATAATTTTCATGCCTAGTGAAAAATAAAAATGCAGGGCCTGTGCTGAGAAATGATTAAGAATTTAAAAATGGCCACATCAGAGCATGAGGTCAAGGCTGGAGGCCATCTGAGCAGGGGGCCCTGTGGAATCCTAAGGATCGCCCAGCCATGAGTCTTGTTCTGCTCATAGCCTCACCTTGGGATTGCTGCTGTCTTTCCCTGTAAAGGTAAAGCTGCACAGAGCAAGAGCCTATGTGACTTGTTCTATTACCCTCAGCAACTAGTGCCTGCCTGGATTACATATTGGGATGTGCAAGGCATTATTTAACCTGGATTTTTCTGCTTTTATGATGGCATCAGCTCCTTCCCTCTACCTCGCTATCCTGGAACCTCACTTGTCTTACTGAATATTCACTTTGTCTCAGGGCCTTCTCAGGTGCTTTCCTCTTCCCCAACAAAACCACAGAGTTCTATAAATCTTTTAGGTCTTGCCTCAAAACTTCCTTCCACAGAGAGCCCTTCCCCGGCCACTGCTGATTCAAACAGCCCCCAACAGTCACTCCTCCACTGCCTTAGTTTATATTCCTGCCCTGATTATGATTTTAATTTATACATGTTGGATTGCCATGTCCTGTCTCCTGTCTCCAAAATGTAAGCTACATCAGGGCAAGAACTGGGTCTCTCTTGGTTTCCACTATCTCTGCAAGGAAAAATGAAACACAGGGCCTGCTACCTCTAAGCACTTGCCGAATAAATGACTAAATAAGTGAATGGACCTTTAAAAATTGCTTTTGGTCTGATCTTAATTATTTGGCAAAAATTTGCGAATAACTGCGTCTACAACTGTAGCGCAAAGGCTAAATCCAGCTCACCTATTTTGGTAAGTAAAGATTTACTAGAACACAGCTGTGCCCATTCATTTCCATCATATCAGGGTTTCCTTTTGGGAAACAGGGGCGGGGCTGAGTAGTTTCCACACAGACTCTATGGTCTGCAAAGTCTATTTACTCTCTGACCTTAAAAGAGAGTTTGTCAACCTCTGGCATAGAGCACATACCGCTTGAGAACATAAAAAATTACCTGTCCAAAGAGCTTAGAGCCCTCTCTATTAACAACACAAACAAAATATAGACCAACAGCAAAAAAAAAAATTAATTTTCTTTTCAAATAAAGAGTTCCCACATTTATCTGCCTCGTAGCGAAAACAGCTCCATGTCTGTTCAATGACTATGATGCATCAACCTGGTGCTTAGCTCTTATTTAGGAATGGAAAAAGCAGGAGAGAGGACAGAAAACAGTAAGAATGAGAAGACATGACAGAACAAGACAAGGTTCTACAAAGAGTGAGAAAGATGGAGACTGAAAGCATGTTGAAAGTAGTTTACCCATTATTGGGTATTTACCCCAAAGATACAGGTGCAGTGAAAAGAAGAGCCATATGTTCCCCAATGTTCATAGCAGCAATGGCTACAATTGCTAAACTGTGGAAAGAGCCAAGATGCCCTTTAATAGATGAATGGATAAAGAAGATATGGTCCATATATACAATGGAATAGTACTCCTCCATCAGAAAGGATGAATACCCAACTTTTCTATCAACATGGATGGGACTGGAGGATATTATGCTGAGTGAAATAAGTTAAGGAGACAAAGTCAATTATCATGTGGTCTCACATGTGGAGCATAAGGAATAACATGGAGAACATTGTGGGAAGGAAAGGAACAGTGAATTGGGGGAAATCAGAAGGGGAGATGAACCATGAGAGACTCTGGACTCTGAACAACAAACTGAGGGTTTGAATGGGTGAGCCTGGTGGTGGGTATTAAGGAGGGCACATATTGCATGGAGCAGTGGGTGTGGTGCATAAACAATGAATCTTGGGACACTGAAAAAATAAAATAAAAAATGACAAATTCTTAAAAAAAAAAGAAGCATTGAGAGGAAAATAGTTTGGTGGTTCCTTAAAAAGTTGAACATGGAATTACCATGTGATCTAGTAATCCCATTCCTCATTGTACACCCAAAAGAAATGAACACATGGATTCAAACAGATAAGTGTACACTGATGTTCATAGCAACATTCTTCACAGTAGCCCACAAGGAGAAAAACCCAAGTGTTCTTCAACAGGTGAATGGATAAATAAAATGTATGCACACGAAGGAATATCTATTCGGTCATAAAAAGGAATAATATTCTGACACGTGCTACAACGTGAATGAACCTTGAAAATGTTATGCTGAGTGAAATAAGCATTTAAAGAAAAAGACAAATATTGTATGATTCCACTTTAGGAACTGGAATAGTCAAATTCATAAAGACAGAAAGTAGAAGAGTGGTTACCAGGGACTAAGGAGGAGAGGGGAAGGGGATGATCATTTAACAAGCATGAAGCTATTCTTTGGGATGGTGGGAAATTTCTGGAAATAGATGGTGCTGATGGTTACACAACATTGCAAATGTACTTAATGCCACTGAATTGTACACTTAAAAAGGTTAAAATGGTACATTTTCCATCACGTATATTTTACCATAATAAAACAGATTTTTAAATTGAAGAAGAAAAAGAACAGACACTGGCAACACTGGCACTAGGATCCTCTTTGTCCCTAAAACCATGCACAGTTCCAAGAAAGGTATATAGCCCAAGATGCCAGCTTATGGAAAAGCAGAGATCACACTGACTATGGAAGCTACAACTGGTGAATGATCACATTGGACACTCAGCTGGGGAGATATCTAAGTGAAATGTTGAAGGAGCAGCTTGGTAAGAGATGAGAGAAATGAAGACAAAATCACTAAGCAATAGGACAGAACTTAAAGATTTGGAAAATGCTCAGCCTGTCCACATTACAAAAAATGAGAATGTGTGTTTGGAAGACAACACTAAAGGTATGGAAGAATTGACCATTTGTCAGAGAGATTCCTGTGTGTGTGAACACCAGAATTAATCAGCCACCCCAGGAGGAAACTTCCTATTAAACTGAGGAGGAAGGTGATGGGACCTAATGAAGGAAAGCTGCAAATGGGTGCTTTTTCAAGAAAAGGGAAGAAGGATCCTGAAGGCAATTCAGAGATCATCAAGGCCATGGCCTGGGTTTTAGTAGGTCAGACAGGCTCTCACAGGAGCTCTGGGGTTAGAGCCACTCAAAGCCATTGGAGTGTAGTCTCAACCTAATTGGGGAGGTGATATTGCCACCCCAGTGAGTCTGGAAGGTGGCACACTAAGCCAAAGAGGATTGTTTTCAGCTTTAAAATCTCATGGAGTTTGCTGTGTTAGATCTTGGGCTTACTTGGGACCCATCACTCCTTTTTTCTTTCCTGTTTACCCTTTTGGAATGGGAATCTCTGTTCCATGCCTCTCCCATCATTGCGTTAGGAAGCATATCACTTTTGTTTGATTTTTCATAGGCTCACGGTTGGAGAGGAATTTTGTCTCTAGATGAATCCCACTTCCAATCTCTCTCATATCTGAGCTAGATATCTAGACAAGTCTTTGGACTTTAGACTTCAGAGTCAATGCTAGAACAAGTTAAGATTTGGGAGCTCTTTGGAAAAGAATGTATGTATCTTGCATGTGAGAAAGACAAGGATTTTGGGGGGCCAGAGGGATATAAATATTTGATCCACAGTGGTCCACCACACAGCTATGGACTGATTGTACCAAATCCTCCAACATTTTTGTATCCCCTCCAAAATTCATATGTTGAAGCCCTAATATGATGCTAATTGGAGGTGGAACATTTAGAAGGTAATTACAAGGAGGTGGAGCCTCCATGATGGTATTCTCATTCTTAGAGGGAGAGGAAGACAGCCTTTTCTCTCTCTTCACAGTGTGAGAACACTATAAGAAGTGTGAGTTATTTTGTTATGGCAGCTTGAGTAGACAAAGACAAAAGTGAAGTGAAGATGGTTGAAGATGAGAGCTGTCATTAATAAAATGGGTGCAGATAGGCTCTGTGCTTTCTTTTGATGTTGTAATTTTAAGTCCTTATTAACAGAACATAAGAGCATGTAAGATTCTGTACACTTATTTTATATTCACCAGTTACTATCAGTTTCCTCAATGTAAAAAAAAAAACTATATTCATAGTTTATCTGATTTATTTCTAAAACCAGATGATTTATAATTTTTTAAAGATTTTATTTATTTATTTGACAGAGAGAAAGAGAGATCACAAGTAGGCAGAGAGGCAGGCAGAGAGAGAGGGGGAAGCAGGCTCTCTGCTAAGCAGAGAGCCTGATGCAGGGCTCCATCCCAGGACCCCAAGATCATGACCTGAGCTGAAGGCAGAGGTTTTAACCCACTGAGCCACCCAGGCACCCCCAGATAATTTATAACTAATCTGTATGTTGAATGGAGTGTTTTTTTCAGGAGCAAACAATCAACTTGAGACTAAGCTGATGATGTGACCGAAAATTGATGTGATCCCAGAATTAAAGCAATATAATATTTTGATGAAACTATTTACCTGTATGAAAATGCCGATGTTTCCTCCTGGTAGAAACTCCAGAGTTAAATTTCTCTTCTGAACTGTAATAAATTTACCCTCAGAGCATAACCGGATGGCTGCTTGTAAGTTACAAGTCTACAGAAAAGGATTCAAATCTTAAGAATGATTTAAAACAATGCAAAATGGATGAATATTGGGGAGAGCTATGAATTAAGATCTCTATTTAGAAGCATAAAATGAATCATTTGCTGAGGTCATGTCATTGTAGTAAAGAGAAAGGATCATAATAGTAACAAAAATAAGGATTTCTACCATTCAGTAATATGCATACTATTTGCCAGGCTATGGCCTATTTGCTTTCCACATAGCCAAGCGGTCAAGGAGGAGGGCATAATGGAACTGAAAATCAGGAATAAAAACACTGTTTCCTTTTGAGTATTTTAAGGCATATTGTTTGAGACTAACCCTGCAACCTTTAAATTGGTTTCATCCATCATTTAAGAGTCTACACTGATCTCTGGAAAAATATGTTTCCTCCATAAGGGATTGTGTTCCAAGAACAATACAGCTGTGTTTCATTACCAGGTGCACCGGCCATGGAAAATGTAGATCTCTGATCCTCATTTCCTAGCTAACTAGCATTCCATTGTTGCACAGTGACCACCATCCTTCAGCACTAGGGACCATCTCCCTGACATGCTCAGAAAGTAGATTGTATGGTATCAGTAAGACACACTGGCCTGTGACAGTGCCATGTTCATGGTTTCCTTGTGGCATAACCAGCATCAGAAGATCTGTGTCCTCCTTCCATCATTAAGCTGCATAAATGCAACTGATCATTTATGAATTCTTTCCAGGCTCCAAGTGTGGAAGCACAAGATGCTGGTCTCAATGTCCTTTGAAAGGTCATGTCCACCCTATCATACATCTTACCATTCCAATAAATCTGATTTCTTCTTCCTCCGCTATCAAATGCACAAAGCTCTCAGATGAGGTGATTCAGAATGCCAGATAAATAATGTTATTTGTTCCTCCATGTTTTTGCATGCTATCCAATTCCACCTTTGTTCAGAATATCTCTGTGCTTACTGCAAGCAATTCTCTTTTGGACCATTTTGCTTTTTACTGTAATAAATGATAAAGAAATTGAATTCATGGAGGTATTGCTTGGAAAAATGATACTAGCGGATTGAATTTCAGGGCAACGCTATTATTTTTGAAAGCCACAATTCTCTGATCTACCAGGATTTACCTTTCTTTCCCTATTCAGGGAAGGATTACTGTTGACAAACTGTAACTCCTTTTCAAAACATTTACTTTTTCCTTTTAAGGTTTCCTTATGAAACCTTTGAAACTCACAAATAAGCCCTGTGAGGAAGGAGTAACAGCAGCTGCACCAGCTCAACGTAATTACACATTTAATTTGCATGGGACTTGGTGAGGTGGAAAATATTTAAATAGATTGTTGGCTATTATGATTTCTTTTTTTTTCTTTTTTCTCTTTTTTTTTTTGCCTCTCTTTCTTCCTTTTTTTTAATTCTTGGAATGGCAAATAAAGTACAATGTCCTTAGGTTTACTTTTTAAGCCTGTGGAGTTTAGGATGTTGGTGGATGACTGTTTGCTAACCTTTTACTTTTGGTTACTGTTCATCTTTCCTGGTTTATCATTGAATCTCCAGCACCTGATCCCAAGTCTGGAACACGGGAGTCGCCTGTCCACCCCCAGCTCCCCCAAAAAAGAAACAAACAGAAATTGCACTTAGTTCAAAATGGTAAGAGGAGCGTGGCATACGATGCTGCCTTCTTAAGATTTACTTATTCATTTGAGAGAGAGAGCATGGGGGGGCAAGGAGGGTGGAGAAATCCTCAAGCCCACTCCACACTGAGCAGGGAGTCCGACACAGGGCTTGATCCCATGACCCTGAGGTCGTGACTTGAGTCAAAACCAAGAATTGGATGCTCAACCGACTGAGCCACACAGGCACCCTGGCACACATTGTATTCTTAATGGGCAATGCCTTCCTACATACCTGAAATCCTGTTAACCATTGCAGCCAAAGAGGGATTAGGTTCCATGTTTCCCACAGTTAGCTGAAAGATGGGGCATGAGGTCTGTGATTCACATGTCCCAAGATTATCTGGTAAATAGTTATAACAATATAACCATTAAAAGTAACAAGAACAAGCCAATAGCCCTCCCCCTGTTTGTCCTCCTACTGGGAGAAGTGCAGTTTTAGAACGGGCGAAATTTGTATTCGGAGGTGTGAAATCTTCTTTGGCATTTTTTATCTCATATATTGTAAGAATCCTATTTCCTCAGAAAAACCACATTACATTTCTTTTCTTTAGTTTTTAACCACAGGAATGGACTTGAACTACTAAGTTATAGATACTCAGCCATACAAGTGTTCTGATCGTAAAGTCTCACTGGTGTAGCTGAGGCCATGAAAAAACAAAAAGAATGCAAATTTCAGAAATAAAATGAAGGGGAGAGTGAATTCCCTGAATCCAATGTTTTACTAGACCTCTGGTATTTGAATGAAGATTTTATCAACCTGAATAATTACTGTAATAATCATTACAAAGCTGAATAGTTTTCTATTCCTGATGGGCATAAATGGCTGCTAACAACAATGTATTTAGTCCTTCAAAATATTAATTGATAACAGGAGTGGAATCATATACAGACATAGACTCTTAGCAATATAACATTTCATTGACATTATATTTGGCACTGTAGGATGATATCTGTTGAATTTTCAAAGGGACCAGGAAGCTGGGTGGACAGTTTAAAAAGGCATTTGGATGGAGTTGTGCAGTGGGATGGGGGAGGTTCCTCTGAAAGATTTCCATAGTACCAGGCCTGATCGTCATCCTCACATTAACTAATTAATTCTACATGTATCTACTATGTAATAATCATGATTTTGCTAGCAATTATTATGAAACACTTGGCAAGTATCAAGTAGAATCCTATGTGTTTGATATACATTATTCTTTTACACTTTATAATAGCTCTGCAACATAAGTATAATTCAGAGGCAAAGAGGAAACTTTTTGGGGAAATTAACAATTCTGCCCAAGTGTGCAGAGTATAGAGTTTTGTTCAAGTTCAGATCCAGGCCTTTCTAATTCTAAAGCTGGCTTCTCACCATGGACTGTTATGATGCCCCCAACTTTTCTTGAGGGCCTACCATGCACCCAGCTCCTTTCTGGATTTGGGGGATGACATAGTGAATAGGCTTAACTCCTACCCTTAGAAATTTGCCTTTTAGTTAATAAGTTATATTTTAAATGACCATATTAGCAATTAATTCATTACCA
Organism: Nasua narica; assembly: GCA_028533885.1. Classification (NCBI taxonomy): domain Eukaryota; kingdom Metazoa; phylum Chordata; class Mammalia; order Carnivora; family Procyonidae; genus Nasua; species Nasua narica. Next base: position 13,864,929 of record CM052800.1, on the reverse strand, counting down.
TGATGGTCAGTATTATGAAGGAAAAGTCCAGGATATTATTGTGGGCAGGGGATGGTACTCAAAAGAGACAGAAAGAAATCCTAACACACATGTGAAGGAGTGGGAGTTATATATGTTGGGGACCTTTTTTAAAAAACTTAAATTTCAAAATCATCAATTCAAAATATTTTCAGAACATCGGTTTAATTTTGTTGAGGGATGAGCTGAATTTGTTGGTAATTGTCTTACAGAATATATAGCCGTATTTTTTAGAAACAAAATAATGTAAGAAGTGTTACCTATAATATATTATTATCACCTTTAATATTTCCTGTGCCAATTGAGAAGGAAGGAGGAGAAGCCATACTTTGGTCAATGTTTTATTTGATTTAAGAGCCTAGGGTCATTGGACTTCTCGCCCTTGGCTGCTTACTGCTTCCGATTTAGCAGTTTAAGTGAGTAAAATCAGAATATGGTTAGCCAGGAGGTTTTTGCTTTGAAGCCTTGCTTTTCCCCTTTTGATTTTTTTCTTTGATCAGTGCAAAAATGTCCCCTTTTATAAAACTGCATCTACAAGGCAATTATAATAGGAATTCTTTGGAGCAATGTTGTCACCATTCAAAACTCGGGTTAAAGTAAAGCCTAACAAAATTATGAAATATGACAAGCCTTTCCTTCACCTCGAGAAGTAATATTTCTGGCTGCCAATGATATGGCAGGTGCTACATGATTTTTAAAGGTTTTCTCATTTTACTGTCACATCAACTTGATGAACTGGGAATCAGTGCCATTACTGTTGTTGGTAAGGTTAGGCTCATGTGACAGATGGTCACATTGAGGTTCAGACAAATTAAGTGAATTTCCCGAAGTCAAAGGCTAGTGAAGTGCACAGTCAGTTTTCAGGTCTAGGGTCATTGGGCTGCAAAGCCTGTGCTCCTTCCAGCCTAGCTAGATGTTATTCTGTATTTGATGTCATTTTGTTTCAGCCCAGTTAGATAGGAGCAGTATGTCATCAGGATATATCAAGCATAGAGTGAAATAAGTCAAGCAGAGAAAATCAATTATCATACGGTTTCACTTACTTTTGGAGAATAAGGAATAACATGGAGGACATTAGGAGAAGGAAAGGAAAAGTGAATGGGGGGAAATCGGAGAGAGAGATGAAGCATGAGGGACTGTGGACTCTGAGCAACAAACTGAGGGTTTTGGAGGGGAGGTGGGTGGGGAGATACGTGAGCCTGGTGGTGAGTATTAAGGAGGGCAGGTATTGCACTGAGCACCGGGTGCGGTACATAAACAATGAATCTTGGAACACTGAAAAAATAAAATTAAATTTGAAAAAAAGAAGAGAGGATATAGCAAGTATATAGAGTGCACAATCTACAGACAGAGCTAAAAACTTACAGAAGGAAGAAAATGCTGGAGATTGAGTAAGGATAATCTAACTCCCTGAATGCCAGAGTCATCAGGTTGCTGGTAAAGACTGACCTATATGCAATGCGTCCTGAAACATGATACTCTTCTGTTCTCTCAAATAAGCCAAACCCTATTAAATTTCTCACTGTTTCCTTTGTCCTTAGCAGAGGACAAGCATGCATACTTAAATTAAGCAAAAATGAATTTCAATAAATTAGGTAGAAATCTTCTTGGTGAAGGTGAATGAGCAGGTCTTACCCTTAGAGGTTATACCCTTTGTAACTTGCCACAGTCTCTTGAAGAATCTTTTGTCCTTAATAAATATGAGTGATCTGATTATATATTTATGACCTCGGCCATTAGAAAATCCATTTGAATGCTATTATGTATATTCACACATGGTTAATTTCCTTGGAATTATGTATATCCTTAGTTTGAAATGAGAAACTTAAATGTACATATAAAATAGATGTTTAAAAAATAAATATCATGCTATGGTCTTGAGGATTGTCAGAAATGGGCCCGATACCCATGTAAATGATAACTTTGACTTTTATTGGCTCTAGCTGAGTTATCCCTTAGAGGTATGACAAAATAAATGAATTACTTATTGTCATATTGCCCAGAAGAAAATGAAATGAGAAAATACCCATGTTGCCTTAAGCCAAACATATGGAGTCTAGAAAAAAAATAAAAAGCCATGCTACCATAAAATATGATGTTTGGTGGCTGCTTTTTCCAAAGCCCGTTAAGTTAAGCCATTAAAAAAATGGGTTGAGAAAGGCAGGAAGGGAAATTCTGTTTTTATTTTAAGTGTGCAAAGTGGTGCTAGTTTGATTATATAAATCCTTCTTTAATTATTGAGTTTTTATTTATTTTTATTTTTTATGAACATATAATGTTCATATTAATATAATAATTTGTTTCTTGGGTATAGGTCTGTGATTCATCAGTCTTACACAAATCACAGCACTCACCATAGCACATACCAGATTAGGAATTTGAAACAGTTTCACTAAGAGATGCTTGATATGGTGATATGAACTCTTTAGGAGAATTTATTTTATCTCCATTATCTTTCCCTTACCCCACCTTGACTTTGGGTCACCTCTGTACTTCCCCAGAATAAGAAGATTTTAGGGAACCTCAACTATAATGTAATCACACTATGGCCACAGCAGAAATCTTTACTGGAAGTAGTTGTAGGTATTTGCTAGGTATTTCAATGCAAGCAATTGGGAGAAGCAAACTATATATTTCTCTCATAAAATCATTGATTCATTATGACCATTTGGTTATAATCTCCAGGATAATAAAAGTTTGGAATGTGAAATTCTCAGAAAAGTAAGGATGAGCAGAGAGAAAGGAAAGAGAGGACAAAATTTTTAGAAAGAGTATTGAAGATACATCCTTGGAAAAGTGGGCTCATGAGCAGGAAGGCAAATAGGGGTGGACAGTTACTCATCTGGAAATAAGAGTTAAGCTATTTGAGTTTGAAGACACAAATAGAAAGAAGACATCACTTAATTATCTAAATGAGAGAGAAAGTCTGTATTTCAAAGCCTGTGTTGAAAGACGTACTCATCTTTGAACAAGCAGCAGTGTAGTAAAAGGGTCGGGAATGAAGAGAATAGTAAGTGACAAGAGCTTGCATTCAGCCAATGGGAATTATTCTTTCTGATGATGCTTCTCATAGCTGTCTGCTGGCATTGCAGATGGCTCGTGTGGACCCATTTGCCATTGGAGAAATGGTTAGAAAGGGGATGCAACTCCTTTCAAATAAAAGAAAAAAAATGAACTGAAAGTGTTTTGTCCCTAAAGATTAGTTGAAAATATCCACAAGGATGATAATGGTAATGATTAGCTATGTTTTGCTCAGAGATTTGGACCCAGTAGAGCATGTATTTGTAACCCCATTTCACAGATGGGTAAATAGAGGCAGGCAGAAGCCTGTAGCTAAGAATTGGGGCAGAAAATAGAGGACAAAAAGCTCCTTGGAAAGTGCCAGGTAAATGTCCAAGAGAAAACGTAGATGTTCCCTGGAGCCCTGAAATCCATATGACTCATTGAGTAAAATGTAAACTTCTCTGATATGAAACTCTTAGCCATAGGAAGATGAAGTTTTCTCCCAAATGTGAGCACAATTTGAATTTTAGAGTAAAGCAAACATTTTAAAATTCCAAACCAAGAGTTATGTGTATTCTGTCTTACACAATATTTATATTTCTAGAAATTATACTAAAGGAAAACAACTTTTTGCAACTCTAGGCAATTTTGTGAATTATAAACTTGGACTTTTCTGCTTGGATGTGCTTACCTAGTACCACCTGGTGGCAGCTAAAATTATTTCAGGAAAGAAGATTCTAAACATCCCCAATTGCTCAAATTCCAGCTTTGGTCTCTGAAGGGAGATGTTAAGCACCAGAAATATTGTTTTGAGACCATGTATGCTAGGTGGTCTGAACTCTGCAGAAAACTAGCACTGAAATCTCTTGTCATGTTGCCAATGCCAAGAAATCACCCCACTATTTATTAGGAATGCATTTTCAGGTAACTTTTCCTTAGCCACGATTGATGGATATATACTTCTTTGTTCTCCTTCTCCCTAATTTCAATGTTGATGCATAAGGCATCTTAATAGCAGTAGGAATGCCAAGTAAATGATGGCACCAGAGAGCAAACCTAAGTGGAACATACAAAGGCATCAAATCTATCACCTTGTCCTCATTAATATCAGGTTACAGCTAATTGTGCTAACAACTCTCTTCAGTTTCTTTCCCATCATTATGTAATAATGACTTTCTTTTCATCACTGGCTCACATTGCTTTTTTAGATCTAGTCCCTTGAAAATTTCTTATCTTCCTTTAGACACTCTGCTATAAAACGTTTATTCAACCAATAGTGATTGAGTGTCCACTATTGCCAAATCCTATGTTAGATACTAGGCATTTAACATCAAGCTAAAGGATTCAATTCCCATTCTTACAGTTCTAATGCAAGAAACTACTACTTTTGCTGCTGCTACTATAACTGGTACTGCTGTTGCTGGTACTGCTATTACTAGTATTACTGTTGATACTAGTATTAGCCCTACTGCTACTGTTTCTACTAGTACTGCTACTGCTGCTACTACTAGTTGCTAGTGTTGCTAGTGTTTCTACTAGTATTGCTGCTGCTGCTGCTACTAGTACTTCTGCTGCTACTAATAATATTACTAATATTACTGCTATTGTTTCTACTAGTACTACGGCTGCTACTAGTAGTGCTGCTTTTGCTACTAGTACCGATACTAGTAGCAACAAGTAAAAACTACTAGTGTTTTTACCTGTTCTACTGTTGCTACCAATACTGTGGATTCTAGTATTAGTACTATTGCCACTGCTTCTACTAGTACTACTGCTACAACTAGTAGTGTTGCTGTTGCTACTAGTACTAGTACTATTGCTAGTGTTTCTTCTAGTACTGATGCTAATACTACTACCACTGCTACTACTTGTAGTACTACTGCTACTGTTTGCTAGTAATACTGCTGGTGCTACCACTAGTACTGACAGTACTACTACTACTACTACTACTACTTTTACTACTGCTACTAACTTATTTAATGCTACCATGAGCCAGGGTTTGTCCTAAGTGATTTATTTTGACTGGTTCATTTAATTCACACAGCAACCTTACAGAGGTAGGTACTATTTGCATCCCAATTTTATTAATGAAGAAATTGAAGCACAGGGAAATTAAGTAACTTGCTCATGGTCACCCACACAATAAGTGGTAGAGAAGGGATTCAAACCAATTCCAGAGTCTCTTCTTAACCTCTGCCTCTCAATGAACAAAAGAAATAATAATAGAAACACTAATAAATGGATTTACAATAATTTATAATTGCAAATAATTGCTTTGTAATTTTTAATTAATTGTGAAATAATTTACAATAGCAAAATGAGCCATAATGAAAATCTAATGTAACCATGAGGCTAGAGAGTGATGGCCTGGGAGGAGAGAAGTGAGAATAGCGGGGCTCCTCTAGACTCAGTAGCCACAGACCTTGCTGAATAACAGAGAATTCTTTCAGTAAAGACTGAGGGGGAGGAGCCTCCCAGGAAGAGGGAATAGAAACTGCAAAGGCAGGAAGAACGTTTGAGAAGATTCAGGTTACAGAAGGGTGGTTTCTGCAGTTGGAGTGTAGTGAATAAGGATGTGTAGGAGATGAAGTTGAAAGGGTATCGAGGGCCTGTTCCTGCAGAGCTTAAATGTGAAGGTAAAGAGTAAGAAAATGTGTGGTTTGCTACTGCAGACTCTGCCAGGGCCTCTGAGAGATTCATTCTAATAGCAGTGAGACATCACTGGGTAGCCTTGAGCAAGGAAATGATAGGATTCCTTTCATCATCCTGATGGTTTCTGCTGAACGGTTTTTCCTCTATTCACTGATCCCACAGTATTTTTCAAAACATTTTACCATGCATATAGGAAACCTGGATCTAGTATTCCAAATGTCCTTACTGATTCTCTCATTGAAAGCCCAACACCCTTCTTTCTGTTGACTGCTCTTTTCCAGACATTCTTCTTTCTAATTGGTCTGAATGTCCATTTACAGCATCCAATATCAGTGAAGGTATAGCCAGAATTATATCTCCTCTGACTAAGGGCTATAGTAGAAACATTCCAACCATGCTGAAAGCAAATGAAATCATGTTTTATTGCTAGAAACTGGAGACTGTTTGGCATTTAGTAAAGCAAATGTGTGACCAAAGGGCACTTTTGTACTAGTGTTCATCATGAATCTCTCCTATGTTTGTTTTATTAAGTTCCAAGATTTTACTCTCTGGTGAATAATGTTCCCACAGTGAATATTAACGACCCAAAGGAAAGAATTACAGCAAATGTAGTAATGGTATGTAACGAATGCAGTGAGGTCAGAAGAAAAGCTGTCTAGTTGTCAAAAAGGAGGCAGGGCATGTGCTTCTTCGAATATATGGTGTCTCAACTTTCTATCCTCAACATTTCACATGTACCTACCAGATGAGCTTGACTTAGGCTTACTTAGTAAATTGGAAAATCCTTAAATAGTTTTTTTTATATTTTTATAGCTTTTTAGTACCACAAAATCAAGCATAATACAATACCATGTAACTTATAAGGTGCATAGGGTTAGTTGGATGGATGGGTGAGTAGATGAATAAATGAAAGATGGCTGAATGAGGGGATTAATAGACTGATGCATGGATGAATACATACATGAGAATTTAAAGGACTAAACAGTCAGAGTGCAGTCCTGGTAATGCTTCTTCACTGTAAGGGAACATTGGTGATGATCCAACTAGATGAGGTAACATGTGGTCAGGAATGGAAATAGCACTAATGATCAGTCTTAAGAGCAACTTCAAATCTCATGTCTAGAGAATATGCTGAGTTTTAGTTGTCCTGTTTCTAAGCATGGAGCCAGGCCAGTCAGAGGCCTTTAATCAAATGGTATTAGTTCAGTACAAAACTTGTCAACCTACCGTGGCCGCTTCTTAGACTGCTTAACTCCATAGGTTTCAGATTCACTGCCTTTGGGTATGTATTCCTCACCTCCAGGTAGGTTAAGTATCTACCACTTGCCCCTGTTGTACAAGAAGATACTATAAAATTGCCATGTAAATGTCATGTTGTTTCAAGTTGTATCCTCAGTGTTTAAAACCTAGTATATACTAAAATTACCAGGGGTATTGTCTCTTAGTAGGTGAAGTCACTCTTTGCCAGGGAATCCAAACTTAAAACAGAGCCTTCTCCACCAGTATAAGCTTTTAAATATATTCTTATAATCAGGAGATTAGGATGTTGCTATATAATCACTTAATGGTTCACTACATAAAGATACTACAAATAAGGTAGACAGATAAATAAATACATAGATGGATAGATAATAGATAGATGATAGAGAGAAATAGATAGATGATGATGATAGATAGATGATAGGTAGATAGATATTTGCATCTTTAGTTGATGGGGGTCTCTATGAAGATCTAATATAATCATTCTTTTGTATATTTTCCTAGATATATTCAGGGTGGGAGGGGTATAGAAAAACAGAAGCCATGGCCATTTGCCAACATTATCTTTTTCTCTCTTTATTGAATTTAAACCAGAAAATTAGTAAAAAAAAAAAAAAAAAAAAACCCTTGCCATTTGAAGATATCTGTAAAAATAGTGGCTAGATATACATTCAAAGATTATTAATTTTTATTCATGTTCTATATATTATCTAAAATTTTTGTATTGTTCTTCTCTTCCAAGTGACACATTAATTTTTTTCTCTTATCCATTAACGTAAAGTATAGTCTATATCAGCTACCTCCAATTTCCTGCTCATTTATTCTTAAATCATATATATGTGTTCTTTGTCTTACTGGATTTTTATTTTGTTTATAAGTTTTCACTAATTTATATATATATAAAACTTTTTCATCAGAAAAAGTATATTTTAATATATCTAATATAGCACTCTAAGCATAGAGACATTTATACTATTTGTTATTGTGAATCAATGTACTTTGTATCTGTCAGCAATGAGAGAATGAAAAAGTATTATCGGGATTCTAGTTTTATAAACTCTGGAACCGGAAGTCTGATTCACGTAATTAATCTGGAATAGCATTTCAGCTCTTTGTCCATGGATTTTGGAAGGATGCAGAAGTTAGATTTATGAGAGTTTGGGTAATTGTGCTCTTAGGCATTTATTTAAAATGGTATCATCATAAACATTTCAATATATTTATGTTCTTTATGAACTTGGGTCTTGAGTAATTAGATGCAATGGAAAGAGTACTTGGTTTCTTAGCAGACTGTTATAAGTCTCTGATGGAAAAAAATAATATTTATTGTCTGAACCGTCTCCTCAGCCACCACTATCATCACAACCTCGGTAACCTACTCTGTACTTTGTTCAGCGCGTGATCTTTAATAGGGGCTCCATGAACTGTCATGAGGTTGAAGAGTCAATGAGCCGAAAGGAGAGGGAGATAATGCAGACTGTACTTGGAGGAGATGGATAGCTGAAAGAAAAAAAATAAATGAGGTGTCATTTGGAAGAGGACACAAGGACAAAAAAGCATTTATAAAGACCATTGCTTTCTCACCTGTTATAAAAGTAAGTTTTTTATAAGAAATTTAGAAAATTTAGAGGCATGCAAAGAAAATTAAAGTCCCTTCTAATCTCATAAGCTAGAAATGACACTTTTTTCACTGTATACACCCATATGGACACACTCTTACACACTCATTTATATGATTCTTAAAACAAGTAAAAGATATTTTACTCATGACTAAAAATCTTCCCAGGTAATTTGTCGTTTTCCCAAAACATCTTGTCCCATCTATGTATCCATCCTTCTATTCTAAACTTTTACTTCTACTTGAGTAACTACTAAGGACACATGATTACTATGCCTGGAAATGAACCTAGACCTATGACTCTCCCTGCCTTCATATGGACTCCAGTAGCAATAATGGAACTGACATTAGGTGATACCAGGTGATAGGTGGAAGCACCATCCTCAAATCTGAAAAACACTGCTCTGGACAAGAACTACAAGAGAGGCAATAAAATCTTTATTCCTATCAATATTTATGTTTTTCAACTAGAGAAACAGGTGAAAGAACTTGATTGACTTTCGAGCACATCTTCTAACTTCTAATTGCATATATAATCAAAATTAAGCCTTGGAGCTGTGTTATGCCCTTTGGAGCCCCCAGACTAAGCACTTTCATTAAGAGGCAGGACCTTATTTCTAAGGCAGATAATTAAAACTTGTTGTAATAAAGATGAAAATGATAGTGTTTTATGCTAAGTCCATGGGGATTTGTAGCCGAAGTAGGTTGAGGCTTTAATAGTGAAAAGATGTTTTTGATAAACCTGCCTGGGGCATGCTAATAGATGGGTCTTTCTGAATTTAATTTGGAGAAGCATAATAGCTTGTGAAATGTGGGGGAAATTATTGGAAACTTTTTTAAAGTTTGCTTTTTAAGACGTGCTATAATTTTCCTGCAGGAAATAGGTTTTAAATATTTACTCAGGCATTTAATAGCTGTGTTATAACTCGTGATATGTGCAAGTTGCATGCAGGATGGAAGATCAGAGAGCTGAGATATAAAGATGAACATAAGCTTTCCTGCCCATGGAAATCTCATAATCACCTGTTCCCATAATGTGTGGTCTGATAAGACATCATGCACATAGTTTATACTAAAGTATTCTTATTAAACTAGAACTCTAAAGAACCTAACTAGCAGTTCTGTGTTTTAAAATTTGAAATTCTGGGATACCTGGGTGGCTCAGTCAGTTAAGCAGCTGCCTTCAGCTCAGGTCATGATCCCAGGGTTCTGGGATCAAGTCCCGTATCGGGCTCCTTGCTCAGCGGGAGCCTGCTTCTCTCTCTGCCTCTGCCTGCCACTCTGCCTGCTTGTGTTCTCTCTCTCTCTCTGACAAATACATAAATAAAAATTTAAAAAAATAAAATAAAATAAAATTTGAAATTCTAAGAATGTTGAGAAAAGTCAAATATCTTCCACTAGATTGTATTGTTCATGAAGTGAAGGACACATCATTTTTACTCTACACTGAAACCCTTATGCAATGGCTGCTTACAGTAGACACTCAATAATTTTAATAACTAAGCCAATTGCACCAGTCAAACTGGCACAAAACCTGGAATTCCCATTGCTGAAGTGATTTTTTTTTTAAGGATTTGGAATATCTCCAAAGCAGGGACTGCTAAAATGATGTATTATCTGAAGGGTGTTTAATCATTGAATGCCTTTTTTTTTCTTTTAAGATTTTATTCATTTATTTGAGAGATAGAGAGAGAGATAGCAAGAGATAGAGCACCAGCAGGGGGAGAAGGAGAAGTAGGCTCCCCGCTGAGCAGGGAGCCTGATGTGGGGCTCAATCCCAGGACCCTGGGATCATGACCTGAGCAAAAGACAGACACTTAACTGATTGAGCCCCCCAGACACCCCACTGGATGCCTTTTTATCAGCAACAGTATTGGATTAATATATGAGATATCTTAAACTTTGAAAGCAGACCCTGGAGGACAGAAAGAAGTGCTGGATGTGCTTTGATATCTTAGGTGGGGGCTTGAGGTTTGGAAAGAGCCTCAAAATATTAGAACTAAAAAAGCCCATAGATTTCTAGATATGTCTCCTGAAGCAAGGAAAATAAAAGCAAAAATAAACTATAGGGACTACACCAAAATAAAAAGCTTTTGCACAGCAAAGAGAACCATCAACAAAACAAAAAGGCAACCTGTTGAAAGGGAAATGATATGTGCAAATGATATACATGGAAGTAATATCCCATATATAATCCCCAACATAAGGGAGTAATATCCAAAATATAAAGAATTTATACACCTTACCACCAGAAAATTCACAAATAATCCAATTAGAGAATGAGCAGAGGACTTGAATAGACATTTTTCCAAAGAAGATATACAAATGACCACAGACACATGAAAAGATTTTCAACATCACTAATCATCATGGAAATGCATACCAAAACCACAGTGAGGTAACCACCTTATACCTGTCAGAATGTCCAGAATCAAAAAGACAAAAAATAACAAATCCTGGCAAGGATGTGGAGGAAAAGGAACCCTCACACAGTGTTGGATGGGAATGTAAATTGGTATACCCAAAGTAGAAAATGGTATGGAGGTTTCTGAGAAAATTAAAAATAGAAATACCATGTGATTCAGTGATTCCAAAGGAAGCTAACACATTAATTTGAAGGGATATATGCACCTCTCTATATATTGCAGTTTCGTTTCCCATAATCAAGATAGGTAGCAATCCAGGTGTCCATCAATGAATGAATCTATACAATGGAATTGTTGCTCAGCCAAACGGGATGATATCTTGCCATCTGTGACAACATGGATGGACCTAGAGGGTATTATGCTAAGTGAAATAGGTCAGACAGAGAAAGACAAATACCATATCATTTCACCTATATGTGGAATCTAAAAAAAAAAATGAACAATAAAATCAGAAACAGACCCATAAACGCAAAAGACAAACTGATGGTTGCCAGAGGGGAAGGTGTGGGGGGGATGGGCAAAATGGGTAAAGGGGAGTGAGAGATACAGGCTTCCAGTTATGGAATGAGTAAATCACAGGAATAAAAGCTACAGCATAGGGGATATACTCAGTGGTACTGTAATAGCATTGCATGGTGACAGATGGTAGCTATACTTGTGGTGAGTGCAGCATAATATATAGATTTGTTGAATCACTATGTTATACCCATGAAACTAATGTCACGAATGGTAAGATATCATCCTGTTTTATTGCTGAGCAATAATTCCATTGTATTGATTCATCTGTCGATGGATACCTGGATTGTTTCCCTATCTTGGCTATTGCATAATACCACAATAAATGTAAGGGTGCATATATCTTTTCAAAATAGTTTTTATTTCATTTTTAAAATTTTCTTTGGGTATATACTCTGTAGTGGAATTACTGGATCACATGGTATTTATTTATATACATATATACATATATATATATACACATATATATAGTTATAATTTTTTGAGGAACCTTCATACTGATTTCTATAATGGCTGCACCAATTTACATTTAAGGCAGGGGGAATTTTAAACATTGGGATGAATGAATGGGAAAGCATTAGAGAACATTAGGGAGTGGCTAGTCAATGTTACTAGGTCACCTGTGTTTGCTAATTGTTGCTTAAGAAAGTTAGGCTCCTACTCTCCCATAGAGACTTTGAAACAGGCACCCTTTCTTTATTGGTGATTACATTTCAAAGGGAATATAGTCAGGTCCTTGAAAAAGACATTTCTGGGTATACTATATTTACATCTCAAAGGATCAGAGGAAGAATTTATAATCCCAACTTTTCTAAAGGAAATACTCTAAGAAAAGGGAGGTCAGGAGCCTATATTCAGGAAGAAACTTGTCTGAAGTTTAGTCGAGGTGAGGAGACATTCAGTGCTCTCATCTGTAAAGAGGAGGTAACAAAATCATATTTTAAGAAAGTTTTTGAAAATTATTTGCATTAATATTATGAATAAACTTTTACATGTAAAACTTAATACTTAAATCATACAATTATCAAATACCAAATTGCTTATGAGAGCTCATCAGATGAGATCAAATTTGGTTAAGTGTGTAAATGATATAAAGGGTAAAACTAATAATTTCTCATATATAACAAATTCTTAATGTATGTCCAGTAGCTAACAAATTGTCTAATTCCCTAAAATGTATCATTATTTTCACCTTGCAGAGAAACAAACTGAGTCTCAGAAAATTTAAGTCCTTTGTTCAAGGTCAAACACCAGTAAGGATCAAGCTGTGATTCAACCAAAAAACTATCTAACCTCTAAGCCCTTTTTTTTTTTTCCCCTCAAATACAAAACTTCTCAGAAACTTTATCAGGCCTAAGGCCAGAGAGAACAAACCTATATAGCCATCCTGTCCAGAAAACTGAGAGGTCAACCTTACTGTGATTTTGTTCCCAAGTTTTGTTGACTGTGGGTGTTAAAATGAGAGGCAAAAATTGAGTGGACAATAGATCCATTCAACTAACTGCCAACCAGGAGCTACAAGGGTGTAATTTGACATTTTCTGGGACAGGCCATGTGAGCACTTAAGGACATCAGTGCCCCATTAGGAGGAATGCTGGTGACCTTTTCTTTCCTTGCGTTCTATACTTGGCATTAGCAAGAAAGGAGTGGCGTGGGCCGAGATAAGGAAAGCTCTCTGTCATAAGCAAGAGCCTTTTACCTCCTTGGGTACTGCTGGGCAAGAAGTGTTTTGTTAGAAGCCACATACAAAATAAAAGCTTTTCTTTTTTCTTGTTTAGACTGTAGCATGTGACTTTCTCTCCCACTCTGCTTACCGAGTCAAAGAAAGTCTATTCAATAATTCTGCTGGAGATGTGATTTAGGAGCTGAACTCACCTAGCTGAGGTCAGAAGCTCTTTACAGAGAGTACTGGACCTATTGTCACAGGCTTGAGTTTTTAAGCTACTTTCACCAAGAGGTTATAACCAGAGAAAAAGCACTATTTTTTTCTCTGAGTCTCAGTTTTCCCTTCCATGGAGAAATATAAATTACATCATTTCTGAGGTTAGTTTCTTACAGTCTTTAATTAAGATTCTAGGGAGCTGTCGAAATAATGTGTCTTTCCAGGGGCCTTTTGGAATCACCCTAGCCAGAAAAAAACGTTCCTTCTCTGAACTCCCATCCTGCTGACTCTTTGACCCTCTTTCAGATATACTGCCCTTCTGTTTGTGTGGACGGCAGTCTCGTGTGGTGGACTAATACCCAGAGACAGGCAGATCTGAGCCTATATGCTCACCCTGCTGCCTACTTCTTGCATGATGTGGTATAAATGATCTCACCCTTGAGACTTGGTCTCCTCGTCTGTAAAATGGAGATATAGTGGACATTTTCCAAGTTTTTTTTTTTTCCTTCCTCTGCCTAACACTTGAAACAATGCCTTTCCTATAATTGGGGAACTCCCCACCAAGGAGTCTTTCTCTCCAAATTCAAAGTACACAGTCAATTTCCCAGCTAGGGCTCAGTTATCTGATAAAAACCTCCATCAATCAGATATGCCATATCTAGACTTTGATTTGAATGTAAAGGAACAGATGCTACTAAGAATCCATTTTTTGACAAGAGTGGTGATAGTCACTCAGGTCCCAAGAAGAGAAACGTTGGAAATTTGGATGTTCATGTTAGCCATGCAGACTATAGTGCTGCTCCCAGCAGCAGTCTGGGGGTTGTGATTGGCAATGGACCTGATCATGAATAATCCAAGAGTGATACAGCAGCTCTCTCAGAAATGCTCAGAGCTACTGAATAGACTTTAATGAATCCCACTGTTCCTCAAACTCACTATAGAAGGTCTTTTTACAACTGGAATTTCTGACTGTTGCATTTGGGTGAATACACCTATGGTGTCAAGTTGGTTTGAGGGTTAAATCAAGTCAGTAATGTGCTGAACTTAATACCTGGAACAGAATGGGTGTTATAAATAGTATTGTGTTTTACTATCTTTACATATTCAACCTTCTCAAGTAAATGAAAAGCTCCTTATAGACCAATATCCATGCCATATTAAGGTACCATGATGAGTCCTCAGCCAGCATCAAAGAATCATTCATAATTCTCTTTCCCTTGAGGACATTACATCTCAGTAAGAGAGGGCGTAAAACATGAGCTCATGTGTTAGATTGTTCATATTCCCATCCCATATTTTTCAGCACTTAGCTCTCCCACAAATTTTGCAATATAAGGCAATCCTATACTATGTTATATTCATGGCAAAATAACATATCAGTTCTTATCTTATACAGTTTTATAAAAATTAAATGAGTTAGTGCTATTAAACCTTTCAGAATAAACCTTGGTACATAGTAAGTGCCCACTAGACGTTGGCTCTTAGGAAAGTGAGATCGCTATGTTAAGTTATATTGGTTAAATGACCAGAGTTTGCAGAGCACAAGTTCCCAATTGCCCAAAGCACTGAGAAAAGCACTTGTAGAGACACCAGCCAGCTCCCAGTGTCTCTGAAACTTCTGAGAGCTACCACTAATTGTGCATGTACTGACAGTGAAGTGCTCCAAGCCCCTCGCACATGCATTATCACATTTACTGTTCCTCAGAAACATGGAGCTAACAATGACTGTTTCTATTCCACAAATAAGCAATTTCTTGGTGACCTGATCAGGAGCCCCAAGCCAGAAAGAAAGGCCAAGACTAGAATCCAAGCTTTCTGACCCTAAATCCCTGTGCTTAATCCCTATACTATAATTTTTTTGAGTCCTGGATTCTCCTGACCAAGCAATTGTGAATGAAGTTTCATCCCATCAACTCTTCTAAAAACACATTTTGCATTTCTGCTGTATATGGAAACATGTTAATGCCTATTATTTTAGAAAGTGTAATGGTTTGGAAATGTCCACTGAGAGGTGGTTCATCCTTGGGCATATCTATCCAAGAGCAGCACAGATATAATATGCTATCTGTCTCTGACAAAGAGGAAATCTTTCAGTATAGGGCAATATTTTATTATTTTATTTTATTTTATTATTTTAGGAGGGGAGGGGCAGAAGGAGAGGGGGAGAAAGAATCTTAAGCAGGCTCCTCACCCAGAGCAGAGCCCAACACAGGGATCGATCTCATGTCCCTTAGATCATGACCTGAGCTGCAATCAAGAGTCAAT
This sequence comes from Nasua narica, assembly GCA_028533885.1. Taxonomy (NCBI): domain Eukaryota; kingdom Metazoa; phylum Chordata; class Mammalia; order Carnivora; family Procyonidae; genus Nasua; species Nasua narica. The sequence goes on along the minus strand of CM052800.1, from coordinate 13,849,289 downwards.
GCTCAAGTGACTGGGCCACTCAGGCGCCCCTAGGACACTATTTTAATTGCAGAGTCTGCTTTTATTGAGTCTACACAGGTTACCATTTGTCTAGGAGCTTATTAACAGTTGTATTAGGAAAATGTTGTTGACAATTTCCTACAGTATAGGACTCATTTTCTCTACCCCAGTGGTTTAGCTAAAACTCACTTTGTCATGGATGCAGTTGGATTTGGCCATTTAACCACCTAAAAGCATATTAGAAGCTTGTAAAAAGAATCAATAGAGAAAATGAAGGCATTTGTGTAGATTTATTTGTAATTCAAACCTGAACCAGTCGAATCCTTAGTTTTGAGGGCAATTGAGTTGAAAAATATTATCACTCTCAGAATACAAGTTAAAGCTAAGGAAAGCAAAATTATTGGCATATAAACGTTCCTACCTCACAACCCATTTTCCACTTAAAAATTAAATGTACTCTGATTAAATACAGCAGGTTGAGATATAAGAAACATCTGACACAGGGAATGAAAGAAAAATTAGAACACAAATCAAACTTCTGTATCTATAAAAAGGGAAATTTACTTTTTATCTGTGAAAAATGTGTTTCAGCTGATATATATAAGCAATAGATGTGTTATCATAAGTATTATAAGTCTATTTTTAAGTTAGTTTTGTAGTTTTATTTTCCACATATCAAATAAAATCCCAGCAATTTACTTTAAAACTCAGTTGATCGCAATATATACCAAGTAATCATAATGCAGTTAAATTCAGGTTTCACCGGACACTCAAATGATGTTTATTATAATATTGCTTGTTGTGACCTCTATTCTTTAAAAGAATGATATTTTCTTTCCCAGATTTCCCTCTGACTCAATTTCCAGGGATTAATGCTTTAAAATTAAAATATAGAAATCTCATATTTGGGTAAACTTATTTTATGTTTTTTGACCATCTCAAATATCACTTTTTCCTGTTTATCTAAACTTTCCAGAGAGCTCTGGGGGCTTCCACTAGTGGCTGACCACAAAAGACAAAATTTCTTCAAAGATATCTATTAGAAACTCAAATTACGCACTCTACTCCATAGTATACTCATGGGTATATTTATAAAAAAAAATACTCCCCTTCATCCTGTAAAAAAAAATAGCTTGATGAAATTGGCAATGAAGAAAGATCTCCCATGTTTCACCTATGATTTTAAGTATCACTCAACACAGAACTCCATGAACGGGAAGTCCATTATCTGGTTGAGACATCATGGCAATATCCAAACATAAACCTCGGTGGTAAAGCTTTACTAAATATAATTTGATATCTCCCTAAAGGTGCTTTAATCTCAAGAGTACCTTTTTCTTTCTCCAAACATTCTGCTTACTTGAAATTCTAGTCACTCAGACTCTGAATACAGTTCATTTTCTCTGTATAGGAACAGGATAACAAGGTAAAGATGTTCCTCTTTGATATGCGAGGGAATGTTTGCAGGCATTATAGAATTGGCCTAACAGGGGTCTAATTGTTTAAGAGAACAACAGTTTTTCTGGAGTATAACCCTTAAAGTAAGAAAACATAGAAATGCACAAAAGATTTTGAATACAAAAAAATCAGGGCCAGAGGTTAAGAGAGTGTTTGAGTAGCACATGGGACCAGCCATCTGAGGTCTTTTAATTTAGCACCAGGTTCTTTTTTTTTTTTAAAGATTTTATTTATTTATTAGAGAGATAGAGACTAAGAATGAGAAGGGAGAAGGTCAGAGGGAGAAGCAGACTTCCCGCAGAGCCGGGAGTCCGCTATGGGACTCGATTCCGGGACTCAGGGATCACGACCTGAGCCGAAGGCAGCCGCCTAACCAACTGAGCCACCCAGGTGCCCTAGCACCAGGTTCTTGTATTAGAAGTTAATGGAGGGAGGACTGCCCTGAAAAGCAAATATAAAACATAACAACCACATAAAGTAAAAAGACCTGGAGTGCCTGGGTAACTCAATTGGTTGAGCGTCCAACTCATGTGTATCTATAGGTCATTCCTTTGTAATGCTGAGTAGTATTCCACATATAGATCCACAGCAGTTTATCCATTCACTTCTTGTTGGATATTTGGGCTGTTCCAGTTTGGAGCTATTATGAACAATGTTGATATGAATATTTATGTACAAGGATTTACCATTTTACATTCCCATAGCAGTTTTTGAGAATTCTACTTTCTCTGTCTCCTTACCGACACTTAGTATGTTAGAATTTTAATTTTAAAGATTTTTATTTTATTTATTTATTAGAGAGTGAGAGACTGAGAATGAGAGGGGAGAAAGTCAGAGGGAGAAGCAGACTTCCCGCAGAGCCGGGAGTCCGATATGGGACTCGATCCCGGGACTCCGGGATCATGACCTGAGCCAAAGGCAGTTGCTCAACCAACTGAGCCACCCAGGCGCCCCTAGAATTTTAATTTTAGCAGTTTGCTAGGAGTGTAATGTTATCTCATTAAGGTGTGAATTTGCATTCTCCTAATTACTAGTGATATTGAACATCTTACAGATATTTGTATAGCAACCGTACATCTTTGGTGAAATGTCTGCTAAGTGCTTTTGCCCAGTCTTTAAGATGATTCTGGGTACAATCTCTTGCCCCAACCCCATATATGCTTTGTGGGTATATTCTTTTGTCATTTTCATTCATAGACCAGACATTTTAAGTCTGATGAAGTTCAACTTAACAATACTTTTTCCTTAATAGATTATCCCTTTGTTTTCATATCTACAAAATCTTTGCCTAATCTAAGATCACTAAGGTTTTTTCCCTCTTCTAGAAGATTTATGATTTTAGATTTTAAATTTAGATTTTAAATTTAAATTTTAAAATTAAATTTGACCCATTTCGAGGTAATTTTTGTAAATGGTGTGAGACAAGGATTGAAAATATTTATTTTTTATGAATATCCAGTTGCTTTAGTACCAGTTGTCAAAAAGACTTCTCAGTCGATGTGACTGCACTGTATTAAAAATCAAATTTCCATTTACTAAGTGACCTTTTTGGATTCCATCAATCTGTTTTACTGTTGTTACACCCATACCACACTGTATTGATAATTATAGCTATATATTAAGTCTTGAAATCTGATAGTGTTATTTATTCAATTTTTTTTTAATTTCCTTAGCTATTCTAGATTCTTTGAATTTCCTTATGAATTTAGAATCAGCTTGTTGACTTTTACCGAAAAAAAAAAAAAAAGCCTTCTATGGATCTGATCTGGATTTTGTTAAATCTATATATAAGTTATCTTGGGGAAAATTGACAATATCATTATGTCTTCAATTTTTTATGCTATTATAAATAATTTTATTTTCACTTCTGATTGTTCAACATCAGTATAAAAAATTGCAATTACACTAAGTTTAGTTATTATCTCTATTAGATTTGTATGCATATTTTATTAGAATTTATACATAAATATCTCCTCTTCGAATAAGAACAATTTTACTTCTTTATTTTTAGTCCTAACATCTTCCTTCCTTCCTTCATCCCTCCCTTCTCCCAACTCTCTTCCCATCCCCTCCCCTCCTCTCCTAATTTTATTTCTTTTCCTTCTCTTTTTTCCTGATTGCACTGGCTAGAACCTGCACTATAATGTTGAATAGGAGAGATGAGAGCAGATATCCATCTCTTAATTCCTATATGGGAGGAAACATTCAGTCTCTCACCATTAAGTTAGCTACAATTTTTTAAGGATTCTTTTGATCAGCTAAGGATGTTTCTTTTATTCTTGGTTTGCTGAAACTTTTCATTAAGATTTTGGAGTTTTATCAAATGGTCTTGTAGCATCTATAGAAATTACCACTTTTTTAGTTTATTAATTTGGTAAATTACAGAGATTGATTTTCTAATGTTAAACCACTCTGCAATCCTGAGATAAGCCCTACCTGATTACAAAGTATTCTCATTTTACTCTATCATTGAACTTGATTTGCTAACATTTTGTTTAGGTTCACTGGAGATATTGGTCTATAGTTTTCTTTCACTGTAATGTCTTAGCTTGGGTTGGGTATTGGGTTAACGTTGACCTCACAGAATAGGTATAGAAAGGTCTTTTTTCTTTAGTTTTCTTGAAGAGCTTGCACAGAATTTTTATGATTTCCTCTTTATATGTTTGGAAGAATCACCAGTGAAAGCATATGGGCCTGGAGTATTCTACATGAGAAAATTTTTAACTAAAAATTTAATGTCTTTAACAGATGTAGAATTACTCCCAGATTATCTATTATTTTTTTTAAAAAATTAGTTTTGTTGAGGTATAATTATCAAAACAAATCATAAGATATTTAATGTGTACATCATGGTGATTTTATATTGATATACATTGTAAAAGTATTCCCCTCATCTACATAACTAACACATCTATCCCTTCACATATTTATTTTTCTGTGTGTGTATAAGAATATTTAAGTTCTTTTCTCTTAGAAAATTTCTTTTTTTATTGAAGCGTAATTAATAATGTATTAGTTTCAGGTGTAAGCAAATTTCAATTATAAATACAGTATTTTCAACTATAGTAATCATGTTTTATATTAGATCTTCAGATTTCATCCTATCGTTGAAAATTTGTACCGTTTTACCATTATATTTTCAAATTTGTTTTTTTCTGCAATGTATAATCTACTGTAAAGCCTATTGACTGTATTTTACATCTCAGACATTTTGGGTTTTATCACTAAGAGTTTGATCTAGGTTTCTTTATATCTTTCATGTTTCCACTTACTGTTTTGAACATATAGAATACAGTTATAAGAAATAATTAATCTTTTTATCTTCTTTTTCTAACCCTGTGGCAGTCCTGGTTTGGTTTTGATGGAATAGTTTTTACTCTCATTATGGTTGTATTTTTCTGGTTTCTTGTATAGAACCTAGTAATCTGATTAGACACCAAATGTTGTGAATTTTATGCTCTTGTATGTTGGGATTTTTTTTCCCTTTTTGTAAATACTCTTGAGCTTTGTTCTAGAAATCAGTTACTTTGCTTAGAATCAGTTTGTTTCTTTTGGGTTTTTTGTTTTGTTTTTGTCTCCCAACTCTCTTCCCATCCCCTCCCCTCCTCTCCTAATTTTATTTCTTTTCCTTCTCTTTTCCTTCTCTTTTTTGTTTGTTTGTTTATTTGTTTTTTGTTTTGTTTCATTTTTTGAGAGAGAGAGAGAGAGAGGTGAGGAGGGGCAGAGGGAGAGAGAGAGAGAATCTTAAACAGTTTCCAAGCCCAGCATGAAGCCCAACATGGGGCTTGATCTCACAACTCTGAGATTATGACCTGAGCTGAAATCAAGAGTGAGATAATTAACTGACTGAGCCCCCAGGAACCCCAGGTTTTGCTTTTAATATCTGTTGGCTAGAATGAAAACATCATTTTGCCTGTGGTAATTAATTTTTACTCTTGAGTCAAGATCTTTCTGTATAATCTACCCAATGCTCTAATGTCCCCAGAATTCTCTGGTGAATCAATCTTATAACTGAAAGGATAGTCACTACATCTGGTCCTGTATGTGTTTTGAGCTATCTCCTCTCATCTTTTGTAATGGTTCTTTCCCTACCCTTAGGTCATTTCTCACTTGCATATGTGAGAAATGACATGATCTGATCAATAATCAAGATGAATGCTCAGCACATCTGAGTGTTCTCTCTGTGAAGTTCTCTCTTCTCTGATACTCTGTCCAATAAATTCTAGATGCCTCAATCTCCTCAAACTCACCAAGTTCACCTGAGTTCCACTCTGTACATGGCCACCTGAAACTTCTTTCAAGATGGCAAGCTAGGGCAATTGTAGGGCTCACTTCATTCCTGGTGGCTCAGAGAAAAACAAGAAACAAAAGTATACAGTAGAGACCAGATATAACGCATAAAGTATGCATAAACTTTATTAACCCCTGCTCTAGGGTATGGCATGCTTTCACAAGCTCACCTTTGTGGTCAAACACAGTTGGAGTTCCAGCCATGTTGCTTACATTCCAAGCAGTAGAAAGGAGAAAAGAAGAAAGATCCAGAAGGACATGTCTTCCAGTTGAAGCAGTTCCTTTTAGGGAACTTCCCTGAAGTCTTTTTTTTTTTTTTAAGTGGACTCCATGCCCAGCACAGAGTCCACTGCAGGGCTTCAACTCACAATCCTGAAATCAAGACCTGAGTTTAGATCAAGAGTTGGATACTCAACCAATTCAGCCATCCAGGCACCATGGGAGCTTTCCTGAAGTCTTACACATCACTTATCTTTACAATGCATGGTATTGAGCTTTACCACATGACCAGATCCAGCTGCATTAAATCTGGAAAAATGGTCTTTTGGCTGAGAGTATTATCACTCTTAATAAAATTGGCACTCTATTGTTAAAAAGACAGATGTTGGATAGGCAAATATCTAACTCTGTCGCAGGTCTGATAATGAAGCATTCAAGCTCTCTAGGTTGCTCTTCCGACATCAGTAAAGAATCTTAGCAGTTGTGAATAATACAATGCTTACGCAACTGAAGTGAACTGTAAATTGAAGAACTGTTCTCAATTCTAAAATGGGTGGAAAGCACAATGAATAACAGACTGTTCAGCATATACTTTGAGATCTCTTTTACTTTCAGTTTCTGTGTTGCTTGTATATAAATATGCATTCACTCGTGCTGTACACAGTTCCTTTAAGGGCAGGGCTATGCCTTATTTATCTTATCAGTTCTAGTGCTCTTCAACTGTAGTAGAGGTAAAACTGACATTTGGATTTTTGTTTTTAAAGTAAATATAATCACATTATTTTACTTTAAAATCTATACCATAAGGAGTAATGCACTTCTTCACTGATGAATAATTGCTGAGCACACTGCAAGCCAGACAATGTACTAGGTGATATTAGTCAATAAAACAGATGGAAATCCCCATTCTCAAGGAACTTATATCCCAGTACAATGAAAGAAACAATAAATATATAAATAATAAAAATACATATAGTGTTCAATGACAAATGTTATCATAAAACTAAAGTAGAATAAACTAATAATGCTGGATAAGGAATTTTGTGTGTTGAGGGAGTAGGGATTAACAGTTTTAAAGAGCTGGTCAGGGAAAGATTCAAGAATAAGGCATGATGTGAGCAAAAAGAAGAAGAAGAAGGAGGAGGAGGAGGAAGAGGAAGAGGAGGAGGAGGAGGAGAAGGAGAAAAGAAATAAGAATGCCAGATGGATAGCTGGAGGAAGAGTAATCAAGACAGGGAGGATTTCCAATGTAAGACATATGGTGGACATTTTCAAGTAATAGCAAGGAAACTATTGGTATGATTAGACCAAAAGAAGTGAGGGAGAATAGGGGCACATGGGTGGCTTAGTTGGTTATGCATCCAACTCTTGATTTTGGCTCAGGTCATGATCTCAGGTTAGTGAGATTGAGCCCCACTTTGGGCTCTCTTTGGAACAAGTTCTCTCTCTCTCTCTGAATAAATAAATCTTTAAAAAAAAAGAAGTGAGGGAGAATAAAGTGAAAAATTAGCACTTGATGTGAGATCTTATAAGCTGTTATTATGATTCTGTCTTCTACTCTGAATCTGAAGGGAAACTATTGAAGATTTTGCACAGAAAAACAATATGATCTGGCTGACCTTTCAGAAAGATCACTCTGATCATTATGGTGAGAATATATAGAAAATGTGCTGGGCTAAAGCAGGGAGATTAGTTAGGAATTAATGCAATAATCTGGAGAGAAGCCATGATGTCTGGGACAAGGTGGTAGAAGTGCAGTTGGAAAGAAATATCAGGTTGTAGATACAGTTTGAAGGTAAAGATAACAGACTTTGCTGATGGATTGGACATGGGGAATGAGGATAAGGGGGGAGGGTCAAAGATGTTTCTGAGACTTACAGCCTGAGCAACTGGAAGGATAGAGTTTTCCTTTACTGAAAGGTCAGAGAATGGGTAATTCTAACAAAGAAATTCATTTGGAAGGATAAAAAAACTCAGCAGAACACACTGAGTTTGAAATTCCTATAATAGGCCCATGTGTAGAGGTGGCAGGTGAGACTGGCTTTCAGCGAAGAGTTACAAGATGGAGATACAGGGTTTAGATTTGTCAACGTATAGATAATGTATTCTGCATTCAGGAAGTCACCTGAGTAAAGTATTTCAAGGAGGAGGGAATGATGGATTACAGGGAAAACAAGCAGCTGATCATGTTAGTGACTGAGAATTGATTATTGGATTAATTACAAAGAGGTCAGGTTTGATCTCAACAATGGAAATTTTACTAATGTGTAAGGGGAAAATCTTGATTAGAATAAGTTGAAGGAATAATGTGTTCATATCACAGATAATCGAGTGATCTCTTTAGTATATAAAGAACTCAAAGAAATTGAGAAGAAAGGACGAGCAACCCACAGAAAAACAAGCAACAGCTTTGTGTATAATAACGGTTAACAGAGTAAGAAAGAACAATGGTCTTTAACCATACAGAAGAAGTGTTCAATAACATTCATAATTATAGCAATGCAAGTTAAAACCACACTTAAATATGATTCTTTTTATGGATCTGTCAGTATAAAATATGACAATACACTCAGTTGGCAAGGTTTCAGGAAAATAACTTTCTCATACATTGTCGACTGGAGTAGAAAATGGAACAACTCCTAACAAGCAAAACTTGGCAATAAATTACAGATGCATTTACCCTTTGAGCAAACAGTCTACTACTAGGAAATTATTCTGCATAGACACTTGCACAAATATGAAATGCCCCATTTGTATGACAGTAACAAGGAAGTGTGCATCAAGAGAGGAATGGGGGAATATATGATGACATGCAGCCATTAAAAAGATAAAATGGAATGAAAAAGCTCTTTAAACATTGACAGTGGAAAAATCTTCAGGTTTGAGTAAAAAGAAATAAAATGCAGAACAGACTGTGTACTGTACTAACTTCTGCAAAACAAAGGACCAGGAAATTAGAAACTAACAGAATGGTTTATATATGGATTGGAAGGGACAGGCACAGAAGCAAGATTTCTTTGTTTATAGTTTTCTATATTGTTTGAATCATGGCATTATTTCTTTGCAAAACTGAGAGGATGGAAGGAGAGAAGTGAGTGAGAAGGCATATAGTCACGTTAGTTAGGATAATTTGCTATAATAGGGAGTAAAGAAATGAGGCAGTAAGCTTGGAGAGCATGTAGGGTCAAAAAGTTCCTAAATTTTATTTTTAGGTCTATTTTAAAGATAGAGAACTTCCAGTAGTGTGTAGACTAATGGCACCGATCCAACAGAGAAAAGGAACACTGGGAGTATAAAAGAGAAAGGAGTACCTACCAGAAGTGACATCCCTGAGCAGGAAGAACTCCTCAGAGCCAGAAGGCAAGGTGGTAGACGGGCTTAGACAGGAACCCACAGCCTTCATCTGCAGGAAGGGAAGGAAAGGTTGTCATATAAGTACAGGGGGACTCTTATGGACTGAATTGTGTTCCTACCCCCAAAATTCATATGCTGAGGCTCTCACCCCAATCTGATAGCATTTGGAGGTGAGGCTTTTAGGCGATAAATTGGTTTAGAAGAGGGCATGAGGACGGGGCCCTGGCAATGGAATTGGTGTCGATAGAAGAAGAGACATGAGAGAACTTGCTCTCTTTCTCCCTCCATTATGTGTGGACACAGCTAGAAAGCAGCTATCTGCAAGCCAGGAAGACAGCTCTCCTTGGAACCCGACAGTGCTGGCATCCTGATCTTGGACTTCCCAGCCTCCAAAACTGTGAAAAATAAATTTCTGTTGTTTAAGCCACCCAATCTATGTTATTTTGTTGTGGCAGCCTGAGTAGATGGAGACAGAGCCAAGGGCCAGATTTGATTGTGGGAGCCTGTAAAAGTCATTAGTTATAGTTTTAATTTTAATTGAATATTCATGGTTCTTTTAAACAAATAGAATTGCTTAGAGTTTGATCAATACTGTCATTGTCTCTATGATTCATTTAAAATCAACCTCTGTGGACTCTGAGAAACAAACCGAAGTTTTTAGAGGGGAAGGGGTGGGGGGAGGGTCGGCCCTGTGATGGGTATTAAGAAGGGCACATATTGCCTGGAGCACTGGGTATTATAGGTAAACAATGAATCTTGGAACACTACATCAAAGCTAATGACGTACTGTATGGTGACTAACATAACACAATAAAAAAAATAAAATAAAATGCTATTGCATCATCACAACCTTCTATATGTTATCACTAGAAAATAAACTATAAATAAATCTGCAGGAAATTTAAAAAATTAAATAAATAAAAAATAAAATCAACCTCCTATGACAAATTGTATTTAAATCTTTAAGGAAGAAATTTTCTTTCTTTTTTTTTTTTAAGATTTTATTTATTTATTTGACAGAGAGATCACGAGTAGGCAGAGAGGCAGGCAGAGAGAGGGGGAAGCAGGCTCCCTGCTGAGCAGAGAGGCCGATGTGGGGCTTGATCCCAGGACTCTGAGATCATGACCTGAGCCAAAGGCAGCGACTTAAGCCACTGAGTCACAGGCGCCCAGGGGAAGGCAAGCCAGGCGCCCCTAAGGAAGAAATTTTCCTGCAATTGTTCTAACAAAAGTACCTTCCTTTAACACACATTACTAGTCTTAAGGTTAGAGTCTATATAGACCTTGCAATTATTGAAAAGAGACTTTTTAATATTACAGGAAGTCTCTTTGTCCTTCTTAGCAAGTAGATATTTAGATAGAAACATAACTCTGTGATGACAAGATACAGAATGAGTATAAAGATATAACTTAAATATTATGGTAACAGGAATATAAATTTTATATTCATTAGCTTCTGTGTCTATTAACAAGAAGTAATGGCTAGCTTGGGGCTTGTCTTTTCAAAGTACTCAAGTGAACAGATTGCCTTTATTTCGAGCTCCTTCATTAACTGCTTATTAAGACTGATAGTCTTTGAATTGAGGTCTACTTTTCTACCAGGGGAGAATTACCGAATATGGGGCTTATAAATTTCCAATTTGATTCAATTGAGTTCTCAACAATTTTCTTATTGAATGAGTAAACACACACACAATTTTATACTCACAAATTGCCTCGGAATAATAACCAGTTGAATTATGTTGTTATTTCTTGCTCCGTTTATAATTATTCCCTCCCCAATGCACACATTCACATACACATAATCACCCAGCTATTTTGGACACTCCTCCAAGACAAGGGGTAATGGCTTTCGCCAGGGGCTCAGCACCTGGTTTGAGTCCCCACGTTGGGGCCAGGCTAATTGAGATCACAGTCTGGGGAGCTCTTCCAGAAAATCCAACTCAAAGGTGGTTTTGCAAGTGATCCAACACAAATGCTTCCCTGACTGACCTCCCTGTTTTCAGTGTTGCCTCTCTCCATGCTTGTTTCCATCTTGTATCAGGAGTGCAAATGGAGTCAAGTACTACCCTGCTTAACACTGCCATCATTCTTAAGTCAATCCCAAACTTCCCCAGTTCTGTATATCTTAGGCATCAGCTGGATCTCCCACTCTCTGGCATCTGGAGGACTGGCTCCAACTCCTGCCCACTGACTTATGAACAGCCTCACACTCTCTCCCACATTTCTGCAGGTTCTAACTTCACCTCTCATTCCTACACACTCTCTCCATTGAGTTACTACTTTATTCTACCTATTGATTCTAACGGGTAATTCTGTCTGTCCATCTCTGCCCTGATATCATAATAGATGTGGAACTTGGACTCTTTGATTTCAACAAATACAAAACGAAATAGTAAAAATCCTTCATGGTTTTTTTTGTCTTTGTGGTAGACAGTACCAAATATTTTAGGGGGAGAGGTGATAAAAGGGCATTTTCAACATAGTGAAACAAATAAATCGCCTGTTTTATCATTTGTTTGCCCCCACTCATATTCCTATCCTTGTTCTTTCATCTCCCTGTTTTCTCATGTCCTCAAACCATAAAATCCTGTTTATTGCCAATGCAAATCGATTAGCTTTTTCTATTCTTGACCTCACTGTTTGCTACCAGCCTTCTTCAGAGTCTTGCTTCTTGCAATTATTATCTTGCTTCTTAGCCCAAGTTTGAGTATATCCCTAACCAAAGCTGATTTCCATCCTAACAAAGATTTCAGAGACATCCACTAATAACTTTTTTCACCTCACCATTCTAAAAATTCTTTCCTCATCTTACTTTATGTCCACAATGTCCCCTGTCAAAACTTCACATCTCTGCTTTTGCCTAACTCATCTTTTTAGGATTTGCAGGTGGTACAAGGTCATCTCATTTCTGGCCTTTTGAAGATGTTACTACCTTTGCTGGGAAACTTCTTCACTTGTAACACTTCTTTGTTTACTTAGGTCATTCCCCTTCTTCTTTTAAGTCTCAACTTAGAATTCATTTCCCAGGCTCAACAGTAAGACAGATGCTCCAGTTGCGTAGTTCTGGAACATTCAGAACATTTTCAGATATATGGCCATTCCAATTACTCACATGAAATCCTTGGACCATTTTTCTTGAAAACAAGGAAGTTTTCATATCTAACCCCCACTTCCTAAGACAAACCTTACACTTCGAAGTATTTCAAATAAATAGGAAAATGCATAAATGCATAAAGGAAGAAAGAGACTGAAATATGGGTTTTGCCAAATTGTTTAGTCTGAAACAGTAAAACCCTTTCTAATTTACTGTCAATGTCTTGGATCAAACTAGATAGTTCTCTTTGTATAAGCTTCCTAGCCTTTTACTGGATTTAGAATTTCAAGAACATTTCAATGGAGGGACCAAGACATAATCAGTTATTATTTTAGTTTGCACACTTATGTGATTCCTCTCATGAAAAGTGTTTGGTACAAATAATGCTACTGGAAAGATATTTCTAAGCTGATAATTCATCTTTTAATGCAATATATTCAAAACTAATTTAATTCACATCTTCTTTTACTGTATCCAAATTTGACATGTTAGAAGCAGTACAATTTTCCATTCAGCAAAGTTTGAGTGTTCATCAAAACAAATAGATCACTCAAAGTGCTGCTCAGAGATAAATAAAACAATTCAGCAAATTGAATTGCTATGTAGTTCTCAGTAGGGATCTATTGTCTGTTAATCGTTGTGATTTGTCACTTTCCTTGGCTTAATATTGTTTCCTTTAGCTGCTTTTCTTTTTTTTCTTCCAGAGTATTACATTTTGAATTTGGTCCAGTTCTTTTTCAGGAACAACACTTTTTGAACTGAAAACAAGAAAAAAAATGATTAATACATCTTGACTGCAGAATTTTACTGTTTATATTAATTATGTTAAAATTAGTAAAATAATTAGCATCTGGTGAAAGTATTATATGGAGGAATGGTGTAAGTATACTTTGATATTAGACAAAACACAACTACTATCATCAAACACATTAAAGTTATGCGGGAGGGTGAAAAGTGTGACATTAGTCACCCAAATATGGTTCTGGTAGTATCAATATTCCATATTTCCAGATTATTGACTCTATTACTTACCATTCTGTCCAAGATTTTAGCAATTGTTGATTCAGTCATACTCTGTTTTTACTCTCCGGGGGTTGTTATTTTGGAATAGATTGTTCTTTTATAATAAATGTTTAGGAACACATGCTTTCTTAGTCTAGTGGTTTTCAATACAATATAACAAATATAAATATGGTCATGGGTTTAAGCTGTTGAGCAAAAAACATTACATCAAAATTAAGTCATTAGTCAAGTTGCCCAATTTTCATACTATGAAGAGATTAATTGAGTAATATTTAGTCTATGATTCAGAAGAAAAAGTCTCCATTGATTTGTATGGGCATAAAATTACTTAAAATGTCTCAAGTCATAGAAATATTACTTGATTTTACCTATCGTCTCTCTTTAATGGACTAACCTATAACCTAAAAAAATGCCATAAATCTATTTTTGAAACAAATGAGAAATAAGTACAACTTTTTAAACCTTTGATGATAATTAAGATAAATTCTGTGTTAGAAAATAAGCAACTTTGAGGAAGTTTATAAGCAATAGACTTACCAGTATAATAACATTCAATTAATGTATCAATCAGGGACCAAGTCAGAAAGATATGGAATACATACACTGGGTAGTTTGAGAAGAGTTTAATAAAAGAACTATTTGCGAAGCATATAGAGAAACCATAAGAAATACTACATTCTCAGGCTAGTAACATCCTAGCCAACTGAGCAATCCTGAAACCTGAAGAAACAAAGGAGGAGCAGGTAGTAGAACTTAACAGGTGTTGGAGGTAAAGGGGTGGATGCACAGAGGGCAAGAGAGGGAAGTGACCTCTGGTCAAGGAGTAAACCCAACTGCAGTCAGGCCTCTGGAAAGCAGCATAAACATTCCATATCCCTCTTCTGTTCCCTCTCAACTCAACCCAGGGCACCCTAAGAGCTGAACCCAATCAGAAGCTAGAGTGTTTGGGAGCCTTTCAGGCTCCTGGTCTACTGCCTGAGATAAGAGGAGGGAGTGTAGAAGGTGCAAAGAGGGGCAAACAGAGACACACTGCCCAGTAACCACAGGAAACAATGGAATGTGTGTTGATAAAGCAAATGAACAAAAAATATTTATTTACAACTTTCATTGAACTTAATACTAATCATATCCTAATTCATTTTGAATATAAAAATAGTTTTATGTTCTGCTGTGTTTTAAAGTCTCATCATTTTAGTTTCTGGAAGGAAGAAGGTTCTTTTCACTGGCAATAATTTCTTTTTTTCTCTATTTCTCAGAGACTTGCCATATGTAAACACATACTTCTGATAACAAATTTGCTGAGGGCTTGATCTACAGGTGGTTATTTGAGGGCTGTGAGACTGTGACATAAAGTGACAGGAAGATTTATTCTCATCATTTTGGAAGTACAGAGGACTCTCTAACCTGAATTTTATATGGGATGGGTGTATATGGTGGGAATGCTGGTGACTGATCTTCCTTGTCTGGTTGACAGAGTCTGGATTCTTCATATCAGTGTCCCACTTTAAGGAATTTTCTTTCCCAGTATTTGAAATAATTATTTAAATGATGGGCTTTAGAAAGCCAATATATAACTGGGAATGACAGAATTAACACTTTAAAATAAATTGCACATACTGAATTGAACAGCATTATGTAAGCATAAAGATATACGAAATAAATTGCAAATAATATGTAGACATACATGCAGTGTAGTCCTGATGTTTATGCTCAACCTCTTCTAGTTAAAACCTTTAGCTGGGTGTGGCTGTTGGAAACATCTTTTTTCTGATCCTGTCTGACTCCTCTTATACTTGAGATTTCTTTCCTCATCTCCTCTGAGTACCAGGTCATTTTCTGGGCTGTGATGATTTTCATCAAGCTCATTGCTTTCCTTGAATCAAAGCCAATGTAGTTACTTCAAAGACAGAAAAGCAGTTGTTTCAATTCAAACTTTAATCAAAGCTCTTTCTACATGCATTTTTTATGGTGTCTGCATTCTCTACTGTACAAAGCCCAGTGCCCAGGAAATATTGGAGGGCTGCTGTCTTTGCGAGCTTGAGCTGAACTTGGAGACATGGGATCAAGTCCCTTTTTAAGCTAGAGCAAACCCTTCATTTGTGGGCCAAGTTTTGCATCCACTTCACCTGTGAAACTTTTTTAAAACCCAGATCCCCTGAAGTTTTATTCAGGAGACTGAGCTGTAGTTCAGGCCCCTGTGTATTTAAAATCTCCTAGGTTTGTAACTTTCCCCATCTCCATGAAGATCTAGATAACTTTTGGCACCTCTCATTGTATAACTTACTGCCTTTACTATAGTGCAGAAAGAATTGACAGTGGGCTCTAAAGAAACATAAGTTTTAGGGCCTTATTTCCATGGCCCCATGAGTGTTCAGAGTTGCTGGAAATTTAGAGTGGGGAGGGGGACAAGTTACAGTCAGGAATCATTTCTACATAAACATTTCTGGTAAGTTGCCATGCGAGATCTCAAAAAGAAGGGGCCTGGAGTTTTATGACTTTGTTAGTTTGTTATGATTTCTTAGCTCATTCTGAAGGACTATCTCGTTTTTTTTATTCTTAACATGGTACTTTCCCCCTCCCCGAAGATGACCCTCCAAATAGTAGAAATACTAGGCACTCAAAACTCGATCTAGCTCTGTTTGAACTTCTATTAGTGTGAGAAGAAGTGAGGATGATTGGCAGCAGAGACAAAAAGAGGGAGTGGCTGCAAAAGAAGTGGTAGATGCTGAATTCACAGCCTTTGATAACCAACTGGATATAGGGAGAAAGGGAAATGAAAGGATAAAGTGCTTCCTAGTTGGGAATCTTGAGAGTTTAGGAAGATATTGCCATCAAGAATGGACTAAGGAAATGGAGGAAAGGGTGTTGAATATGGTGAAAAGAGATGAGCTCCATTTGGCATTGGAAAACTATATGACAAAATGGAAATGAAGGTACCTTCAAATTTCCGTTTGTTAAAGGCTCAGCTCCAAGACTCCAAAATTGTGTGTTCTTCAATAAATGTTGTGGTATATCTGAATCTTGGATTTCTGATTTTAAATGGGGACTCCTCTTATTGAGGATTTGGTATGAGGAACAGATGAGAATTTAAGTATAGCACTGAGCCCTCTTCTAGTCTTAAGTTATGAGATCCATAAATATTTGTCCCTTCCATATAACATTTGGAAACCCCTGAATGGATCACTGTTAAATGATACATTTCTAAATTAGGACTCTTACACAGATATAAAAATGAACACATGTTAAATATTTCATTTAACTCATTAATTAATAAGCGAACCAGTAGGATGTTACAACTGGATCAAAGGAGAGTTTATTGTACCAGCCATATACAGGCATATAAGAAATTCTGAAATGAATTTTCAAATAGATGCAAAATATCTTATTCCTTGGAGTAGAGAGAGATTGTATTTCTGATGGATAAAATTCATTTGCATGTCTGTGGACAAAAATCATTTGTATTATCAATTATCTATGACTTACAGAACTATACAATATCTCAAGAAAAATGAAAGGCCGGGGTACTCCATAAAATAAAAACCCTGAGGTTTGACACCCAGTGTATTGATTTTCCGTTTCTGTGTACAAATTAACACAAACTTGATGGCTTAAAACATACCCTTTTATTAGCTCATGGTTCTATCAATTAGAAGGTCAGTATGGCTTAATTGGCACCTCTGCTTAGGGTTTCACAAGAGTTCTCCAGGGCTGGGCTCTTATCTGGAAGCTCTAAGGAAGTCTTAGCTAGGAAGGCTCATTCAACCATTGGCAGAATTCAATTCCATGTGGTTGTAGGACTGAGGTCCTATTTCCTTCCTGGTTGTTGGCCCAGGGTTCCTCTCTGCTCCTGGATCCACCTGCATTTCTTCTCATGTGATCCTCCCCATCTTCACATCTACAATGGCTTTTTGAATCCTTCTACTGCTCTGAATCTTTCTGCCTCCTTCTTCTGCAACCAACTGAAGAAAGTTTTCTGCTTTTATGGGTTTGTGATTAGATTAGGCCCATGTAGATAATTTCCATATTTTAAGGTCAATGGATATAGGACTATATTTTTTTAAAAAAAGATTTATTTATTTGATAGAGAGAGAGACAGTGAGAGAGAGAACACAAGCAGGGGGAGTGGGAGGGGGAGAGGCAGGCTCCCCACTGAGCAGGGAGCCTAATGTGGGGCTCAATCCCAGAATCCTGGGATCATGACCTTATCCAAAGACAGACACTTAATGACACCCCTGGATTTAGGACTTTAATTAAAACTGCAAAATCTCTTCATAGCAATTCCTAAATTAGTGTTGATTATATAACCAGGAAACTAGAATCTTGGAAGAGTGATCTTTAGGACTCTGCCACCATCCAGTAATCTTTCTGCCACCATGTCCATTTCAGTATCCCGCACAATTTTTTATTATTACAAAGCAGCATAAAGAAATTGTTCTATGTGGTTTAAATTTTTGGATCCAGCTTGCATGTTTTAGATAGATATAAACTAAGCATAGTAAGAACATACAAATATTTCCTTCTTATCCATAGCTTCAGTCTATTTATAACATCAATTTTTAATGCTCAAACCTTATAGGTCATCCAAATATTCACAGTGTAATCCCTTAATCCTCAAATTATTACATGGCATTAAGGTTATTATCACTTTCTAATAGCTGTGACATTTCTCAGGAGTGCATGCATCTCATTTGTGTCAGTAGCATTTGTTCAGAAAGCATGACAAAAGAAAGGGATGCTCCTGAGAAAGCAAGGCTAGGAAATGGACAAGAAGAGAGTCCTGTGCCCCTGGCCTCTTTTCAGCTTACCTACAGCTAACACATCCAAGAGTCAGCAGGGCCCTAGGAACATTGGTTGGAAATTGCATTTCTGAGGCAGCAAGTCAGAGATGATTAGAAATAATCTCCCTTATTGAATCTCCAAAATGGGGTTGCTAAAGCCAAAGAATCACCGTAAGCCAAGAATATGAAAGTTTCAGCATTTCTACACATAACTAACCCCTTCCATTCTGCAATGCTCATCACTAATTATTCCTAAAGCTAGCCAATTTATTACCACTCTTGATTTTCATGTGACCCAAACTCCTTCAGCTTTAAGACTAAACTATTCCCTGAGAAAATAATAAAGAAATTTATTGAGTCTCCAGCAGGCTTTTCTCCTATCAAAGCATATTCTAATACCTACCAGCTCTTGGCAGATTTCATTTTTTCCTATTGTTTTCTTGTCCTGAAGCACTCTATACATACCTATATAACACCCATTTTATCCCATTTATTCCATTTATATCTAATGCCCTAAAATGAGATTTTATGTCGAATCAACTCAGACTCATTTGAATCTATTATTTTCCATTTAAATACATGCAAAGAATAACATCTACATTTCAAGAAAAGATAGGTCATGCTTTTCTTAAAATGTCACTACTTGATTATTCTATGGTAAGTATATATTCAAACATTTAACCAACACAGTAAACTAAACAAATTCTTACACAAAAATAAGTAGTTAATATCCTACAGTGAAGAGACAAAAATTCTCTGTTTATATTTTTTCAAGTCATAGCTGATAGGTTTTTTCAACAAACAATGCAAAAAATTATTATGTAAATACTACCATTCAAAGGAAATCAATAACTAGTTACTGAATGTCTGTGATAAGCATAATTACTATATTCTTTTCCTTGGGAAGAGGGACAAAATACAGACTTCCTCTCCCTAAAGCATGCACAGTCTAGTTAACATAGAAGCCACATTTGCTTAAAATGATAACAGTATGCAGTTCTTAAAAGAAAGAGAAAAAGGGTTATTCCAAACAATACATGCTGGTGGGGGCAGAGATGGAGGCAGGTTCAGAGAGAAGAATGACCTTTATGGAGAAACTGGGCTGAAAAGATTTCACAAGTGATACCACAGAGAGTGGGGGTACTTTTCAAGCATGGAAACTAGCTTGAGTTAATACATTCTTGCAGAAAGGAGGGAGGGCAAAGGACTATGTTAACCTGACTGGAATAGACAACAGGAAACCAGAAAATAAACTGGAAAGGTGGTTGTAAGTCAGACCACAGAGGGTGTGTCATTCCTTGGGCTTCCATAACCACATACCACAAACTGAGTAGCTCAGACAACAGAAATTTCTCATGCCACAGTCCTGGAAGCTAGAAGGCTAAAATTAAGGTGTTAGCAAAGTTGGTCACTTCTGAGGACTGTGAAGGAGAATCTATTCCATGCCTCTGTCCTAGGTTCTGGTGGTTTGTCAGCAAGCTTCAGCATTCTTCAGCTTGCTTATAGGCACACCACCCTGATCTCTGCCTTTGTGTTCACATCGCATTCTCCCAGTGTGTGCCTGTTGTTGTCCAAATTTCCCATTTTTATAAGGACATATTCTATTAGGGGCCCAACCTATTCCAGGATGGCCTCATTTTAGATAATTACATTTATAATGAACTTATTTCCACATAAGGTACTAAGAGCTAGGACTTCAATGTATAATTTTAGGTAGACACTATTCATCCCCATATAGAGGACACTGGAAAGCTGCCTTCCATTTGGTCTTGATTTCTTTGGCCCTAAGAGACTATTCAAGATTTACTTATTGCCAAATTTAAATGTTAAATTAAATTTACTTACTGTTAAGAACTTATTGTTAAATTGGTTTCTAGGGCAGTGGAGTGCACTGAAGAAGAGAGAAACCTATTAATACAAAGTTATAAATTAAAATGCAGGCACAGAAGAGGTATATCATGTTGCTATTATATGATTCCTACAGGTATATTAATTAATTAATCACGTACTCTAAGCACAGAGGAAAAAGAATGTATTTATGAGGTTTAAATGAATTTTAAGCACTTCCAGAGTACTTAAGATGTATCAAATGTTGTTCTAAGAACTTTACATGAATGATCTAATTTAACTTCCCTCGATATCCCAACGGTGTGTATATATACTCTTATGATTTCATTTTTAGGTGGAGAAGCTATGATAAAAAGGGTAAGCACTTGCATAACTGGCAAAGCATGGGTTCCAACCCAGGTAGTCTGATACGGTAAAGCAACCAGCTATAAAGTAAGAGATTATTTTTGGAAGGCTCATGGTTTAAGTTAAAAACTCATTGCATTTTGCACTCTACTCTGATATTAACTTAAAAACAGTATTTTAAATTTCCGGTAATTGAGTAAAATTGGCCCTGCACAAGATCCTTATTCTGTGACTTTCACTTGATAAAGTTCCAGAAGACATAAAGCCCAGTGTGAGAAAGCACTGGACCCAAGACGGAGACAGCTGCTCGATAAATTTGTCTTTGAGTAAATTAGTCAACCTTTCTATACTTATATTTTCTTCACTCTAGAAATTGTGTCATAGGCTGGGGTCCCTGAGACACAGCCCCTGAGAAATATTTAGGGTGCAGAATGTTGACGATGGGATGCGTTTGAGATCTTCGGGAGGAAGGAAAGAGAGAGAGCATATGCGAAGGAAGATGTTGAGTTGTGATGCAGTCTTGGTGGAAGCTCTAGCCGATCCCACGGGGAGTGCTGACACTAGAATGTCCTTTAGAGTTGTTCCAAGTGGCGCAAGATGTAAAGTTAATATGTCATAGGATATGGGTCACCCTGGGAAAGGCAAGAACATGGGCATCGGGGCTATCTGCACCTGAGGCTATCCCTGAAAGAACTGGCAGCAGACTATGGTCTGATGACAGCTCTATCAGCAGCTGGCCAAGAAGTCCTTCATCGAAGGAGCACCTAGGCAGGGCATCCTAATCCCTAGTTTTTCTAATGACAGGTTTTACCTGGTAGGTGCTCAAAAAATTATTGTTATTCTTCTCATTCTACCTAAAGTTCTTCTTACTTGTACAGTAAAACTGAAAGTTTTGGCTACTTTTGTTTACTTTTCTATTATTTTTTTTCTTTTCTTTTTCTTCTTTTCAAAGTTCAAGTCCAATATCTGAAACAAATAATGAGTTTGTTATAGGCTGAAATGTGCTCACTATTCAAAATTTGTCTGTTGAAACACTAACCCCCCAGAAACTCAGAATGTGATTGTATTTGGGGATAAAAGCTTTAAAGAAGTGATACAGTTAAAATGAAGCTCTTGGGGTGGGCCCTAACCCAATTTGATCAATATTCTTATAAGAAGAAGGTACTCGGGCACACAAGAGCTGCAGGGATTTGCACACCCAGAAGGAAGAGCATGTGAGGGTGTGGTGAGATAGTGGCCATCTGCAAGGCAGAGAGAGGCCTCAGCAGAAGTGAAACTTGCAGACACCTTGATCCTGAACTTCCATCCCCTAGAACTGTGATAAAGTAAGTTTCTATGGTTTGAATCACTCAAACTCAAGTCTGTGATATTTCCTTATGGTAATCCTAGCAAACTAATACAAAGTTTATGCCGGCTCATGATGCTGTTTTCAGCTTCCTATTTCTCGTTCTTGGGACTATCCTTAAAAATATATCAAAATCATGGTGTGACATGGGGTACTTTATTTGAAGCAAAACGTAAAATGAAGGCAAAATGTATACCCAAGTCTAAAAACACCTAGTCAGTGTTGGAATGGAAGAATTATAAGAGTTTACTGTGGCCGCTATAGCAAATTACCACAACTTACTGGTTTCGAATGATATGACTTTATTATCTTAGAGTTCTAGAGGTCAGAGTTGAAAATGAATTTCACCAAGTTAATATCAATGTGTTGGCAGGGCTGCATTCCTTTCCAGAGGCTACAGCAGAGAATCTGGCTTTTTGCCTTTTTCATCTTGTTGAGGCTACCCACACTCTTTGACGTATGGCCCTTTCCATCTTCAAAATCAGCAATGGAAGTTTAGATCTTTCTCACACTGCACTGCTGTGACACCCACTTCCCTTCCTATGAGCCTTGTGAATTCATTGGGACCACCCAGATAATCCAAAATAATCTCCTCATTGCAACATTCTTAACTTAATCAATGTGCAGTCCCTTTTGCCATAGAAGGTAACATATGTACAGGTTCTGGGAATTAGGACTTGCACATTTTTGGATGGCCATTATTCTGTCTGCCCCAGGGATGTGGGAAAAGTGTGAGAGAACAAAAGGAAGTGCTTTACCTCTACCCAGGTTGGTTCTGGGAAAGGTTTCAGAATGTGGCATTTTAGGATTAGTAAGTAATTCCCAGGGGGAACAGCTCTAAGACATTTTATCTGAAAACAATACTCCAGTAAGACTAAAAGAAGTGAAAATAGCTTTTCCATTTATAAAATTGCAGAATCAAAAAAAGCCTCCTTTTCTTTCCCCCATAAAGATCTAGTATCTTCAAATTTTAAAGTAATGCATAAAAAAGAAATGAAAGAAACAATGGAGGATAGGGAAGAGAAAGAATCCCTTCTGGCTCTCCTGATTAGAAAGGTTTTAAGAATCTTCTGTTCCCAGCTGGGAATTACCACTTACCAAGATTTAAGTGTTTCAGTTGGTTACCATCTCGCGGAATGTCCCTCCCTGCTGTCCTCTTTTCCTGAAAGAGTTACTTTTTCTCCAGAAATATGCAGTGATTTGCTCTGTGGTGGGCAGTTCTTCTAGTGTTCTTCTAGTGAGGAGTCGGTTGCCAGATTCTGAAGGGACTCTCAGGTCTTCCTGCCCTTGAAAACTAACCATGAGGGTTGATCTCTTACCATGTTCAACGTTGATCCTTATTGTTGACATATTTCACCAAGATGGAGCGACAGAAAAAGGAGATATTAACTATCAGTAGGGTGATCAAAGGGATGGAACACAGGGAAGGGGCTAGAGTTTCATAGGGAGCAGGACAAGGAAGAGGCGTGGGTAGAGTACAGACGGCAAAGGTTGTATCATATCAACGGTGTGGGGGTAGCAAAAGTCTTGTTGGAGGAAGAAGGGAGTCATAAACAAATGGAAAAATTTCTCAAGAAGAGACAGTGGCCATTGAAGACACATTTTGCCAAATTGATAGTTTTTCTTGAACCAGTCCTTATCCCTGAGTAGTGTCAGGACTCAGTGGTCTGACTCCACCCTGTTTTCTCTACAGAATTTATCTTGCTGGGACCCTCCAGCTTCAGTACTGGGCTTGTTGAGTTGTCTTGGATTGGAAGATGACTCCCAGCATGTCTCTTAGATATTTAGGTTCCAAACTTTATGCTAGAAGAATTGTAATCAAAGTAGGCTTTTAAGATTTTTCCTAAGAGAGGAATGGACGAGAGAAAGGGAGCCATCTCGAACATTCTGGTTAGAATGCATTTCTAGCAACTGGATAGTCTCCTCAAGATTCAGCACATTATAATTTTAGCTTACAAACCCAGTGACCACCAAATCCTTATTTACTGAACTAATAAACCTAGAATAACAGTCAAATCACATTTCAGTGTGGTAATATTTAAAAAGAAGAATGCATTTTTGAGTCTGTTGCTGGTTTCATTATTCCTCCTAAGAATTATTCTTTGCTAATATTCCCAAAAGATTACTAGCTTCCTTCAGTGATTGTTTGTTCTTCAGGCAAGTCATTAGGTGAGGAACAGTTCAGAAAATAAAACACTTTGCACCATAGGCCATTAAACAGTGGTAAATAAAATTAAAACACAGAGATATGTTGGAACCGTAGGGCAAGGCAAGTATCGGGAAACATTTTCGTGGCTCAGAAAATTTAAGGCATTACTTTAAATTACTCAGTTAGTGTCAAAGCTAAGGCTGTGCCCTAAAAACAGCTTTCTCCAGGTATCTACAGAGCGTATTTTAAGCCTCTGTGATAAAGTAGCTTTGCTTTGGAAAATGTAATAAATTCTGCTACTTAGACTGGATTATAATGTTAACAATAACAGTTAAGATTTACTGACCATTTATTTTGGGTCAAGGACTGTTAAGCACATAATATGGAATATTTTAATTAATATTTGTAATAAAAATGAGGGGAATTATTATATCCTCCATTTGACAAGAGAGGAAAGTAGAGGTCAAAGATATTCATTAACCACCCCGACATAATGAGGCTAATAAATGGCTGAGCCCTGAATCAAACCTGTTGTGTTAGACTTTATGGCCCATGTTTGTCCTCGCTGGGAAGTTCTTGGAGTGCTCTTAGCATGCAAATATTCTGCATAATCAAAAATCATCACTGGCACACTTTTAAGAGTAAGTTTTCAATAGAATAAATTATATATATATATGTGTGTATATACACATATACAATTACATATATACATATGTGTATATATACACATATTTTGTAATTCAATTTAACCATCCTCCAAGCATTCAGAAAACATTTTAGGACTTTTCAATGTATCAAGGTAATCATCCCCACTAGAACTTGTTGATTTTCCTGTAAAAATGGAAACACGATGGTCGATAGAAAATTTTACACTAAACAGCGGTAACTGCTTTCATGCTGGCTGAAATGTATGATGCAACCCGTATGCTCTGTGAATTAAAGGCTTACCAAAATGGAGATTAAATAGTGAAGTTAGCCAGATACAGAAGGGCAGATACTGTACGATTCCACTCATATGAGGTATCTAAAATAGTGAACACCGAGAAAGAATAAAATGGTTCTGAAAAGAATATCAGGGACTGGGAGGAGCGGAAGTGGAGAGTTGCTGTTCAAGAGACATGACCTTCCAGTTGCAGAGATGAATAGGTACTAGAGTTCTGCTGTAATACTGTACCTAATAACAGGATAGTACTGTGCACTTCCACATTTGTCAAGAGGGTAAAACTCTTGATCTACCACAATAAAAACAAAAAACAAAAAAACTGGTGATTAATTGTACCTCTTCGCTTTAGTGGTCCCATAGATCCTCACTGAAATCAGTTTCTCTGCATGAGAATGTGTATCGAAATCTATGAAGTGATCTCAGCAACTGCAATTGCTGAGTGCATGTCTCTATCATTTTGAAAGCACTCTATCGGCCCTCTTTGACCCATTCCACATCTCTGCTAATCTTAAGTGAAGAGAATAATGCTTTTGACCAGCAGAGAGCAGCAATGATATACTTTATAAGAGCAAGTCTGATGAACCTGACCATCTTTTATCAAATGTCCGCTTTTGTGAGATCGATACAGACTGTTTTGCATGATCCCTGTCTTTGAAGGGAGCATGGGTAAAAAATATCTGAGACTCCCCGAACTCAGTGAATGAGGCTGTTCTGCTGGCCTGGGTCCCCATCCCATGTTATAGACCTACCGGTTTCATGGATAGCATTGGCTCCTGCTGGCTGGGGTGCCTCCTGGTGCTGCCAACAGGGACCGGATGTCTGGGTCACAGTGCCGCGCCATCATAGTGGCATCCATTCTCATTACTCAGTTTTGTTTGAGGCTGGAGATCGTGGTGCTTCATGGAGTTTGTATGGTGTTCCATGTTGACTCACAATATGGCCTTCTTGTGTAAAAGGCTGTTAAGGATCTTTGAGGATAGTGGGAGGGATCACATTGGTAAAGGAGTGAACAGGGACATAAGCTTGGGTGATGTGTATTGTCAGAAAATAGGAATAACGGAAAGTAAATGGAACAGGAATGTAGAAAAAAAGACAAAATGAAGAATCTGTGAGTAGAAGCTCAGAGAAGAGATTTCAATAAGAAGATGTTCGATTTCTAAATCCCCTTGGTGATGGTGAAACTAATTAACAAAGTTATTGACTTTGGGAGTAAATGGGTTTGGGGACCTCAACACGACTTTGGTTTCATTTTGAGGACTCAAGCTAGAGAGTACATGGCATCAGAGGGAAGTGGTTAAGAAAGAATCCTACAGAAGAAGGTTGTGTCAAAGTAACTTGAGACAGAGGAAAGACTCTCTTTTCCTCCAGTGTAGCAGGAAAGTAGAAAGCCATGAATAATGACACAGAGAGACTTTGAGGTGAAAAGGAAATTAGTAATTAATTACTTCAATCTGCTCAATAAAGCAAAAGGCTTTGGCTTCCAGAGTGTGTGTGTGTTTCTTTGAGGGTTGGTGGCTTGAGAACAGAAAACACAAAATGAAATATAACTTAATAAGAAGGATGCTGAAAAGTCTCCTGAGTTTAGCTGAGATCATATAACTTCTGACTGTGGTAGAACCAGGAGAAGTTGTCGTCATATCATCTTAATTACCTGAAATTGTAGGTATTCAGAAGGTAAGAGGTGGCAAAATTTACTGAGTGGCATTGGGGAGGATGACAGAAGATGAAGGGGTTGATGAATATGAGGAGAGAATGGTTGAATCACCTAATCTTAGATTCTAGGCAAAATAGAAGACAAGAAAAGATGGGCCATGATGATGGTTTACGAAAAAGGAGTTTGAGAAAATGGAAGCCCTATAGGACTCCAGGGGAATATGGGATGCAGAAGATAACTGTTCTCATTTTCTAGTTGGCTCGCTGATCTGTCTTGAGCATTTTTAATTCTTGGCACATAGGGCACCTGGGTAGCTCAGTGGGTTAAGTGTCTGCCTTCAGCTTGAGTCATGATCCCAGAGTCCTGGGATCGAGTCCTGCATTGGGATCCTCCCTCTCCCTCCGCCCCTTCTCCCTGCATATGCTCTCTCTCTCTCATTCTATCATAATTAATTAATTAATCAATTAATTAAAATCTTTGGTTCTTGGCACAAAGCAGATAATCAATACATATCTGTTAAATAGATTAATAATCATTATTAAACCCAGGCCATTTAAAAATTAAAGCATTAAGGTTGTACATACCAGGAAATAAGCACATAAATAAGACATAATTTATGTCTTATTATAAGACATAAATTAGACATAAATAAGACAAACCTAGAGACCTTTAAAGGGGGAATATTTTTTTTCTCCCCAAATTTGTTTATTTTAATTTTTCAGTGTTACAAGATTGATTGTTCATGCACCACACCCAGTGCTCCATGCAGTACGTGCCCTCCTCAATACCCACCACCAGGCTTGCCCACCCCCCCACCCCCTCCCCTCCAAAACCCTCAGTTTGTTGCTCAGAGTCCACAGTCTCTCCTGGTTCAACACCCCACCCCCCCGATTTCTAAAAGGGGAATATTTTAACTACATGTTCCTCTCCATAACCACCACCCAAGGAAAGAAGTATTAGCATTGTGTCATAATTACCAATGAGGCAATTAATGAATTCCCTTCCATTAAAAAAAAGGAGACTTTTTGACATTTTCAAAAAAACTTCCTGCTCTGACATCTAGTCAATTACACGTGCTGCACAGCCACAAACCCATAAAGAGGCTTTGGCCCTTCACTTGCGCCAGCCCATGGAATCCAGGCTTACATCTTCAGAGGCACAGATGTCCAGAAATCTAAAGCTGGACAATTTCTTGGAAGCAGAAAGATGATCTCCTTTATCTACCAAATCAAAGTAACTCAGAGAAAAAGTGAACACTTCTAATAATTAGCCAGATGGCCGCTTAAAACTGAGAGTGTCAGCGAAGGTAAACCTCTGTTCTATGTGAGAAATGAAGGCTCCAAGAGGGTAGGTGGCTGGTTTCTCCTAATCCAATATCTCCATCCAACAAGTAAAAGAATTTGGGTAAACAGTAGAAGCTTCCCATGGTTTCTTGGGTGCTGTGTTACAAACGCTAGAGGCAAATCCATTTCTGCCAAATGGGTAAACATCTAACAGCAAGTGGTACAAAAACAAGGTCGGTGGATACAAGCTATTCTTGGATGCTCGGTGAGGTTCCTGCTCTCGGCCTTTTTATGCACCTTGATTACATTTTGCATGAAAGGTCTTCACTGCCTGCATAGCAGCACTGGGACTGAAGTACATACGACTAACTCTCTCTATTTACATTTTACATAGTTCATTTTGAAATATTTTCAAAGTCATAGAAAGACTACCGGAACAGCACAAAGAACTCCTATCCTTCACTTTATCCAGAATCCCCAACACCTCTTTCCTTCTTTCTCTCTCTCAACTAGTTTCTGAATCAGGAAATCAACACTGATCAATATTTCCACTTAATCCAGTGACCTTATCTGAGGAACCGCATCTGGAAGAATCTAGATTCAAATGTTAATTTAGTGTTCCTGAGATTTAGATTGAAATCACATAATATACAAGTATACACTATATTGTTAATGGCAAAATACTTTTTTTTAACATTTTTATTAAAGAATAAGGTATATACAGAAAAGTACACCTATCCTAAGTCTACATACGAGAACTTTTTCAGACCAGATACTTGTGTAACCATGGACCAATAAAGGATATAAACAGGATTCCATAAACCATTCCATGCTTCCTTCCTGTTACCATTCCCTCCCTCTATGATAACCATTTTCCTGATTTCTAATAGTAGAGATTACTTCTTTGAGTTTGGTTCTCTATATAAATGTATAACATATATGTACTCTTTCGTGATTGCACAAAATTATGTTTACCACCTTCATCCACAATGCTGCAATGTGTTTATAGGGTTCTCGGTGCTTCCTACTATCCTGTGTGTGACTAGGCCCTAGTTGTTTCATACATTGTACAACCTCCACCCCATGTCTCTACTTTCAAGGAATTTATAGTTGTGTGGAATCTATTGAGAATTAGGACAGATCACGGAGTGATTTCTTTAATACTAAAGAGAAGGATCGATACTACCCAATGGAGAAGATTCTTGGAACTGGTACCTTTATAATTTTGAAGAATGGCTAGGAATTGAATAGTGACAAAAGGAAAGAAAAGAATTTCAGCTTGTTCAGTGGTTTAAAGGCAGAACAATTAGGGTAGTGATTGTCAAACCCACCTACACATTAGAATCATCTAGAAAAATATTAGAAATATGATGCCTGGGCTCCATTTCAGACCAATGAATTAAGAGTCTCTGCAAGGGAGACCTAGCTATCTGTAATTTTTGCAGTCTTGCCAAGTGATTGTAAAGCATGACTGAGAGCCACTGGTTTGTGGATTTAAAAAATTGTGCATGGCATAAGAGGGAGGGACTCATAGTTGGAATCCTAGAATAGAAGGTCCGCAGGCAGACCACCCAAGGCTTCCTCCTTGATCAAAAAGTTTGGTCAGGAAAAAAAAAGTCACACTGGCTCATTATGTAATACAGCTAATACAGTGTGAAGATTAGGTAGGGGAGTGGTGTATAAGAATTCTCCTAGCCTGTGATGTTATAAAACATAATTTACATCCACACTGGTTTAATTAGCATTTCTGCTTCAACACCCTTTATATTATCTCGCATTTTTTGACACATTTGTCTCCAGAACATCAACTTACATCAAACAAACATGTTTTAAATAGCAAACTTAGAGCGTCTGCCCCCTCAAATGTTTTACATTTATCATGACCGCAGGCCTGTGTCTATACACTGAAGTAGGAAAAATTCCCGAGTTGAGAACTTCTGTAAATTCGCTATTTCCAATATCAACAACAGCCAGTCTGCTGCTTCAGATGTGGGGATTTAAGAAACCCTGCAAGCTGCTGTGTGTGCAAGCAGGAAGCTGGAGTGAAAATATGGAACATACATTACTGAATTCCACCCCCGCATGAGAAGCCTTGGAGTGTGGAGAAAGTCCACCATTTCTGGAGTCAGGGAGAACTGAAGCTCTATTTACTGAAATCCCGGTTTCATCAGTTCCCAGTGGGGTGATCCTAGAGACAGTTATTTAATCCTTCTGAAGCAAAATCTTCTCATACATAGAATGAGGGGGGATGAGGCGAGGAACACATATTCTGTTGAGTGTGAACTCTGTCTCAAGCATCGCATGTATGCTTTCAACAAGTACAACCTTATTGAATACCCTGAGGAATGAATTACGATGAAGTAATTCACATTAATTCGCATTAATGGCTCTGTTTTACATATCAGGAAAGGGAAACTTAGAATTTAAGCAACTGACTACAAAACCCACTCTTTTGCTTATCACACATTGTTCACTTCTTAACACAAAACAGATCAAGAAAGAGCATATTCTCGGTTTCTGGGGAGGCAAGAAGATGGAGAAAACAGAGTCATAGTTCTTCTTACTGATCTTAATATAAGTAAAAGATGGGCTATACTGGTTGGAGCATGTGCAAGTGAGAATCTTTTCCCCCAGAAAAATGCAACTAATTATGCCTTCCATCCTTTTAAATTTATTTATTTATTTTAAAGATTTTATTTATTTGATAGAGAGAGAGAGAGATCACAAGCAGGCAGAGAGAGAGGAGGAAGCAGGCTCTCCGCCCAGCAGAGAGCCCGATGCGGGGCTCGATCCCAGGGGCTCGATCCCAGGACCCCGAGATCATGACCCGAGCCAAAGGCAGAGGCTTAACCCACTGAGCCTCCCAGGGGCCCCTATGCCTTCCATCTTTAAATGAAGTATTTATTGAGCCCCTACTGCATACCAGGTCATCTTCCACATGCTGTGTACGAGAAGGAGCTGGTATAGAAACAGGCAAGCCTCCGCATTCAGTGCCCTTTCATCTCTTATAGAGGCCAAACATTTCAGGGAATAGCATTCTCATCCTCAATCTGTGTAGCCCTATGTGGCTTGTTAGAGAGAATAAAACTGCTACAAATGCTACTTTTTGGTGAATGGTGTTTATTTAAACAAACTCTTAATAGAGGTATCACTCCTATGTCATATTTTGAAGCGTCACCTGCTTCATAAGCAAATACTCATTTGATTTCTGCTTTGACAACATTTTTTAATAGTGGGGAAAATGATCTTGAAAGCCATGGGTCTTTGTTTTCTTCCTTCCATGTGAGCATCTCTAAACACAGGTTTTTTCCTTCAACTTTCCCTCTTCATCTTGCTGAAGGCTGCTTGCTCCTTCCTGTGTTTTTATGTTGTTCTAGCTTCTCCTTGCAGCTCTTTGTAATATAGATGATTGAACAAGCCAATACAATTTATTCTAATTCCCTAGCTTATTAAATCAAGCACTTGAAGGTCACTGTCAAACCAAAACAGACCGGGGGCTCTTTTAATAAGCGTAGATGGTTATGCAAGCCTAATGTGATAGGAGCCAAAGGAGCAGAGACTCCTGATTTAGGATGTCTTCAATAGCTGCTTATAAATATAGATGGAGGAGAATAATGAACTTCTTGGCCCCAGAGGTTGGATTGATTTTTATATACCTTTCTAAACTTTTGATTGTTCAGGGTAGCATGTGCAACCAAAAATGATTGATCAAGGAGAGGCTACAGACATGGAAAGGATCTAACTGGGAATAAGGCAAAAGGAGAATGCCCCAATCTAGTAAATCAAGAGCAGAACTTGCTAACCGAGATTCCTCTACATTGACAGGTTGGAGAGTTTCTGATATTCAGCGCCTGCATTTGTTTATGTCATTTATTCAACAAACACATTCTGTTGGGCACCTACTATGTATTGAGTAATGTTCTAAATTCTGGGTATACCACAATGAACAAGACAGGCAAAGTCAGGCCACCATGATATTTAAATTTTATTTTAATTTTTTTAAGTTTTTATTTTAATTGCAGCTAGTTAACATACAGTGTTATGTTAGTTTCGGGCGTACAATATAGTAATTCAACAGTTCCATACATAACCCTGTGCTCATCTTGACAAGTGCACGATCCTTAATCCCATCACCTACGTAACTAATCCCCCTCCACCCCCTCCCCTCCGGTAACCATCAGATTTGCTATCTATAGTTAAGAGTCTGTTTCTTGCTTTGTCTCTCTTATTTTATTCTCTTTGCTCATTTATTTTGTTTCTTAAATTCCACATGAGTGAAATCACATGGTATTTGTTTTCCTCTGACTGATTTGTTGTTGTTGTTTAGCGTTATATTCTCTAGCTCCATGTATGTCATTGCAAATGATAAGATTTCGTTCTTTTAATGGCGGAATATAATTCCATTATATATATGGCTATATGGTACATCTTCTTTATCCATTCATCAGTTGATCAATACTTGGGCTACTTCCATGTCTCCATGTCTTGGCTATTGTAAATAATGTTGCTATAAACGTAGGGGTGCATGTATCCCTTTGGACTGGTGTTCTTGTACTTTTTGGCTAAATACCCAGTAAGGTAATTGCTGAATGATAAGGCAGTTCTATTTTTAACTTTTTGAAGAACTTCCATACTGTTTTCTACAGTGACTGCACCAATTTACATTCCCACCAACAGTGAACAAGGGTTCCTTTTT
Source organism: Nasua narica (assembly GCA_028533885.1). Taxonomy (NCBI): domain Eukaryota; kingdom Metazoa; phylum Chordata; class Mammalia; order Carnivora; family Procyonidae; genus Nasua; species Nasua narica. The sequence goes on along the minus strand of CM052800.1, from coordinate 13,816,807 downwards.
CTCCACATCCTCACCAACACCTGCTGTTTCTTGTATTGTTGATTTTAGCTATTCTGACAGATGTAAGGTGGTATCTCATTGTAGTTTTGATTTGCATTTCTCTGATTATAAGTGATGATGAGTATCTTTTTGTGTCTCTGTTAGCCATCTGTATGTCTTTTTTGGAGAAGTATCTGTTCATGTCTTCTGCCCATTTTTAAATTGAATTATTTGTTTGGGGTGTTGAGTTGTATAAGTTCTTTATGTATTTTGGATACTAACCCTTTATCAGATACATCATTTGCAAATATCTTCTCCTATTCTGTAGGTTGTCTATTAGAATTGTTGATTGTTTCCTTTGCTATGCAAAAGATTTTTATTTTGATATAGTTCCAGTAGTTTATTTTTGCTTTTATTTCCCTTGCCTCAGAAGACATATTTAGAAAAATGGTTCTATGGCTGATGTCAGAGAAATAATTGTCTGCTCTCTCTTCTAGGATTATCATGGCTTCAAGTCTCACATTTAGGCCTTCATCTATTTTGAATTTATTTTTGTGTATGGTATAAGAAAGTGGTCTGATTTCATTCTTTTGTCTGTTGTTGTCCAGCTTCTCCACCACAATTTATTGAAGAGAGTGTCTTTTTCTCATTGGATATTCTTTCCTACTTTGCCCAAGTGTAATAGACCATATAATTATGGATTTATTTCTGGATTTTTCCCTCTGTTCTGTTGGTCTTTGTGTCTATATCAATATCATACTTTTTGATGATCACAGCTTTGTAATACAACTTGAAGTCTGGAATTGTGATGCCTCCAGCTTTGCTTTTCTTTTTCAAGATTGCTTTGACCATTCGGGTACTTTTGGGGTTCCATACAAATTTTAGGATTGTTTTTTCTAGTTCTGTGAAAAATTTTGATGGTGTTTTGATATGGCTTGCACTAAATGTGTAGATTGCTTTGGGTAGTATAGACACTTAAACAATATCTGTTCTTCCAATCCATGAGCATGGAATGTCTTCCCATTTCTCTGTGTCATCTTCAATTTCTTTGATCAGTGTCTTATAGTTTTCAGGGTACAGGTCCTTCACCTCTTTGATTAGATTTATTGATAGGTATCTTATTATTTATTTTTGGTACAATTGTAAATGAGACTGTTTTCTTAAGATCTCTTTCTGCTGCTTCATTATTGTTGCATAGAAATGCAACATATTTCCCTACATTGATTTTGTGTCCTGCAATTTTACTGCATTTGTTGACCAGTTCTAGCAGTTTTTTGGTGGAGTATTTAGGGGGTTTTATATACTATAGTATCATGTCATTGGCAAATAGTGGAAGTTTTACTTCTTTCTGACGAGGGTGGATTCCTTTTATTTCTTTTTTATTGTCTGATTTCATTGGCTAGGACTTCCAGTACTATGTTGAATAAAAGTGGTAAGAATGGACTCCCTGTCTTGTTCCTGACCTTAGGGAAATACAGTTGTTTTGTAGCATGGTTACAGAGACACTTAGAGTCCCCAAAACATGTTCTTTTCTTTTAGCTCAAATCACTTTCAGTATTCTATAGTATTCTAGTGGTTTTCAAAGTGTAGTCTGAGCCACCCAGCCACCCAGGGAACAAGATCACCTGGAAACGTGTTGATAATGCAAATTCTCAGGGCTCTACTCTAGACCAGGTGAATTAAAAACTACAGGAGTAGACCTATAAATCTGTTTTAACAAGTCCTCCTGGAGGTTCTGATGCACTGAGAACCGTTGCTTTATTCATCTGGCAAAAAGTATGGGTAGGGGGGTTCTCTGGAGCAAACGGTGGGGCAGGGGCATCATTCAGAACTTCGCATCCCACCATCTACAGGTGGGGCAGACTTTCCTGGGGACTCCATTTTGTCTCTCCCTTTTGGGTACCTTGGATATCCCTAAGCTATTTGACACGTTTATTCCTCTTTCCAAAGCCTCGGCACTTCTGTTAAGGCTTGGACTTCAATAGCCAATCCAGTCATAAGGATTCTCCAGAATGTAGATGAAGGGGATTGAGATCATGTGGTGAGAGAGAGGACAAATAAATAAATATTTATCACTCATCCATTGTGGAGCCAATCATCTGTTGTCAATACTAAACCAGCCCACTGTGAAAGTGACATATTTATAGAATAGCCATGGTCTTTCCTTTGTTAACTTGGATGTTCATCTCAGAATGTCATAAAGGCTCCCTTCTTTTACCCTAATTCAGTTAGCACCTGGCCTGGGAAGATGGGGAGGAGGGGAAAGCAAAAGAAGGAGAAGAAAAAATCTTCTCTATTCAAATATTAAAGGACCCAACTCAGAGCAGCTGGGAATGTCACAGCTAAAAATGATTCTGACCAAAACTGAATCCAGACCACTCTTTTTGGAAGGAGGAAGCAGAGATTTAAAGAGGTAAAATAACTTCTGAAGATTATAGGTTAGAACTCAGTTCTTCCAGGGGTGCCTTGGGTGTCTCAGTGGGTTAAGCGTCTGTCTGTTGGCTCAGGTCATGATCTCAGGGTCCTGGGATCCAGCCCCCTGTCAGGTTCCCTGCTCAGTGGAGAGCCTGTTTCTCCCTCTGCTCATCCCCCCTATCTGTGTTCTCTCTTTCTCTCTCTCTCTCAAATAAATAAATAATTAAAATCTTAAAAACAAATAAAAAAAAAACTCAGATCTTCCAAACGTGCTTGTTTAGTGATATCAGAGGTTTTCAAAGCAGAATCCCTGAACTCTTCTCCATGAGTCTCTGAGGCCCTTGCTGAGGTCTATAAGGTATACATTTTCATAACAACATTAAGAACTAACTTGCCTTTTTGCTCCCTCTTTCTCTCACAAACATCCCCTGGAGTCTTCCAGAGACCGACTACATGATTGATACCACCAATTGAATACAGAAGCCAACATGAACATTTGGCTTTTCTGTTAAATGAGACTGAAAACAGATTTGCAAATTTGATGTCACTCTCCTCATATTTCTTTGATTTAAAAAATATAGTTATTTTTTAAAATATGTTATTTTGCACATGTAACAGGCTTATTATTCTTTCAATAAATAATAAGCAATATCTTAAAAACGTTAGTTGTAATTGTCAATTTAGTAAATACTGATAGATAAAACCCGCATAAACAAAAGTTCTTTGTGGCTTTAATAATCAAGAAGATTGTAGAGGCACCTGGGTGGCCTAGTCATTTAAGAATCCAACTCTTGATTTCCTCTCAGGTCATGATCTCAGGGTCATGAGATTGAGTCCCATGTCTGGGTGTGGCATTTGCTTAAAATTCTCTCTCTCCCTCTCCTTCTATCCCTCCCACCCAGCTCACATTTTCTCTCTTTCTCTCTCTCTTTCAAGTAAATAAATAAATAAATAAGATAAGATAAGATAATTTGGAAAACTGTAAAGAGATAATGAAATCAAAAAATTTGAGAACTGCTATACTCTACCATGACTTTTAAAAACAAATGGTTAAATCTCTAGTCAGAAAAAAATAATTTTCTTCATGAAGGGCATCGTGAGAAGGAAGGGAAGGGCGAATGGGGGGGAAATCGGAGGGGGTGTTGAACCAGGAGAGACTGTGGACTCTGAGCAACAAACTGAGGGTTTTGGAGGGGAGGGGGTGGGGGGGGTTAGCCTGGTGGTGGGTATCGAGAGGGGCACATACTGCATGGAGCACTGGGTGTGGTGCATGAATAATCAATCTTGTAACACTGAAAAATTAAAATAAATTTGGGAAAAAAAAAAAAGAAAAAAATAATTTTGAAATTATAAGCTCTATGAGGACAGACATGCTTGTCTTTTTTGATTAGAACTGTTTCCCAAGTTCCTAGATTAGTGCCTGGTATGTCATAGACATTCAACAAATATGACTTGAATAAAGTGAAAGAATATATATTTTGGGGCACCTGGATGGCTCAGTCAGTTGAGTGACCACCTTTGTTTCAGCGCAGGTCATGATCCTGGGGTCCTGGGACTGAGCTCTGCATCAGGCTCCATACCAGTAGGAAGTCTGCTTGAGGATTTTCTCTCTCTCTCTCTTTCTCTCTCTCCCTCTCCCTCTACCCTTGCTCACAACTCTCTCTCTCAATCTCTCCCTAAAGAGAACATGAGCAGCGGGGAGATGGAGAAGTAGGGAGCCTGACATGGAGCTCCATTCTGGGACCCTGGGGTCATGATCTCAGCCAAAGGCAGATGCCACCCAGGTGTCCCATCACGATGTGATGAACACTGGGTGTTACATGCAACTGATAAATTGTTGAATACTACATCTGAAACTAATGATGTACCATATATTGGCTAATTGAATTTAAAATAAAAAAATAGGGTTCCTGGGTGGCACAGTGGGTTAAAGCCTCTGCCTTCGGCTCAGGTCATGATCTCAGGGTCCTGGGATCGACCCCTGCGTTGGGCTCTCTACTCAGCAGGGAGCCTGCTTCCCCCTCTCTCTCTGCCTGCCTCTCTGCCTTCTTGTGATCTCTCTCTCTGTCAAATAAATAAATAAAATCTAAAAATAATAATAATTAATTAATTTTAAAAATAGAATACAATAAAATTGCTAATTTAAATTTTAAAATAGATAAATATTTTTTTAAAAAGAACATATATTTTATAAAAAAGTCAACAGTAATTGTTTAACCAAGAGTTAAAAAAAAAAAAAAAATCCAGAGATTTTCAGAGAAACTGCCTTTTGTCCTGAAGATAGAAACTGGAATCTATGACCAGAAGCCAGACCACCATTGTCATCTTGATGTTCCAGAATCAACATAAAGTAGGAGGTACTCAGATAGTATGCTGTATAGCCCATCTTCACTTGTGCATCTCCTTCTCATCTCCCCTTCCTCCTTTCCGTCCTCCAAATATTTCTTTTTTGGGTGCCACGTTTATCTTAAGATGCAGAGATGTGAGCTGGAAAATTTTAATTTAGGAAATATGGCCCAATTCCATTTCTACTTTGCTCAGAATTATCAGATGACCCTGAATAACTGGGGGAAAAAATCTTGTCTTAGAAAATGACATGTTGTCCTGTTTTCCTTATGCTGTTGTTTTTATCTTGTTTTGCTAAGAAATAATTCTTGCAAGAGAAATGTTCAGTAGATTTTACCTAAACATTTCAGCCTCCTGGTAACTTGTAAGGATTAATGCTTATTCCCCAAAGTGGCACTCCACCTGACAGAGGAGATAGTCCTGTCTCAGCCAGAGTCTGCTGTGTGCAAGGGACAGTCTTTTTCTCTCTCTCTCTCTTTCTCTCTCTCTCTCTCTCTCTCTCTGTCTTTAGTATTTTGCATGCATTGTCCTCCTGATCAATTGTGTTGAGTCCAAACATTGGCCATTCTCTTAGTCTACTTGGGCTGTTATAATGAAATACCAGCTACCAGCTAGGTGGCTATAAAGGAAAACAAACAAAACATTTTCTCACAGTTCTGGAGGCCGGAAATTCAAGATCAAGGTGCCAGCACAGAAAGTTCTGGTGAGGGCCCACTTCTAGGTTTCAGATTACTAGCTCCTGGTTGACACTTTGCATAGTGGGAAAAAGCTAGCTAACTCTCTGTCCTCTTATAAGGACATTAATCTATTCATAAAAGGTTCACCCTTCTGACCTAATTACTTCCCAAAAGACCTATATTGAGCATTAGGATCTTAAAATTTGAATTGGGAGAGAAAGATAGTACACATACATTCAGATCATAGAAGTCATCATCTCCATTTTAATATTGAAAATTCTGAGACTCAGAGAGGCACCATAGCTCTAAATAGGACATTAAGTTGATGTTACAATCCAGGTATTTGGAGTCCTTTACAGGACCCTTTTATTTTCATGACAATATATGGGAAAGCTCTGACAAGCATATTTCCACCTGCATAATTAACCTAGAAAAGAGAAAGTATATGTATTGGGCAATGTGTTTATTGTTTTACATGAAATATCTCACTTACTTCTCCACTATATTATCACATTTTAACCAACAAAGAATATGCAATTCAGAGAAGTCAAGTGACTTGTCCAAGATCATACAGCCTAAATTAGAGGTAGCATTTTGATAAAACATGTTATATGTCTTTGTGAATTTCATTTTAATGCCTTCAAAATGACAAAACCTACAGATAAAAATATTACTTTTACAGGTATAATAAGACAGTGATTTAGGCTGGAGTGCATGATTACCCAGCATCAAACAATGAAATTAAAAAAAACAAACAAAGATGATTTCAAATTTAAGTAATTTAAATTGTCTATTCTGGACTGGCCCACCAATGAAGAAAATCACTGTTTATTACACAACAAGAGTAACTACACTGTGATCTCTATTCAAGGAGAAAAGAAGAGGAAACTATTGCTTTTCCAGTGTTTTTTCACCTCTGCCTATTTCTTCTCCCAGGTAAGAGACAGGATGGGAGTAGAACAGAGGGCAGGCAGGTTGTGGGCATGAGACATGTGGGATTGAATATGGCTTGTAATAGCTTCAAAAATTATAATTTCTCTTGCCTTTACCACCCAATTTTCTGGAAAGTAGGGGATAAGAAAGCATTCGTGCCCTTCCAGAATAAGCTCTGTATTCATGAGGTTAGTTGTCACTTTTAAAGAAACGGTTTCGTTATGTACAAAATTCTCCAGCAGGCTGAAAGGACTGAATTGTGTGCCCCAATATTCGTATGTTGAAACCCTAACCCCCAAAACCTTGGAATGTAACTATTTGGAGATAGAGCCTTTAAAGAGGTCATTAGGGTTACATGAGGTCATGGGGGTGGGTGGTAATCTGACATAACTGGTGTCCTCATCAATGAAGAGATTAGGACACACACCGGGGGAAGACCATGTGAGGACACAGGAAGCATGCAAGCCAGGGAGAGAGCCTGAGAAGACACCACTCTGCTGGCACCTTGATCCCAGATTTCTAGCCACTAGAACTGTGAGAAATAAGTTTCTATTGCTTGAACCACACAGTGTGTGGTACTTGCTACAGCAGCCATAGCACACTAATAAATAGGCTCCACTTTCTTCGTGGACACTTTGGCCTCTATGGTCATCTGCATGTTTATGTCCCTTCAAAACTCATGTGTTGAAAACCTAATGCTCACGATGATGAGTAGGTAGGGTCCTTGGGATGTGATTAGGTGAGGCAGGTAGAGCCCTGCAGACTGAGTGCCTTTATGAAGGAAGCCCAGAGAGCTCCCCAGCCTCTTCCAGCATGTGAGGGCCTGGTGAGAAATTAGCTGTCTGCTATCTGGAAGACGCTTCCCTAAAACCCAGCCATGCTGGCCCCCTGAGCTTAGACCTCCAGCCTCCAGAACTGTGAGAAATAAATTTCTGTGGTTTACTAGCCACCCTATCTGTGGTATTTTGTTCTGGCTATAAGAACAGACTAAGACGGTCTAACTAATTAGAATCCAAGGCCCCAGACCACAGGTTTACAGAGTCTAGACACAGAACATCCATCCATGCCCATGGCCATCTGGTGCCTCACTCAGAGCAAAGAGACTGAGCATCCCGGAGTGATCCCGCAGATGATTCCTGATTCATCCCCTCCCAAGAAGCACACCCCACTCAACACCTTCCTGCTCTGCTCTCTGGGGTGTGAGCCTTTTCTCTTCTGTGTTTCTACACCACACAAGCATTGGGTTGTCACCGCTGACACATTGAACAACACTTAATTAACGAGCACACACAACTCTAGCACCTTTTACTAATTAATTTACCCCAAGTTTAATTCTATTTGCCTCTCAGTTTCTAAATTCTAACTAAACCTGCTAATTACTTTGTGCTAATTCTGTTGCATTCTTCTGGAAAGGAGGAAAAAAAATCTTACAAGTATCAGTTTGGGAGATAAAGAGGAACAATGAATTTAGGAAAGGACCCCAATTACTGTTCAGAAATGTAGGTTAGTTAGTAGGAAAGGACTTTTCATTGTTGTTGTTGTCATTGTTGTTGTTTTAATTAAATATTTAGCCTTAGTAAGAAACAGTTCCTCCCAGTGTTTGGTTATGTCTTTTTCAGCCACTCACACATATTTAATAATTGTAGAAATCTAGAAGAATGCCTGCATCACATGTTAGAAGCTACAAGTGAGGGGCACCTGGGTGGCTCAGTTGTTAATCATCTGCCTTAGGCTCAGGTCATGATCCTGGATCCTGAAATTGAACCCCGCATCGGGCTCTCTGCTCAGTGGGAAGCCCGCTTCTCCCTCTCCCACTCCCCCTGCTTGTGTTCCCTCTGTCACTGTGTCTCTCGCTGTCAAATAAATAAATAAAATATTTTTTAAAAATGTGAAGAAGCTGTGAGTGAACTTAGTGTATGGTTGGCATGAAATGTCTGGGGGGTGTACCATAGTGTCCTCCCACCCACTGCACTGATTCAAACACCAAAGCAATGGAGGTATGGTCACTGTGCTGACTTCCATGTTGTCTTCATCTTATGTGCTTATCTCAGTGAGATAGCTGTACCAGAGGCTCTGGGCCTGAGAGGAAGACTAAAGGTCTGTGCATCCAGATCTTTCTTGGCTTTCTTGGTCCATTCAAAATATTCCCTCCTCCATGAGCCGGGCATTGAGATCCTCCCTCTATCAAATCATGTTGTTCTCTCCTCCACACTTCTGAGTAGCCAACTCAGGTTGAATCCACTAAACTATTTAACTGGGCCAAGCCATCCTAACTGACCTTAATATCTATCCTGAACTTTAATTCTGTCTGATGTTAAAGAAGACAAAGTCATCACCTTTTTTTTTTTTAAGATTTTATTTATTTATTTGACAGAGAGAGAGAGAGAGAGAGAAAGAGACAGGGTGAGAGAGAACACAAGCAGGGGAGTGGGAGAGGAAGAAGCAGGCTCTCCACTGACCAGGGAGCCCAATGCGGGGCGCAATCCCAGGACTCCGGGATCATGACCTGAGCCAAAGGCAGTTGTTTAACAACTGAGCCATCCAGGTGCCCCCAAAGTCATCACTTTTAAGCAAACTCAACTGATGGTGTGATTGTTCTCATTTCAAATGTAGGGGTGATGAAATTCACGATTTCATTCTTTTGAGATTGATACCAAGGTTTGACCTTCTTACTCAAATACCTCTGTGACATTGGCAAGAAGTCAAGTCTTTGCTTCCTTGGGTTTATCCTTCAGGATGTGATGCAGGTTCTACTAACCCTTTCTGTCCTAGTTCCTGCCACCACCCTAGAGGCATCTTCAAGGGAGGCAAGGGGATTTCAGGGAAACATGTGAGAAAGCCTCCTTGGAGAGAATGGGCCCAGAATTCCAACAGAGCCCCCCTTTCCCTTGCTCTACGGAAATAAATGAAGACTATTCAGTGAGAATAAATGGAAGTGATTTATTCTGAGCTTGCTATAGCTGAGAAGTCAGCATCATCACCTGTGCTTGGCAAAGATTCAAAAAGAGGGCAAAAGAGTGGGCAAGTTTTATCATGAAAAAGAGGAAAACTTCAGGTATGCTCTGGTTGAAGATTGTTGGCTTGGCTGGAGATGGGCTTACAGGAAGTAGAGTTATCTTCTGTTATTGGTTCAAGAAGCATCTTTCGTTTTCTTTGGTTGGTCCTGAGTTGGAAGCAGGACAAAAGTTAGGGGAGCTGACAGTTGTCCAAGTCTCTCCTGTTCTAGGTTGATTGCTGTAGACGCTGTAGCTTGCCTGCCTAGATTGGTTGCTATAATGCTGTGGGTCAGAGTTCCATTGTCCTATAAGGTTTGGCTATTGTGTTTTTTTGTATTCAGTCTCTCAGCTCTACAAGGAACAGGTAGGACTAATTGCATACGGCCGTGGGTCTCAAACGTTAACATGCTCAGACTGAATCCCACCCCTGAGAGACAGGCAGACAGACACAAATGCATACGCAGACAATTTTACAACTCGTCCAGTCACCTGTGTCTACGTGTCCCTCCTCTGAAGTTATTAAGCTCTTTGGGAATTTCTCTAAGTCATTGTGTACGGTCAGGGTACTGACTAACACCTAGCAAAGACTGGTGCTTGATAAGTATTTATAGTTTGGTCTGGGTTCTTTTATCAGTATCTTTGGTTGGACTGTGACTAATAGAAAAAATCTGGCTGCAGAGTAGGAAAGAAAGCTCCTGTTGCCTGCTTTGAGTGCTAATTGCCTAAAGCACAGTAATCCCCCTCTCTGAAGCAGAGAAGCAGCACGCAGGGATGACACATTTAGGATAATAGGGTGAGGGAATTGGAGAACATAAAACAAAGAAATGGACCAAGGAGGCCACTTGAACAACTTAAGTCAGTTTGATGCGCTCCGCAGCTTCCCCAGCGCATCGCTGTCCACATGAAAAAGTAAGCTAGACTGAGCTGGCCATTTACAGAATCTGCTCACCGCCTCTCGATGGGAAATAGCATTAACTCTTTGGCAAGTGGTCTGGTCAGGATAAATCAATTTTGACAAAATTGGTTTCATTATTTTCTCTGAGTGGCCAATTAAATGTGATAGTTATTTTTATTTCAGGGGAACTGTCAGTATGAATTTCTTTTTTTTTTGTTAGTATGTATTTCTTACAAAAAATAGACAATGAAGAGATGATGCATTAATGCATTAAATTGTTCATTAACTCATTCATCACCTGACAGTTAATAACTTCGTTTGTAGAGCAGAGGTTATCAAGCGTGGCTACATCAGTGGAATCACTTAGGGAGATGGGGAAGAAGTCCTCATCTCTCCAGGCTATGCCTCAAATCAATAAATCAGAAACGCTGATGGTGGAACACAGGATATTTAAATTTAAAACTCCTCAGGCGATTCCAATGTTCAGCTAGAGTTGAAAGTTGCTGATCTAGATAGAATGAGATCTCCCGATTTAAATTCCAGCAATTCTGCCCATTAAGTGAGCAAGTTGCTTAAGCTCCCTCAGCCTCAGTCTCCTCATCTGTGAAATGGTGAAGGGTGTAGCATCTGTCTCAAAGGGTTTTAGAGAAGATTGAGGAAGATAACACATGAAAATGCTAGGACAGTTCCTGACATATGGTAAGTTATATATTCTTTTACTATTTTAATGTGTATTGCAATGATACTATTTCTATAATGAAGCCCAATGGAAATACAGAAATAATAAAATATAAGGAAATATTTAAATAATTTTAATAGTGAGCAGAATTATATTTTATGCAGCCATGAGGACAAAATCACTGCTATGAGAAAAAGAGAAAACAAGTAAAAGCAGATTCATGGAAGGCACCATTGAAGTAGGAACAGTTTAGTTAGGTCTTCAGTGTTTTCTTCTAATAATTTAATCTAGAAAAAGGAAAGCATTATTCATTAATAACTGAGTTGAAAACCTTATTTTAAACAAAAAAGGACTGCTCAGTTTTTTTTGTTGTTGTTCTAGTTTACTATTTCATTGCTTTTATTGGTGCAGTGGATGTGAATGGGGCACACAGGAAGATATATTTAAATGTTGGTTTCTAGTACACTTTTGGAAAATTCCAAGGAGAAGAAAAAATTTAGTTAAGTTTATGATGTACCTAGCTGCCTGGGAAATAGGGTCAAAACACATCTTGGATAGCCTAAAGACTGCCACGCCTAGTTCTTTTCTGAGGGAAAACCCTCTGACCACAGTCCCTGCTAAGGCAATTGTTAATGGTCAACAGCAGTTTCTACCCAAATAGTCTGGTTCTGCCCATGTATTATCATGCCTAGACACCCGTTTGGTCGTGATATCTGTGGGCAGCCAATTTATGATCAGAAAGTGGTCTGCTGGGGGGTCTATTCTGAAAGCTTTGACTTTCACATGCCTTTCTTGGGAATGGTAAGCCAGAGATAGGAAGAAGTAAGTACTAGTAGCAAAAATTGGAAGATGAATGGAGGGAACCATGAAGTTGCAGAAGATGGGTGAATGCAGAAGCCATAAAGTTTGGGAAAGATATCTTAAGGAAAGCATCATGTTAGTTACTAGTGACAGAAGCTACAGAACAGGAGATGGGAAGTTACAGTCATTTTAAAGGTGTCAGATCAGTGATTTCTACCTGCCAAAGACAAGATTAAATAGCCTCATGCCTAAAGCATCCCTTTTTAGTCTATCCAGTTCCAGAACTAAGTCCTTGGTCTGTGAAGTCTAGAGCTCTTCTAGTACCACCTGAAAGCTGACTGCCTGAGACTATCTTGTTTATTGCCACCTTTTCTTAATTGTCATTCCACCTCCCCCACATGACAGGAGACAACAAGAATGAGTCTGTTCTTGGATAAATGAATGAATGAATGAATGAATGAATGAGTGACTACGCGAATGAATGCACCTAAGAAAAGTAGAACAGGGATTTCTGGGTGGCTAAGTCAGTTAAGTGTCTGCCTTTGGCTGTGGTCATGATCCCAGGATCCTGGGATGGAGTCCCACATTGGGCTCCTTGCTCAGTGGGGAGTCTGCTTCTCCCTCTTCCCCTCTTCCTGCTCATGCTCACTCTCTAGCGCTCTCTCTCTCTCTGACAAAAAAAATAAATAAAATCTTAAAAAAAAAAAAAGTAGGACAAAGAAAATCTTTGCTAAATAGAATCTTAAAAGTTTCATGGATTCCAAAGGAGCATCTGCTTGTGATCAAAGGTCAACCCAAGGTTTGTGGGTTGTTAAACCGGTTAAAATAATTGTTTTAAGTTTAGAGGCCCTGTTAACATGTTAAAATAGTTTAGAGGCCTTGTTTAAGAAAAAAAACTTAAGTACCCTTATTTTCTGTAAAAATATATAGAATTCAATGGGACATGAGTATACGGGAAGCCCTAAAGCTTCAGCTTCATTAGCTTCAGGATGAATCTGGAATTAAATGGAGGGGGAAAAAAAATCAAGAGGAAGATCAAGTATTCCCAACTTGGTCTCTTCCACTGCTTGCTTAAGCCTGACCTGGTAGAAACTTTGGAAATTCTCATGATTTATTGTTAGTCATTCTAAATGACTCTATGACTTTGGCAGTGGGATTGGTCCTCCTTCCAAAACTTTGGTCACATGTGTGCCCTTAAAAAGCTTATATCTCTTGGGGTTATTCTTATGCATCAAGCATTTGTTTATCTTGCTGAGGTTCTAATACATCTTATTGTATTTCAATGAAATATGATATTGATTGTAAAATAATTTTGTTTACTCACTGGTGGTAGTCCAGAACATCTTTACTGAGGTTTGCTTTTCTCTTTGGTACCCATTTATTCCCAAGGGCTAAAAATCTAATTTATTATTATTGATCTTTCAGCATGGTGCAGAAATGCGTTGGATTAGATTTTTTTCATCTTAGTTTAGTTTTATAATTAAGCTCCTATTGAAGCTGAATTGTCAAACATTTTAGTAAGTATTGGAAAGACATGTGTTTATGCCCTTTTCTACTATTTCAAAGTGATTTAAGCCAATGTGAAATTGCTAAAAAATTCATATAATACTTTATTTTGTCTAAAAGTAGTTACCATTTATTTGCTTATACAACAATATTTTATTTAGTCTTCTTTAAGTTTAATATTCTGTTTGGGGGTAAAAAGATGAGTTAGAAATCCATAGATCCTGATTTTAATGAGTAAGGGTTTATCTTTAGATAAAAGAGGAATATAATCTACATGAAACCAACTATTACCTATAGGAGCTTAAGTATGGGCACTTGTACTGACTGCTACTGTATTAAACTGTTTGTGGTTAGAGATGTGAACTGGAAGGTAATATACAGGCGGGATAACAGTGGCACTACGGAAGGAGAGACAGGAAACACCCTGTGGGAGAAGGTGAAGAAAGGTGATGAAAAGCATATGGAGCTGCGGCAGGGACTTTAAGGAAAATGGCCTGGGGGCTGTCTGGGGACCCATGTGGAGGACAGATGAAAATAAAGCTGACATTACTAAGCAGACAGATCACTGGAAATCTTAAGGTTTTCTGTTATACTGGTATAGGACATGAAGTCATTGATGATTCCTGAGTGCGGAAATCACTTTATTGTGCTGCCAAAGATTTAATAATTCTGAATTCATAATCAAAGAGACCCGTGTTCAATTCATGTCAGCAACTCACTAGCTGTGTAACTTTGGGCAAGTTCCCTAACTGTTCCAAGTTGAGTTTCTTCATCTGTAAATGGTAGGATTAATTAATAGTTCTGTGTTTCATAGTATTGCTATGTGTTTTTATTAAAGTAATGAATAATACATATTTAGTATTGGCATCAGAGGACGTAGTAAAAACACAATGTATGATAACTTTTGTCATGATTTCAAAGTTAAAGTCTAGTGTGGTTAATATTTCAATGCTAACCATCACACAAATGGAAAGACAGTGAAAATTTTTGTTTTTTGTTTTGTTTTGTTTTTGTTTTGTTTTAATTTTTTTATTATCATATAATGTATTATTTACCCCAGGGTACAGGTCTGTGAATCATCAGGCTTACACATTTCACAGCATTTGCCATAGCACATACCCTCCCCAATGTCCATATCCCTACCCCCCCACCTCCCAGCAACCCTTAGTTTGTTTCGTGAGTTTAGGAGTCTCTTATGGTTTGTCTCCTTCCCCATCCCATCTTGTTTCATTTCT
>CM052800.1:13757549-13801845 GCA_028533885.1 Nasua narica | reverse complement strand
TCATCTGTTGATGGACATCTAGGTTCTTTCCATAGTTTGGCTATTGTGGACATTGCTGCTATAAACATTCGGGTGCATGTGACCCTTCGGATCACTACATTTGTATCTTGAGGGTAAATACCCAGTAGTGCGATTGCTGGGTCGTAGGGTAGCTCTATTTTCAACATTTTGAGGAACCTCCATACAGTTTTCCAGAGTGCCTGTACCAGGTTGCATTCCCAAAAATTTTTGTTTTGTTTTTAAAATATATTGAATTTAAGATAATAATGAAGCATGTCATTAGATACTACCAGTAAAAACGATGTATATATTTTTAAGTCACTTTATTTTCTTTAGGGCTTTAGATAATCTAGCATAGATTGCACACGTTCAGCTTAACTATAAGAAACAAACTGAGGGCTGCTGGAGGGGAGGAGGATGGGGGATATGGTAATTGAGTGATGGGCTTTAAGGAGGGCATGTGATGTGATGAGCACTGGGTGTTATATGCAACTGAGGGATTGTTGAACACTCATCTGCAACTAATGATGAACTATATGCTGGCTAATTGAATTTAAATTAAAAAAAATTTGCACACACTGTGTACAACACATGAAGGGGAAGTGAAGAATTCAAACAATTAGCAGGTTAATCTTGGTCCTCATTTGTACTTTGTTTGTGTCCTAGAAAACATTGATGAGTTGTGCTTGTTTATTTAAAATGAGTCATTTGAATAATTGCTTTGACTCAGAGAATAGTAGAATTCATGCTGGGAGAGGCAAAAGAGGAGCTTTCATATTGGACACAAACACCTCTGTATAATTACTGTCTCATATGATGCAGCTATGAGTGTAGTTTCACAGATTATGGAAAGGGATCTGATAAGATTGAATCAGGGAGAGGAAGCAGGCTACAGATGGGTATGAACTATGTCAAACTCTCTGGCTTTCCCATTTTCACTTCATCGGTGTGACCAGCCAAAGGAAAGGGGGAAAACTTCTGAATTTTGGACTTGGATGAAAATAGACTCATTTTGATTTTTTGATGGAGGAAGGAAATAATTATGAAATATTACAATGAAGTCAAATGTCCTCTATTACTTGGTATGGTTCAGACAATGTGTGTGTCTGTGTGTGTGTGTATATGTGTCTGTGTTTAAATCACTTAGTGTATGATATTATTTCATTTTATACAAATCATCACCAAACACCCAGTGAGGCAGATGACAAGCAGTAGGAAAGATATTCTTTCATGAGGTTACATGTGGAGTTTTTCAGATTTTTAGTATATCTAGGAATTAATACAGTTTGTTAAAAATGCAAATCTTCAGACCAAGCTCCAGACTTTAATTCAGTAGGATTGGGATTGAGCCTAGGAATCTGAAAATTATTGACCAACTTAGTGACCATAGTAAGACATCAAGAGATTATTGTACATTTAACCTTATTTCTGGTTTGAAATGGATAAATGGATGATGGCTAGGATAGAGTGAACACCATGAGGAGAATCAAAGTAGAGACAAGACCAAGGCAAAGTATTTTGCCCTAGCTTAATAGGTTCTTATTAGAAAAGGTCTCCAGTGTCAAAACCAATTAAAAAAAAAAAGAAAGAAAAAGAAAGGAAGAAAGAAAAGAAAGAAAGAAAGAAAGACAGACAGACAGACATGAGGATTAGAATCCTGAAACCATCTTGGGTTTCAGAATAGGGAAATAATAATAGAAGAGCAATTTTTAGTGGAATGTTGATTTGATGGGATGAGGTATAAAGCTGGAAAGCTGGTTAGAAGGTTTACAATGTCACCTGGCATGTCTGTTTTTGTTCCTTCTTTACTTTGGAAAACAAAACAAGACACTGATACTGATGTTACCTACTCAAGCATTGAGCACTGGTGAAAATATTCATCTCTTATACATGGTTGAATACAATCCCAGAATAGTTCCACATATCCACAATGGGCTGGAGTTGTGTTATTGTTTTCAGAGTTGCAAGAAGACACGTTAAACAATCTCTCCTTGACCAATAGAGCAAATTGTGGTTTTAGAATTTCTTAGCTGAGATTAGGTCCCAGGGAAGTCAAATGAAGTGATTCTTCTGTCCTCTGCACTGACTACATCTTTCCCTTTCCTCTCAAAGAGATACAATCACTCCCTTACAATTCATTCAGTCTTCTAAAGCAAAAGAGAGAAGCAACCATAAACAAGAGGAGAAGAATCATTTGTCAGTTGAAGTAGACAAGGCAGTGATATTCCCCAATGTTTGCCTCAACTGAATTACAGCCCTTGTGAAATTCAACTTGTGAAATTCAACTTGATGAGGTTTTCTTTGTCACTGTTGCTGAAAGAGCCTGTGTCCTGAGAATTCCACCTAGAACTAGATTGTGCTCTTGCCACCTCCAGAGCACCTCATCTCCCTGTGTGGTCAGCAAGGCTCTTCCCCTGCCCCTCTCCATTTGCAGCTCCCCTGTACATTATCAGATATTTCCCTGGAATTTGGACTCAGGGGAACGGAGACTGTCAAACATGTCAAAAATCTTGTTTCTATGATTTAAGAATTGATAGCATGCGCAGAATAGCGTGAAGTATAGAAGACATTCTCCCTGAGAGTTTACAATCTGAGGAAAACATGAAGCCAAGTACAGTCAGATCTCAAAATGGTAGCAGATTGGCTATTTTGATATCAGTGGGATGATATTCTTTTTCTTCCGTGGCTATTAGAGAAAAAGGAAAGAAGATACCAATCCCTGTGGGCTACGTGAGTGAGTAGGGAAACAAGCTTTCTTTTTCTGTGTTTTAATCATTTTTAGGCAAATAAACTACAGATTTTATTTGGAAGGTTGGTAGGCTGACTCAGTTTCTCTAGATAATGGAGAAATAGATAGGCTTTGGGAATTTCAGTGATGTAACCCATCTGCCCCAGAGCCAGGTGGCTCTGGGTCAAACCTCAGTGACCCGGGAACAGTTTACCAACTGACCATCGATGTCAATAATCACAATATTGACACATTACCTGGAGATGTCTTGATAATGCATGAAACCTTCTCCCCTCTCCCTCTCTTCTTCTGTGGCGGGCTGTCTATCCTTATATATTAGTGTCTCTAAGGTGGCACAAGTGCTTGTTCTTACTTCAAGGATATTGGAAAACCTGCCATTTCCGGTCCACTGTATATCCCTTCCACCTCCATCCACATGCAGAATGGAGACCAGTAGACCAATGGACCCAGCCTTGCTTCTGCATTAGACCTCTAGCATGGGGGCACCTGGGTGGCTCAGTGGGTTAAGGCCTCTGCCTTCGGCTCGGGTCATGGTCTCAGGATCCTGGGATTGAGCCCTGCATCGGGCTCTCTGCTCAGTGGGGAGCCTGCTTCCCCCCTCTCTCTGCCTACCTCTCTGTCTGCTTGTGGTCTCTCTCTCTCCCTGTCAAGTGAATGGATGGAATCTTTAAAAAAAAAAAAAAAAAAACGAACTCTAGCATGAAGACTACCCAATAGTATCAGGATTAAAACCCCAAGGTTTAACATTATAGGAATTCAAGGGTAGTCAGGTCAAGATGGATCTTAAAGGATTTTGGTCTTTGGACCCCTCTAATAGCTCTTTTCTCCAAGTCCATTTTACCCTTTCCATTCCCATCCTTGAAGATATCTAGTATCTTAAAAACTCTACTATAATCTTAATTTCTTCATGAGTTTCAGTCCACTAGAATTTCAGATAGATGGATGGATGCATGGATGGATGAATGGATGCATAGATGGTGGATGGATAGAAGAAAGAGATTTGTTGTTCGTCTTTATTTTGTATAAGAAACCTCATTTCTATTTTAATCCTTCCACTGTATATCAGAAATGTAAATTAGTATGCTCTCCCCAACTGTTTCCCTTTTACATAGAGCTTATTAATATGAGGAACTAGTAGGAGCTGGTGGGTACGGGATGGGGATGTGGAACATATGGGATGGAACATTACCTATCTGCACTGCCTCCATTGTGTCCTGTCTCACTCTTCCTACAAAACTTCTTCAGGTCTGGGGTTCTATGAGCCACCCCACCCCACACCTACTCCACCACAGGAGGGTATCAGGAAGCATTCCACGCTCCTGAATCAGTGGTGGGCTAAAATAAACCTACACTCAGCCCCTCGGGGGCATCATCTAATTCCTCTGGTGCCATAGTATCTGAGAGACTGATTCAGGTCAGTCCACATGCAACTCTGGCAGGAGCCTTTTCTGTTTCCACCTATGCCAGATGTAGACCCCAGAGGATTAACAATTGCCTGGGTTTTACACGGAGATGGCTGACTTGACCCTCCTAAACCTCATGCCCTAAAGCTGTCTGGGATTTATATTGTTTCCCTCACTTTCCTACCTATGAATTCAATGCTGGGCAATCTTGACTTTGTCTGAGGTTAATTATTGACTTCATTTGGGGGTAAAGTGCAAGTAAACATTTCTCTAATCCTATATTCTGCTTAAGCTTTTGTCTTATGTCAAAGCCTATGCTACTGAAACTCAAAGTGAAGGATCACTTCTTTTGTTCTTTCTCTTATGTTCTCCTTTTCTTTCTTTTTTTCTTTTTTTCTGATGTTCTCCTTTTGCTGGCTGATGCTGAAGCTGGGAAACGTCTAGAGATACTGAAATACAAGGAATCAAAAACAGAATTAATTAATAAATCAAGATATTATCTCTCTATAGTAGTTACTGAAATATCAGCAAATCAGAGCAGTTTTATAACCTGATGATTAGGAACAATTTTAACACAAAAAGCCCATCAGACTCAAAGGGACAAAAGAACTAACATTTCAATAATTTAAAAAGGAAGAGATGAAAAAAAAAGAACATTTCAAGTCCTATAATGTGCATTGTATAAACACATTAAAACATTTTAATGATTACCTTTAAACTTCAAAACAAACTTATGAAGTATGCAATTATTTTTCCCAATTTAGAGATGACCAACTTGAGGCTCAAAACAGGAAGTAATTAGCTTCAGGCCACTCAACTAAAATGTGCTAGATACAGAATTAAATTTCAGATCTGACAACTGACTTCAAAGTCAGGACTCATGGTGCCACATGGGGTGAGTAAATGACTAAGTATCATCCAATTCATTTGGGGAAGTTATATTTGTAGCAGTAGCAAAGAACTTTTTAAGATGGGGTTGTGTTTCATTTTGTGAGCTAACATTTATTGGATATTTTAATGTACATAACATTATCACAAACAATGAGAAGGAAGATAAAACACCATCTCTGCCATGAGGGAATTGATAAAAGAGGGACAGAGACAACATAGAAAGGATATATGGAAGGCAGTGACAGGTGCTATTATAGAGGAAAACTTTTGTGAAGCAAAGGGAAATTGATCTTGTGCTTTATCTGGGAGAAGTAGGGAAGTCTCCAGAGGAGGTTGCTGTTGAGCTCTTTTGAACAATAGACCCCACTTAGCAAGAGGGAAGTCTAAGAGCTGTGAAGCCCTGAGATATATGCATTAAATAAGGAAGTTTTTAGAGTATATTTAATAATATACATTAACTATATAATAATTATACTTAATTATATCCTGAGTAACATATAAACATTTTTTCTGTGGTTTTCTAGTATTTGTACTGTATTTTAAGTCAATTTTGGTATCTACGATGACACCATTAAGATATGAGGCCGTGTCATGGGAAAACACACTTATGTGGTTCTCAAGAGTCATTTGTGAATCATTGAGAAAAAGTTAAGAAAGTCATTCCACCCAAAGGGAGCTGTTGCTTCATTACATGTTGTTAGAGGTGAAAGGGATTTTAGAAATGTTTTAGTTCAATGTTTCCCCAACTTCAATAAAGTAGAAACCTCCTTCTAAAGGACAAAGTTCTCCGGAATGTCAACTATGAGATTATATTTATTAAAATGTTATTCAAATTTGCACAAAAAGAAAACATGAAACTCTTTATGTTTATAGATCTTAAACTACCCCAAAGCCTAAAACTCACTTATGAATAAAATATAAGAAAATTACCAGGCCAGAGAAATCTAAAATAACCGACATTAATGTGACAGAAGATTATGGTACTGACTGCCAAGAGCAGGAACAAGTTTGACATATTTATTGCCATAGGTCATTGTCAATTTTTCTATCATTTTTCTCTTCCCAAACTCCAGCAAAACATTCAGTGGTACAAGGAGCTGAGATTGTGTTCAAGCTTCCTTGTTACAGATATGTAATTTAGATATGCTCTTTCCTTCTCTCCTCATTAGCCCCCCAAAAGTGAAGTAACATTGTCATGGCAAACATAAAGATGGAAGTCAGGTGACCACATTCAAGTGGTTATTCTGACGATGCAGATTATGCTTTTATTTCTTTTTTTTGCTATTGTCATCAAAATGTAAGCCCCAAATCTAAAATTCTCCATTAAAAAAAGAGCAACAACCAGTTAACTCCTGGAGAATAAATTCTAACCTGATTACTTTAGATGTGGAACTAAATGATCAGTGGCCAAAAGGTTAAATATTGGACCCCGAATTACGTAGTTAACAGTAGAGCTGGAACTGCAGGTAGAAGACTTCATTAGATTTTAGAATGTTTAGTATCATCCTTAAATGATGAATTTGTGTGTTTTAAGTAACAGTCTATAGGTATGAAAAATAACACCTGTTTTTATTATACATTTTTGTCTTACAAAATTTAAGTTCTCACTTCAGAAAAAAGTAGTTTCAAGTAAGTAAGCAATGAGTTTCTAAAAGCATCTAAGATCAAAGAGGAATGCTAGAGGGAAATAACAGGAAAAAAATACATTTCCAGATGCTCCAAAAAACTTGGCTACATTGAAATTTTGTGGGAATTACATCTGAATAATGTCTCCTCTGATTTAAGATCCTGTTGGATGTGGAAAATAATGGTACGCTTGAGAAAAATCCCCAGAATTATCCTTTCTACCATCTACTAAGGATAAAATCAATAACAAATTTTACTTAGGTTTTTATATATTAACTCATGTAACTCTCACCAAAACCCTCCTGAGGACATAAATATATTTCAGTTGTATAGATGAAGAAACTGAATCTCAGAGAAAGTTTATAATTTACCCAAGATCATAAAGCTAGTAAATGAAAAAACTGTTTATCTATCTATCTATCTATCTCTATGTTTATTTAATTTATTTACTTTAGAGAGAGCAAGTGCAGGGAGGAGCAGAGGGAAAGAAAGGGAGAGAGAAGCAGACTCCCAGCTAAGTGTAGAACCTGACACAGGTCTTGATTCCAAAATTCTGAGATCATGACCTGAGTGAAAATCAGCTGTTCAAATGACTGAGCCACCCAGGCACCCCAGAAAAGCATTATTTAAAGCAAAGTTCACTTAACTCCAAATCAGAGTCTGTCCCCCTATATATAATCTATCCCTGCTTGATAATATTTTAGTAGCTTTACCAGCAAAAGTAATATTCACATGCTACAGAGCAAGAATGCAATGCGTGGACTTATATTGTCTATAATAAACATTTCATAAAGGAAAATAGTTACACCATTTCTCTTTTTTCCCTACTAACTTCTCTGTGGATTGACTTGCACTATTCAGACTGCGGATGTCTCAAAGGAATATATTGTAGAAAGGTAACAAAGTGAAACTAGAAAGGGTAAGTCTCTGTCTCAGAGGGACTTTTGCCTGGTGAAGGTAATTAGAGAGAACAGAAAATGTTCTCTGAGCCAACAAAGGCAGCTTTGTTTACAGCTACTATTGTTTTCAAAGAAAATGCATTATGTTTGAAGATTTTAAAAGGCTTTTATTCAGATTTAAAATCAGAGCCAAAAATAGAACTAATTACTTGGGAAATATTTTCTGCATCATTAAAAGAAATTGATTTGTTATTGATTTGTAAGTCATAGACAGCCATGAATTAAATTACACTGAAAACTTCTAAATTTATGTCTTTAACCCAGAACCCTATATTAAGATGTTAGCTAAAGAGCTCTAAGTCAGCCCGGTAAGGTCCTCTTGAATTCAGTATATCTAAGACTGACCTCGTTGTCACTCAATCCTACCGCAAACCTGTTCTCCAAATTTTCTCCCATACATAGCCCATGCCCAATGTCCTTGAATCATAATACCGCATTGATATTAAATAATGCAGTTTATAGATAATTCAAGAGTTTTCCTCTTTCTCTATTCAATCAATATTTATTGAGCAGATACTATGTGCCAATCAGCAAAGCTGATTTAAATTTCTGCCTTAGCAAACATAGCATAGCACATAAAGTAATGATATACAGGTAGACACTTCTTTCCAATGTTTTGCAAATGCTAGAGACATTAAAATCAAACACCAAACAACCTATATTGTGTTACATTATCCTTTGTCAACCTTCCTCCTAAAGAGATACTCTAATTCTTATCTACATGGGTCTAGAAAGGCCATCATCTGCCAAACAAGCCTCCTGGCTCAATATTATGATTTAAGTACACTTGGACCTGCTGACCTTGGATGATTCTTTTGTGCCCCCATCTTTCTACTTCCCTTAGATCTCTCTCCATCATTTTTTAACCAATATCTTTAAAAAGGAACTAACTTCAGTCATTTAAAGATCAGCATACACTTAATCAGAGCTTCTTTTTTTTTTTAAAGATTTGTTTTTATTTAATTGAGACAGAGAGAGAGAGAGAGAGAATGAAAGGGGAGAGGTCAGAGGGAGAAGCAGGTTCCTCTCAGAGCAGGGAGCCTGATGTGGGACTCGATCCTGGGACTCCAGGATCATGACCTCAGCCGAAGGCAGTTGCTTAACCAACTGAGCCACCGAGCCGCCCCCTTAATCAGAGCTTCTATGTTGAAGGCCACCTGTTTGTTATGTAAGCATATAAGATTATTCAAAAACCACAGTAATATTGGTTTTATGACTGTTTTAGTAGCCTTACTGAGATATGATTTATATACCATAAAGTTCATGTTTAGGTGTATAACTGAATACATTGTATCGTATTTAGTTATCACAACAAACTAACAATGGAGCACTTTTATCACCTCCAAAAGAAACCTCATAAGCATTTAGTTGCTATCTATTCCTCTACCTTCCCCATCCCTAAGCTACCACAAGTCTATTTTCTGCCTCTGTATATTTGCCTTTTTTTTTTAATTTTTCATGTAAATGGAATCATACAATATGTGATTTTTTTGTGTTTGACTTTCACCAAGCATAATGTTTCTGGGGTTCATTGTGTTATTGCATATATAAAGATTTTGCTCTTTTTTTATTGTTGAGTAATATTTTCTTATATAGGTATGCCACATTCTGCTCATTTCTTCACCTGTTGATGATCATTTGGGTTGTTTCCAACTTTTGGATCTTATGAATGAAGTTGCTATGAACATTAGCATGCAAATCTTGGTGCAGATATATGTTTTCATTTCTTTGGGGAAGATACTTAGGATTGGTGGCTGAGTCCTATGTTTATATGTTAAATCTATGTGTAACTTTTTAAGATATGCTGTTTGTTTTGTTGGTAAGATTGTCTTGTTTTGATTTTGAGGCATTTGGAGTTTCATGGCAGAAGGGAAATTAACAAAGCCTTCTTGGAAAGCGTGTCATTTTGTCCCATTGTTTGTTCAGCTTTGCATTGGCTGTATGTTCTCAGAACTGGAAAGATGTCCAGGTACAGCATTCTTTGAAAACCCTCTGTCATTCCTGCTCATAGGATGTTCTGATCAGGTTCCTAGCTACTTTTTTACTGCATAAATTAAACCTCTAAGGGGCTTTTGAAACAATTAGAAATCATGTCTTCTTTTTAAGTTAAAATTATTGGAAGGTGAGACAAGAGCATATCAAGAGAAAATCACATGTATATTTATAAACATAAATAATATCTAAAATGTGAAATACAAAGCAATCCATTTTCTACATTCGAAACAAGTATTTTCGAATGAACTCTTGAATAACTAGCTTTAAGATGTGGACTCTGAGCAACAAACTGAGGGTTTTGGAGGGGAGGGGGTGGGGGGGGTGAGCCTGGTGGTGGGTATCGAGAGGGGCACGTACTGCATGGAGCAGGGGGTGTGGTGCATGAACAATCAATCTTGTAACACTGAAAAATTAAAATAAACAAATTTGGGGAGAAAAGAAAAAAAAGATGTCGGATCATGATATTTGTTGGCTTCTGCAGTGAAAGTTGGTATGTTTGGCGTCTATAGGAAGACGCTGCACGAAGACACTGCAGAGTGACAGAGAATATAAAAGCTGAAGGAACTCAGAGCAAGCATCATCTGTTAAACAGGCCACTACCTGCAGAGTGTGCATTAAGGCCCATTTAGAAATAAAATGTGACTATTAATACAATATAAAAAGGTAAACAGAGGATTCTGTAACATATTGATTGTTACAATCTTGCTTTTTTCCCTGTGCAAAGGGAGCAAAGATAGCAGGGTGCTAGGAAATGAGCAGACATGAAATTGGCAGTAAATCAAGAGATGAGAGAACAAGAGTATCCATTCATTACCACTCATCTGGTTAATTGCATCGTTGTGGTTATTGTTCAGTATATTTTCCCCTTATCATAAAAGGTGTTCAGTGTCTCCTCATACATTTTGTATGTGGTAAATTTAAATCCCTCCAGAGAGTCTGTGGATTTTTTTATTTTATTTTAGTAAAGTACAAAGATAAGCCAAGTGACATATTCAGATTTGTAAGTACACGCAGTAGAATATTGTAGTGTATACATTATGTATAAGGATTTGTCCAATTTCACTTTTGCTGGTTTCTTGGGAATTTTTGTTGTAGCATCTGTGCTGAATATTCTTGGCCATTATATGCAACAGTGCATCACAACTAAGCAGCTGTGGATACATACAAAACTCTTCCAAAGTAACACCTGCGATATCTGCCTTTTCTTAGCTCCCCATAGAGAGAATCTTATTTATTTCAGTGACTTACATATTACAATGAAATAAAGTCAAATACATTGTGGGAGTGGGGAAAGGTTAGAATTTCCCTGGGTGGTTGTTAGCCATGAGACAAAAATGGAGAAAACATTAATTCTCAAACTAGATTATTTTTCTTACACACTAATGAAGTATTGGGTATACATTCAGAGTATTAGTTTATATTCTAGTTATTGCAAAGCAACTAGTGCAATTATTTTTTATTTCATTGATGTTTTAATTGAACTAATGTGAGTGAATTTTACTTAATTGATACTTGTTTTTAAAGACACAAGTGTTTTATTTTTAATTTTGTATCATGTCTACATCGAGACTGATAGTGACAAGATACAATCAAAAAGACGTTAAAGGGAGTAAGGAAATGTCTAGCCTTTTATTAATCTCCAGAAAGAGGTTAATATAAATACCTTCATGTAAGACAAGCCATCTTTAACCATATGTTAATGAAGTGAAACCCCTCTGGAATTTTCCTTGCCTGGAGACTCAAATCAGGGATTTTCCACACTACCCCACTAATTCCCTTCCCTTTTTATCTACTTAGCTCTCCAAGCTACTCCAGGAGTGATCACACATGCTCACACATCACTTCCCAAACTAGTTACTATTTGATCCCCTATCTTAATTAATTAATTAATTAATAACCCTACTATCCTCTCTGTTATGTGTATTTGAATAATTAGAGTCATTTTTAATCTTCCCCTTGTGCTCTCTTGTGCCCCATAGCCAACTAATTTCTGAATTTTAGCGTTGTCTGTTGTAATGTTTCATATAATTGCTAAAATTTTTCCATCCTATTACTTCCATCAAGAGGCAGTACCTGTAAAGGACACAGACTCCAGGGTCCTAAGTGTAGATCAGGCACTCCCTAGTTGTATAAATTTGGGCAAGTCTCTTATCTTTTTTATCTTTATCCTTATTTCTTCTTCTGTGCAATGAGTAAGTTGATGCTGGTCATTAGCAGGAGGCTTCAGTTCTTCTCGGTGTAGACCTTTGTGTAGGATTGCTTGAGTTTCTTACAGGTGGCAGTAGGCTTCCCCCAGAGTGAGCAATCCAGGAAAGTACCAGGCAGAAGCCACAATATCTTTAATAACCTGGTCCCAGATGTCAGACAATTTCATTTCTCTGATAACCTATTGGTTACATAGGTCACTGTGGGACCTTGCCCATAGGGTGTGAAACCAGGAGCCAGGCTCATTGCCACCATCACGGAGGCCAGCTAGCTAGTCTTTAGTTTTCTGCCTTACGTCCAGGTTTCCTTTCTTCTCTTGTGTTACGCTACCAATTAACCTTTCCCTCTCATCTCTTGCATCTCCAACAATCTTCCAGCCATTACCAACCAGAGCTGCCCCTTATCATTTCCTATGAACTTCTTATACACTTCAGATATTAACTCTTTCTCAAATGAGATGTTAATATCTTCTCTAATCATATCCCTTTGCTTTAGATAATAGTTTTTATTGCATGAGAAAGTTTTAATCTTTCTGCAGTCAAACCTGTCCATACTTCTGTTGTGATTTCTTCCATCCTTCTATAAAAATACTATTCCTTTAAGAAGCTCATAAATATAGTTCTGTTTTAGACTAGAAGGTTATTTATTATTTTCAAATAAAGTTTGATTCACATGGAACTTGTTTTTCCATCTGTTATACAGTATAGATCTAAATTAATTTACTTAAGCTTTTTAAAAAGTTTTTCATGTTACCTATTCTACCTTATTTTCATTTTATAAAATTCTACTGGTCTCTATTTAATGGCTATATTTTTTACAAATAGAACATTAATTATCTTTAAAGTTTTGTCACCTTTATTCCATAATGTCTCTAACTCAATGTCTCTGAAAAATAGAAACTAGGTTTATAAACATGCGTTTGACTGAGCTTGGTCAAATAAGCATTCTCTCTTTTGTGTGTGTGTGCGTTTGTGTGTGTGTGTGTGTGTGTGTGTGTCCCACTGAGATCACAAATCTTGAAGTCAAAAGAGCTCTTTAGGATACACTGATGTTGTCCTTGTGATGAAATTTCCTACTTCTCTTCCTGGGGTACAATGTTACGTTAATTCAATTGTTTTTCTGATTTTATTTTATTTTATTTTTTAAAGATTTTATTTATTTATTTGACAAAGAGAGACACAGTGAGAGAGGGTACACAAGCAGGAGGAGGGAGAGAGAGAGAAGCAGGCTTCCCGCGGAGCAGGGAGCCCGATGCGGGGCTCGATCCCAGTACCCGGGGATCATGACCCAAGCCAAAGGCAGATGCCCAACGACTGAACCACCCCGGCACCCCTGTTTTTCTAATTTTAGAAGGCCGTTTGCATTCAGCTTGTTTTGACCTTTAAATCAAAAGAAAAATGAGAGTCAGTGCTTTTATTATTGGAATACAAGTTAAGTCACATTCTGATTGTTAATTAAGGGCCATTAAGAAGGTGGCTTATTTTCCTGCAGATTTGATGCCAGTCATGCCTGGATTTGGAGACACCATGCTACCCATTATGGAGAGTGATCTCCAGTTTTTTCGTTTCTTGTTTGTTTGTTTTTGAATAATCTCCGGTTTTATGAAGTGTCACATACAACATAAAAGTGTTTTGTAAACAATATTGACTGCTGAAATCTTAAGAATTTTATTGGAGAAGGTTTCAAAAACAGCCCTCTTGGTAGGAAGAAAATGATTTATTCAGGGATAAACTTTTCTAAGTATATATATATACACATATATATGTATATGTATAGCCTTTTCAGTTATTTATCTCTAATTACAAAGTTGCCTCAAAACCTGTATATTTTTTAGGTGTGCTGGTGGCAGGGTGCTTGTATGCTTTTGAATGATGGGCTCTAACCCCTATCCTATACTTCTGCATAATAAATTCTTTCCTGGTGCCTTCAGATGATTTTAGCTCACATGTCTATAATGGTGGTCATCATATTATATGACATTTAGTCATTTATGGCACTGTTTCCAGACTAGGTTGCAAGATGGTACACACCTGAGAAGTTTAATAGGAAACTGGCTAGTCATTTGCTTGAGCCACCTGGATATTTTTTTATTTCCATCATGAAGCCATGCTCCCTGTTACCGCCCTTTATCTGGGACCACAAGGCCTGAAAGGGAAAGAGAAGCACAGTGTTTGCTCTATCATTGGTTCACTCTCCTTGTACTAACAAGTATTGCCAGAAATTTCTATATGTGATTAAGAATGGCAATAGGAGGGGAGGAGTCACAAGAGAAATTTAAACAGATGGCTCTGAATCCATATACTCGCTCAAGTTTATTCTTTAGCCATAATATATATTTGCAAAACAAAGTAGCTTTGTCTTAAGAACAAAACAAAACAATACAAACAAACAAATAAAAAGTTGACTGCTCTGGGTTTGAAACTTGTAATGAACTATATATGTAATTTGAAAATGGCATATTTTCTGGCCTGGCGAATTAAGTAGATGACTGTCCTTTTTGACCAACCCCTGCTGAAGGATACAGAGACATTAGTCCTTTAATTCATCATCTTTGAGAGAGAAGATAGTGCTCAGTATGCTTTGGGGATAGTAATACCTACCTAGTGTTTTGTGAAGATTAACAAAGTTGATTCATGGAAAGTACCTTTAAATTGATTCATGGAAAATGCCTTTAAGGAGGTATATAGCAAATGCTCACATAGTGGTGGTTCTTCGTAGTCACTACATTATTGCACAGACATACAGGATTGAGTAAACCAGAACCTACAAAACGCTGGTGATAGTAGATATTGTATAGGTTGCAGGGTTTGACAAACCTGAGTTTGAATTATAAATCTGCCATTTATTTACCCTGTAACTCGGTAACTTGGGCAGTTACTGAGTCTGAATCTTAGTTTCCCCAACAATGTATTGGCGATAGCAATAGCTCTTTTTCATGGTTATTAGAATTACATGAGGTGTATGTAAAATGTGCATCCATATGTAACATAGATGGCACAGAACCTGAAGCATTCAGCAAAAGGAATTCCTTCATTTAGGGATTGAAAGACCTAAGTTTATGTTTCAGTCTTTTCATTCATTAGCTAGCACATCTTCATGAAACTACTTTATTCTCTTAAGCCTCAGTGTCCGCTTCTGGAACATGAAGATTGAGATGAAATGGTAGTCGGTATTTACACATCTGTTTACTCTACCACTTACCCTATTTTTATCAGCACTTAGCTTTGAAAATATAATTATTTGTTAATGTGATTCTTTTATTACCTTATTTTAACTCTTAGAGTTATTCATCTTTTCATATCCAGAGCCTAGCACAGTGCCTGCACATAAAATTTGCTCAACAAATGCTGAGTGAATAAAAGAATGAATGAAGGCATGAGTAGAAGCATATGTATTTTCACAAGAATGGTGCATGAGCAATATTTAAGGACAGAGAAGCTATGACTGTCCTCACTTCAAGCTAGAGCCAGGCATTAGAAAATTTGAAGTTGGTTGAGCAAAAAATCCCCAAGGATATTAAAGATGAATAGCTTTTTCCTCTACATGAAATTATTGCTAACGCAATTACATGTGTCAAAATTAAGTTTACTTTTACTGCCATTGCAGTGCAAGAGGTAATTGGCACTGGTTCTATTAAAATTGGTCTGTGTTTTCTCTATAATTTTTGTAAATTTAGCATAGTAATATTTTCTCATTAGTCATTTAACCAATTTTTTCACAAGCAAATTTGAGGGGAAAGAATGTCGTTTGTAATGTTTTAACCTTGTAATACACATTTGATTTCAACTCTGATTGCTTTTCAAAATGAAATACAACAAATGATACTCAGGTTCATAATGTAAAAATCTATTTTGAGGTTTATTTTTAACAAAAAACAAAACAAAATTATTGCCATTAAAAATGTCTATGATTAAGAATAATTTGAAAATATCTAGGGGAAAAAGAAAGCTCAATAAATAAAACATATTAAAAATAGAAGGCTCTACCCCTTTATTTTCATCTGTTTACTACTTTTATCAAAAACAGTACATTTCACATGCATTTGTCTTTAAACAAAGTCGTCTGAAGGCAAGTTTATGTCTGTCACCTGCCTTTTGGGGATGTCTATTGTACCTTTTTTAAAAACATTCATGCCTCAGAACTCTGCATTGGGTCTTCTCTTGTCCTGTTTCAGCAAAATATGTCTGTTCCATAGCTTCATTCATTCAATAACTAATCATTTAGCAACTAGATATGCATCACATTCTGATATGTGAAGCCAACTGACATCATCCTGAAGGCTGCCCTTATGGTGCTCAGAGTTCAGTGAAAGAGATAAATATTATACAAACAAACATACAAGTAAATAATATGAAGACAACTTGAGATGAGTGCCATGAAGGAAGAGAACAGAGCATGTGTTTGAGAAAGAATAGTGGCAGGAACAAGGTAGGGAGGCTGCTTACTTAAAATGGAAAGATTGCTGAACATCTTTCTGGGGAAAGGAAGTCTATACAGAAACTTATGGAACAAGGAGTTGGAGCAAAGATGGAGGGCATTGAGTTGCAGCCTATTTCAGGTAAAGGAAGAAAGGGGTAGGCATATTTTAGGATAGAAAATGTGAGTAGGTATATCAGAAGGATAGAAAGTAAGGAGTGTGTGTGTGTGTGTGTGTGTGTGTGTGTGTGTGTGATGTAACATAAAAGAAATAGCAAGGATGAGGGTTTGAGTCAGTGTGATAAGGTTTGCATTTTGAAATGACCACTCTGGATGAAATGTGGAGATTAAATCAGGTCCAAGAATGTAAGGGAAGACACCAGTTAGGAGACCACAGCTTCAGTAGCCCAAGAATGAGGTGATGGCTCCACGGACTAAAGAGGGAGTGGGAAGGATGGAGAGAAGTGTACAGATTTGAGATATGTTTTGGTACTTGTTGCCATGTGGCCTCCCTCTGTTAGGGCCCGTGATCAAAGGAACGAAACTGAATCAAAGCGAAAGTTAAGCAAAACTTTATTTCGCACCAAGCATCAGGAATCAGACTGACCGGTCAGGGCCGTCTCGAAAGAGAGCAACCCCGCCTAGCCTTACAGGCTATCTTTTATAGGGCAAAACCACAAATCTCACCACAAACCTCAAGTTATGTGGCTCCTAGCTGATTGGATATTTCCACCTGTCTCAGCCTGCTAGGGCCGGTACCCGGAACCGATACTAGGAACTGATTGTCTTGGCCTGCTAGGGCGTCTCGACCTGCTAGGGCATTTATTCCCGGAATGAAGTCACTTAGATGTAAACAACAATATGGCTACCTAAGCAATATGGAGCTGGTCCGGCTAAGCAGGCCCTAACAGTTAAATAGGCCCTAGCACCCTCATTTTTTTCACTTTTTAACATCTGAAAACTGGATGTGTCCTTTAATCATCAATGGCATTTCATGGTTTAATTTCCAGCATTATTTTTCTTTCTTAGTTGTGCTTAAAATAATGATACATGGTACAGTTGATGACACCTTAGATTTAATGGAGTACGGTAAAACTTGTGAAATTTTATGAAGGATCATGGACTTAATTTCCTTAATATAGTTTCATTTTTAATTGAGATATCTAAATTTATAGTAGGATATGACATCATATGAGGAAATAATTTATTACCAAATATTTATTCGTTCATTTCACAAATATTCAATGCATTCCAGGCACTGAGAGGGGTTCTGGGAATACAATGGTGAATAAAAGAATAAAATAAGAATACCTGCCTCTTGGGACTTCTAGTGTGGCCTGGAAGATAGATATTTGATGAATAATAAATGCTGTTGAGCTCTTTGAAGAAGTATAGCATGCTATGGCAGGGAAGAGAACATGTGCCTGATCTTGTTTTGGGAGAAAAAAGTTCTTGAGGAAATGGTATTGAATCTGAGACCTGAAAGATAAGGAGTTAAAATGGAGAAGGAGAGGGAAATTATCCAAATTCTGTTTCCTAATACATTTGAATAATGGAAATTTTAGTACAGCTGGAACCCAGAGGGAGAGAGAGAGGGAGAATGGGTAAGTGATGAAGGATGAGGCGAGGGAACACAAGAAAACAGATATTGCTGGGTCTTATCATCTTATGGATAATGAGAAGGGAAAGAGGTTTATATAATAATCTTATTTGTCATTAAGGTCTGGCAATCACAGTGTGCAGAAAGCATTTGGAGGGTAGGGAATGGAAATTAAGAGTAGACATATGGGTCTGTCTGGGTGGCTCAGTCCTTAAGTGTCTGCCTTTGGCTGGGGTCATGATCCAGCGGTCCTAGGTCCTTGCTCAGCGGGAAGCCTGCTTCTCCCTCTCCCACTCCCCCTGCTATGTGTTCCCTCTCTCGCTGTGTCTCTCTCTGTCAAATAAATAAAATATTAAAAAAAAAGGAGATGCATGAAGCCACATAATACAGAGAGACAATAGTGGCAGTCCTTTAGCAGAAATAACTGGACAGATACAAGAGATATTTAGAAGGTAGAATCCCCAGGATCAACCATTCTGTATGACCATCCCAATCTGAGCATTTAAAGTTCCACATTCCAGAAAATCCTCCAGTCCCAGGCAGATCATGATGTTTGGTCATTTTAGATGAGAGAGTGAGAAATCTTATTAGACTCCTATGTTTCTGGCTTGAATAGTGAAGTAGATTACAGCACCACTTCCTGTGTCAGAACCCTGCAAGGGGCCAATTTTGAGTGGTAATGGCTTATGGATTTGAGTTGCCAGTGAGACAACTAAGTATACATTTGGATATAAATGTCTGGAATCAAAAGCAAGATTAGTGCAGTGATAGACATTTAGGACTTGTGGATTTAAGTGGTCAACGAAGCCATGGATTTACGAAAAAAAAAAAAAAAGAAGAAGAACTAGTGAGAGATTATATTGACTGAAATGAGAAGTACATATCCTGAATATTTTCAACTTTAAATATCTGATAAAGAAAAGTCAGGAAAAAAATAACACATTGAGTAGAGTGGCTAGAGAGCGGAAGAATCAAAAGAAAGAAAGACACAATGATCCTTTCAAGGGAGTGATGAGTTGTGTTGAATGTTATTAACACGTATATGTGATGATAACTGAAATTCACTGGATCCTGAAACATTAGAAAGGAAAATGTTTGTAGACTGATTGAAATATAAACATGATTGGGTTGAGATTATGTTGTGAAGTAAGTGGGGGTGAGGATATGGAGACAGCAAGTGAAAGCTATTTTAAAATCTTTAACTATAACACATATAAAGAAGCTATCACCTAAAGGAAAGTAGGGAGAATTTTCTTTGGTTGTTTGAGATAATTTGAGCCAACAGAGACAGAGAACTTGAAGAAATTGGAGACAGAGAACATGGGGTCTTAAAAAAAGAAGAGAGAGAATCTAGAAAGAAGACAAAATATTTTCTCTTAGCTATGAAAAAGGATGCCTTCCTAATTATAACATGAGGGAAGGAAGAAAGGAAAGGCACAGGGATACATTTCAGGGTCACGATTATATATAAAAGCATGCTACATAAGGAACTGTTAAAGCATTCATGCGTAAACTTATGCTTCATGAGAAAAAGTACAGTAAGCATCCCAGTGAATGATTATTATACATCATATTTTCATAGTTGCCTCTACTATAGTTTTACTATCTGAGGAATTATTTTCAAAATTTTCAGTAACAAGTATTATAAGCAAATTTATTGTTAATCTAATATCTGCCAAACGTTCATGGTGCCATAAAGGACTTTGCAGTGTACTGGTACCAAAGGAAATAGGAATTTAGACAGATCACTGCAAATCACTGCAGATTTGTCTAAATCACTGATTTAGACACATCACAATTCACCGCAATACAATCTGACAAGAGGTGGGACTACGGTGCCATGGAAGTAGAGAGCAAGGAGCAGCTTCCTAGAGGAGTCCCATGAATTAGGTTACAGGTTAGTCACCAAACTGAGACTGAAATAACTTTGATGTTACCATATAGAATTGCAATTCACTCCAAGGGTGGGTACATAGAAAGCATAGCATTGCTCAGTTCTATGAGATGAGGCCGGATCCATACTTTTATTACTTTGTTGCTCCATTATATCTATATGATAGAAACTGGCTCCCCACCACCATATCCTTGTTTCAGTGCACAGGATGGGGGTAGAGGAAATGGAGGGCATAATCTGAGTGGTGAGCACATTGTTTATGCTCAGATTCCATATGAACAGCTAAAACTCTATTATCATGGGAGAGGAGGAGAATCCTTGCCAGAGGCAAACCACCCATCTTTCACAGGTGGTGGACATTGATTTAAATTGTCAAGGACATGAGGAATTTTTAAGGACAGTAAGAGGTCTCTGGGATAAAGGACTAACCTATGTAAAGGCTAAGGTAATCAAAAATTTAGCAATCACTATGCCACACATTTTGTAGCAAACTCATCCAATGCCTGCATCACTTCCCTTAGACCACATCTAATATCAGCAGAAGGTATGGTGGACAATTATACAGGAGCTCAGACTGACCTTGCAATGCCAGGATTTTACCCCATTGTTCACTGCATCTTTCTAATTCAGCTTCCTAGCCTAAGGTGATGTCATAGGAGCTTCCTTAGGCTGTCTAAAAGTACAGCCTAGAAGTAGAGAGGAACCAACAGATTCAACCAATGATGGAAGGATAAAAGCTTTATCTTTCTGGATAATTCTGGGAGCACTGAGTCAGCAATTCACAGGTCCCAACACATCTGAGCTCCTGATTCCTCAACAGCAATGTTGGCAAGGCACATTTTCCTCCACCCCTGTATCACTCACTACTTTCTCATTTTTGCTTCCAGAGATTACCTCCTCAAAACACTATGAAACCACTCATATCCAATTCCTTGTCTCAATCGTTTCTTGGCCTTTTGGCTAAGATCAAGTGCAATTCCTTGTCTCAGGCTCTGCCTTCATGGAAGCCCCAACCATTCGATCAAATAGAACAGAAGCCCTGATGAGTCAGAATAAATTGCTGCTTTGGCCTCATCACTGTATCCCTACTCAACAGCATCTGTGTATAAAACCATGGAGCCGGGAGTGGGTGATTTCAAAAAGCCTCAAGAATTACGTAGAGCTGTAACATAGACTCCATGATAAGGAAAAGCAGAGGAGTCTGCAGCAGTATGTAAGGCTTAAATTGTAAAAGTATGTTAATGTAGGTATTATACATTTATAGAATGTAGTTGCTATATAATACAGATGCAATGTATTTAAATTGTGTGTGTATACGTATGTGTGCACACACACATATACACACATAGTATGAGATCTATAATCTTGTGAAATGACAAGAAACCAACAGTGGTAAAATTTTTTTCTGTTTTTTTTTTTTCCTTGGTGCTTTTATGCATTTTAGTAGAGCGGTCATATGTTCTGATTGAGTTTCAAGAAAGTCTGTGTTAAGGGCGCCTGGGTGGCTCAGTTGGTTGAGCAACTGCCTTCGGCTCAGGTCATGATCCCGGAGTCCCGGGATCGAGTCCCATATCGGACTCCCGGCTCTGCGGGAAGTCTGCTTCTCCCTCTGACCTACTCCCCTCTCATTCTCAGTCTCTCGCTCTCTAATAAAAATAAATAAAAATCTTTAAAAAAAAAAAAAAGAAAGTCTGTGTTAACCATAAATTTTAGGGAGCAATTCTGTAGGAAGAGAGATTTCTGAAGAGGCTATTTTGGGCAAAGAAAGTGGGAGACGGGGATCCAAATAGTGGCGGACTGGAGCCACAACACTGCAGATGGAAAGAAGGGAGTATATATTCTAGAGAAAATGGATGAATTGAAATGATGTTAAAAATATATGACAGTTGAGAGGCAGGTCAGGGAGTTATGGGGGGGTGGGGAAGAGAAATGAAACAAGATGGGATGGGGAAGGAGACAAACCATAAGAGACTCCTAAA
Source organism: Nasua narica (assembly GCA_028533885.1). Taxonomy (NCBI): domain Eukaryota; kingdom Metazoa; phylum Chordata; class Mammalia; order Carnivora; family Procyonidae; genus Nasua; species Nasua narica. The sequence goes on along the minus strand of CM052800.1, from coordinate 13,780,128 downwards.
CTCACAAAACAAACTAAGGGTTGCTGGGAGGTGGGGGGGGGTAGGGATATGGACATCGGGGAGGGTATGTGCTATGGCAAATGCTGTGAAATGTGTAAGCCTGATGATTCACAGACATGTACCCTGGGGTAAATAATACATTATATGTTAATAAAAAAAATTAAAAAAAAATATATGACAGTTGGTCTTACAAGGCACCAACTAGCAAAACTGGACTTTACTGTAGAGCTGTACTGTGGCAGAACTGGTAGCTTCCCGGCTGATGGGCAGCCCGAATGTGAAAGGTCCGACCAAGAAGCACCCCCATCTTTTCTCAGATCTACTAAGATTCCCCCCAGTTTTCCAGCTGACATGGGAAAATGGAATCCTCGTCCTAAGTCATGCCATTTAGATTTATGTATTGCCCCACAATTCCCATTTCTCACATTTTAAGGATTTCTGGAAAGTTCTATTTTAATAGCTGGAAAAAATAACAGAATTCACCTTTGATGACTCACTCATGGTTACCACCACCCCCTGAGGACTATGCACATTCACCACTGCATTTCTCACTTCCCTTTTCTTTTCAGCATGTCACAAAGGCTGGCTAGTTCCGACATGCTGATAGAACTAAACGTGCATGTCAGAGCAGGTGTTAGCACGCCGACGAGAATTCAGGCAAGAATTAACACTTCTCTCAGGATAAATGACCTTTTATTCTTTCCTGAAATGTCCCAGTTCTGCTGGAGCTGCTGCCAAGTCAAGTTGATTTGTTCAGCAAATAACTATTGACCACAGGCTATCTCCCGGTAATCAGAATATCTGGGCACAAGAAGGTAGAAAAAGGCAAACTGTATGACCATGAGGAGCCTTACAGGCTTCTGCAGAGGTAAAATGCCCCTGTATTTCTTACAGTTTATCTATGTTTCCTATTACCTCACGGGGCTAGAGGGAGCATGCTGTGTTTTTACATTACAATTTCCCCTGCCACCAATTTCAGAATTTAAAAGAGGAGAGTTGTTATTAGTTTCTGTGGCTGCCATGATAAATCACTACAAACTTCCTAGCTTAAAACAACAAAAATTTATTTTCTCACAGTTGTGGAGGCCATAAGTCAACTTAAGGTATCAGCAGGGCCGCACTCCTTGCAGAGACCCCAGGAAAAATCCCCTTCTTTTCTCTTCCAGTTTCTGGTAGCTGCAGGCATTTCTTGGCTTGTGGCTTCTTTTTTTTTTTTTTTTTTTAATTTTAATTATTTATTTATTATTAACATATAATGTATTATTTGTTTCAGGGTTACAGTTCTCTGAATCATCAGTCTTACACAATTCACAGCACTCCTCATAGCACATACCCTCCCCAGTGTCCCTAACCTAACCACCTTATTCCACCCCACCCTCCAGCAACCCGCTGTTGTTTCCTGACATTAAGAGTCTTTCATAGTTAGTCTCCCTCCCCCGCTTGTGGCTTCTTGACTTCAAGTTTTACCTATGTAGTCATATTACCTCCTCCTCTTCTTTTTTTTTAAGATTTTATTTATTTGTTTATTTGTTTGTTTATTTATTTATTTATTTATTTGACAGAGAGAAATCACAAGTAGGCAGAGAGGCAGGCAGAGAGAGAGGGAGAAGCAGGCTCCCTGCTGAGCAGAGAGCCCCATGCGGGGCTCGATCCCTGGACCCTGAGATCGTGACCTGAGCTGAAGGCAGAAGCTTTAACCCACTGAGCCACCCAGGCGCCCCTACCTCCTCCTCTTCTGTGTGTTTGTCGCTCTCTAGAGGAAGAAACCCAGAGGGAGACATATCTTTATCTGATAATACACGTGATTGCATTTAAGGACCATCTGGGTACTCCATAATAAGCACCTCTTTCTCAAGGTCCTTAACTTAACCACATATGCAAACACTGATTTTCTGAATAATGTACCCGTCATGGTTTCTGGGGTTAGGACCTGGGCATATCATTGGGGAGGGGGCATAATTCAGTCTACTAAAAGAATAAAGACTAGGTATTTTGAGAGAAAGACAGAATATGAATCTTCCTCAAGAATAAAATAGTCAGGGGTGCCTGGGTGGCTCAGTTGGTTAAACATACGACTCTTCATTTCTGCTCAGGCCATGATCTCAGGGTCATGAGATACACGAGGGGCATAGAGCCTCTCTCCCTCCATCCCTCCTCACCCCCTCTTTCTCTCTCTGTCTCTTTGTTGTTCTCTCTCAAAAAAAAAAAAAAAGGAAGAAAATAATCTGATGAAGCTAAGAAATTAGTCTCTATGAAGAGTCAATTCCTACCTTTGCCTGATTAAGAAACACAGGGAAAGGAAATAAAGGGGAGAACAAAATCAAGTTAAGATCAATATGATGTACAATAAAGACCACACACTTTGAAATCAATAAGACCTGCATCCAAGTCCCATTTAAATGATTTACTAGCTCTGTTTCTCTGGAACTATCTTTAATGTGGCAATAATAATGCCTAAATGCAGAGTTTAGCATGTGAGCTTAGCACTCACATGAAATTATATATATGACGTATTATAATTTACATTTTATATCTAATATAATTATAATAGATTAGATATAATTATAATAAATTGTATATATAATTTACATAATAAATATCATGTCCTGGCACAGAATATGGCACACAGTTAGGATCCCACACGGTCATTTCTCTCAGAAGTGTTCAATGCATATTAGGTATAAGCAAATTTTCCTTCTGAAGGAAACAGAGTCAGAGCCCTCTTCTTCAGGACTTACTGATTTAGTAATAGTGGCTTAGCCCATTGCTCACCATGTTTTCATTTCTGATAATGACCTGATGTAAACTTTTTTTCTTCCTGTAACACTTTATTACTTCTGCCTCTTGCCCCAGACACTGTAAATCCCCGTGGTATCCAAGAGAAGAGGAAGGAAGATGACTCTTTAAGGAGATGCCTGTGCTCTTGCTGTCATAAAGCAAGAGGTTGGGTTAGAATATTACACAGGCTTAAGTTCATCACAACTCATGATAATCCAAATGATCTGTTAATGGAGTTGCTCTTTGAGTTATATATCGTTTTAAAATATAGGGCAAAGGGTACATCAAAGTCTACACAAATTCTCTGGGGTGTTTTTTCTCCTAGTAGCTTTCTTTGCTTAAGTGCCCCTAATGACACCCTCCAATGGAAATGGAAGTGTTTGGCTAATGCATTCTCAAAATGGAAGTTGTCAACTCTTAGGGGAGTCTTGTGTGTCTTGATGAGCTATCAACCCTTGCCTTCCTTTAAGCACTTAAAAATCAGCATGAGAAAAAATCATTACAGTTATTTCTAACACAGCAAAAGAGAAATTAAAAAAAAAAATCGCTAACATTGAAAGCTAAACAAATCTGAGAAAGTCAGTTCTGCATTAGCAGGATCAATTCAGAGCCACTAAAAAATAGTAGACTGCTTGTCTATGAAAGCATCAGCAAACCACCTTTTCAAAGGACAGTTACTTTTTCATTATGAGATTAGTGGCATCAGAAAGGGAGGTTTACCTTTTCATTTGACATAGAGCTTTGAAAAGCTTGCAAGATGAAGACATGGCTTCCTCAGTTATAATATATGCTGTTTTTAAAGATTATCTTTAATATCTTTTTTGATCTTCAGCATCATAATGTATGAGCCATTGTGTTTTTCTATTTTATGTTAAAAAATGCCCTAATTATTTTAACTGAAAAGTCAGTGAGCTGTTCGATAGAATGAATTACTCTTCCCCGAGTATAGCATGCATAGAATGTAAATAAAGACTGGTGTTTGTATCATGTAATTAAATTACAGATATTATGCTGGAATGTCAAAATAGTGATAAAAAGCAGAACCATGTGAATCGGCTTATTTTTAGAGCCACTAAGTCAGAACTTATAAGGTTTAGAAGACTTAATTTCCCTCCTTCTCAATAAGTAACTTTTTCTTCCACAGTTTTAAAAATTGGGACTGCTTGGAGAATAATTTCAAAAAAAAATACCACCAAGGTTAATGGCAGCTGATCTTAATTGGATTTCATTTCTTTTTTTTTTAAAGATTTTATTTATTTATTTGACACAGAGAGAGAGATCACAAGTAGGCAGAGAGGCAGGCAGAGAGGGGAGGGGGGGAAGCAGGCTTCCTGCTGAGCAGAGAGCCCCATGCAGGGCTCGATTCCAGGACCCTGAGATCATGACCTGAGCTGAAGACAGAGGCTTTAACCCACTGAGCCACCCAGGCGCCACTGGATTTCATTTCTTATGCTGGGCCAGGATATAACCCTACAGTAATTATCAGTGTTTTGAGACTAACTTTAGATGTATGCAAAACATAAACATAACCACTTATGAGAATATTAATTTTAGGTCTTTAAATACTGATTTCCATGGTAATTGTTTTTGTACTTTTTTCACTCTATTTCTAAAATACTGATCAACTGACCAGTATTATCAGAAAACCCTCTGAAGTCAACTTTTTAGCCACATATGACAGTCTTAATGGAAAGGTTCTAGAAATTCAGAAATGAGAGTTTCTACCATGTCTTTGCACAGCACTAAAATTCAGTCCCTATAGCATCATGCTTCTTAATCAAAGAGAAGACTTTCAGAGGGGACTTTATAAAATATAATTTAGAGTATAATAATTAATGAAAAAGCAATCTTAATCAAACATGGGCTTTAAATTAGGGTTGAACATCTAGATTAAAAAATTCTGAATCCTGTCAATTATTTGTGGAGCATATTTTCAATGACACTCTTGTAGGTTTTCATTAATTCTTGATACAGATGTTGCTAACACCATTCAGTGGGTGATTTACTTTGTTTCTTGAAAACACCATTGATACTTCAAAATATGTTTATCGAGTACCTATAATATGCAAAACACTGGCCCAAAAACTGTGGGATAATGAAATTAATATAAATAAGCAAATGAAACACCTATCAGTAACTCTTTGCAAGATCTTATCTCTTAGAGATTATTCAACATGTATGAAAGTGATTAAATAAAATTTAAAATTGCCAAGTGCAGTACAAAATTATAAAGAGAAAGTTCTCTTTGAATATAAGGAAGAGAGATCTTAATGTTCAGAAAAGGAGAAGTAGACATTTTTTTGTGAAAGAGATGACATTTGAACTGGTTATCAAATAATTTGTAGAGGTAGATATACCACTGATAATAATAGTGCACACTTTTATAGTGTTTACTGTGTGCCCATAGTTCTAAGTGCTTTCATGTATATTAATTCACTTAATCCACTCAATAACTCTTCAAAGAAGGTATTATTATAACCTCCATTTTAGAGATGAGAAAATAGTGGCATGGAAGTTAAGAAACTGTAGTCACAAAGCTAGGATATGGAGGGGCAGAATTCATCTTTGGCGGTCTGGGTCAGAGTCTCTGCATTTATAAACTCCCACTCAAGGAGGAGAAGAAGAGCCTATTGGGTGAGTTTCAGAGTATACTAGTTTCCCATTATTGCTTGAAAAAATTACCACAGACATAGCAACTTAAAATAACATGAATTCTTATCTTACAGTGCTGCAGCTCAGAAATCAGAAATGGGTCTCACTGGAGTAAAATCAAATATCATCAGGTTAGCATTCCTTTCCGGAGGCTCTAGTGAAGAGTATGTCTTCTCCACCTTTCCCATCCTATAGAGGCTGCCATATCTTGACTGGTGACCCTCTTCTATGGTCAAAGCCAATTGTGTCACTCTGACCTCTGCTTCTGTCATCACATCTCCTTCTCTGACTGACTCACCTGCTTCCCTCTTTTACTTCACTAGTATGAACATATGAGAAGTAGGAAGAAGCACTCTTTGTAATACACCTCAAGTTCATCCCAGCCCAAAGTAAACTCATCATCTCTCTATCTACCTATTATTCAAACTAGACCCCTTGAGTGAAAAAGTCACTCTTGACTCATCCCTTTCAGAATTAGCTCATTCCAGTCATTCACAAAGTGTGACCTTCTTTCAAATAGGTTCCATCTGTCCCATTTCTGCTAAGGTACCGTTTTACTAGGATAACTCCCATTGATCCTTATGTTATATTCTCCACTCAACCATGTTTCTTCCTGATAAACTTAATCTAAAATCTAAATAAACCTAAGCCAATGTATCTCCACAAATTACTTTTAATCTGTAAAACTGTTTTACCAGTCATCCTCTGCTCCAGGTAGACTTTCTGATACCCAGGATTTGGGAGGTGCCCTCTTCTATACTACTTTCGCATCCTGGTCTAATTCTAAAACTTCATTAATTTTATTATGTTGTAATCCATAATATAGTCCCTACTCAAAAGTTAAGCTTAATAATAGTGATGATTACAATATAATAATACTATTATATTATGTTAAAAAATGGAGCTTGTAAACAGAGTAACCTCTTCTTTATAATCTTATATGTTTTTCTGAGCAGTGCTAAGAATATTTCTTATATGAAACTATTAATTATTTTAAGAATCCTGAGAAATAGATATTGCTTTATCAATTTTACCCATGAGGAAACTGAGGCTATTAGATTTACTTAGAATCACATAACTAAGAAGTAACATATCTGGAGTTTAAATTCATAGCACATTATTTATAAAATATGTGAACTGTGTCTTGGAGGTGCTTATCTAAATACTAGCAGATAAGGGACTAAAGTAGTCAAAATGATGTATTTTGAACATTCTTTAAACTGGTAAAGGGACCCTTGCAACAGTAACTTATTTTTATGTAGATTCGAGAGCCTCCGACTTATAAATGAGAAGGTTAAACTAGATAATTTCCAAGGTTCCCAGTGGCAACCCCCTTAAAGATGTTTACTTTTGCTTTTATTCTTACAGTGAGATAAAAGAACTTAATAGAATTTTCTGAGAATTCCAAACTTCCTAATGAACGCCTCTTGTCTTAGTTCTTTCTATATTCAGTCTATGTGTGAATCAGGAAAACACTCCATACAAATTAACCCTTCACATGACCTCGATTTGTTTTGAGGATAGGTTGCCAGATGGTTGACGCCAAGACAATTTAAGTAAATGGTGACATAAATCACAAAGATCTCTTTTTAACTAATCTGCTCTGCAGGTAGTGATGACTCATTCCAGAACTCAAAATGTATGGCCCTTTAGTTCATCACTGCAGTCTACTCTACCAACTAGATATCTTAGTAGCTGCCAGAGCCCAGGTGTACCGAATAACTTTATCACTCAGGGTAATTAATATAGTTCTCTTTGGTCTTCTTGTTCTCAGTACATCTTTAAAGAGCCAGAAAATTCATTTTGGTCAATTAATTATTCTTTGAGGAGCTAGTATATTCCCATGTTTTGTAAACGCTGAAAGAGAAACAGAAAAGCATGAAAATTGGTCTTTGCTGAGAATTTACAATTTAACATGAAAGAGAAGATATCCATGACACAATTAGAAAACAATGCAAGGCAATATATAATTAAGCGCCTAATTTTGTGGTACAGACTATGACAGCAATAAGATTTCAGAACAGGATGAGAGTAGAGTAGGCTGGAATTGTCAGAGAAAGTGAACGGGGGAGGTGAGAATATTGGAGATCCTGAAGAATGGGTGGGAGGGAATGAAGGGGAATCATGGGATGGCAAGCAGTGGGTATATTTAAGGACTGGCCTAACTGGAATAGATGTCCTGTGTTGGAATGAAATGGGAAATAAAAATGATTCTGTGTTTTTTCTTTTCTTTCTTTTTTTTTTTTTGGTTTTTTTTTGGGTTTTTTTTTTTTTTGTTTGTTTGTTTTTTTGTTTTTTCTTTTCTTAATGTCATGTCTAAACTACATTGGATAATAAATCTAATTTTAAGATTTCCAGAGAAAGAAATTCTCAACTAATTTCTTTGTTTCATGTAATTGCAGATAATTCTTTATCATATTAGTGTTTCTATAATACCACAGCCTACCAAATAATCATTTACATTTATTGGGCCTATTATATTTGCAAAGCCTACTCTTCGGATTGCTGATACTTCCCTCCGTAAACCTTTTGCATCTTATTGCCTTCTATTTTGCTGGATAGGAGAATACTCCTAAGTATTTGAGTAATAATGATGGAGATTAAAATAACATCTTACATTTATAAATAGCTAAACAACTTAGAAAATATTTATTCATATTCTAACTCATTTCCTTATTACAAGAATCCTGAAAAATAGGCAAGATAGGTGTTATTACAATTGTTTTACAAATTTGGAAACGGATACCTAGAAAAATTAAATGACTGGCTCTAAGAAAATAGCCAGATATTAGAAGAACCAAGACTTCAAACCTTCTGTTAGAATTTAGAAAAATGACTCTAGTTGGCATATATCCATGAAAACAAACATAGTATATTTTCAAACTCCTACCTTGATCCAGCATGATTTTTAATGATTTAATGACCATTCTATTCATTTGAAGAGAGCCTAACTTTTAAAACCCATTGTATTCATATGATAAGAGCTTAATCTTTAAAAATATACATATTTGGTACAAAGAATAGTTCCATGCACAAACTGACCAGGATAAGGCACTTAACTTTTTGTCCAACATTTTCATAAGTATGGTGGGGTTAATACCAGCCTTTTGTAATGATCTAATAAAGCAGAGAATAGAAACACACATTGGAAAAAAAGTAAACACTTGCCCTGTAACTTTCATCTTCTGCTTCCAGGAAGATGAAATGCATGTACCTTGTTACTCCTTCTAGGTATAGCTAAAAACCATAGACAAAAGATATATATAAAACAAATATAAGATGACTCTCATAGAGAAGAAAGCAGATCAATAGGAGACCACAGGACAAAGGGATGACACAATGAGGAAACAAGCAACTTGGAACCACCAATAGATGCAGACAAAAGAAGCTTGCTTTCTCCACCCAAAGAACCAGGATTACCCAAGGAAAACAGGAAACTTTCAGACAATACTTCTACTCTAGCCAGAACCCACCCAAAACATTGTGGCCTACTTCCACCCCTGTTAGCAGAGCAAAGGTCTAGCAGAGAGCCTAGACTCTCATCTTTGATAAGCTGTCATGAGTCACCTCAACACCACCAGGGTGATGTCACAGAAGGTCCAGTGGGGAACCCCACCCCACCACAGTATCAATGGAGCTAACATGGCACCATCCAGCCCCAAAGGGCTGACAATCATAAAATGCTGATGAAGGAAACTAAAGATCTAAATAAATAGAGAGGCATACAGACTGGGAGGACTCAATATAGTAAAGATATCAATTCTCCCCAAATTGGTATACAGGCTTAACATAGTTGCTACTAAAATGCAGGCAAAATATTTGTACATGTAGACAAAATTACTCTAAAATTTATATAGGAAACCAAGGAAACTATAATAGCTAAAATCATTTTGCAAAAGAAGAATAAAGTAGATGGAATAACTCTACCTGGATTCGAGATTTAGTATATAGCAGTGGTAATCAGGATTATGTGGCTTTTTTTTTTAAGATTTTTATTTATTTATTTGACAAAAAGAGAGAGATCACAAGTAGGCAGGGAAGCAGGGGGTGGTGGGAGGTGGGGGGAAGCAGGCTCTCTGCTCAGCAGAGAGCCCAATGCAGGGCTTGGTCCCAGGACCCTGAGATCATGACCCGAGCCGAAGGCAGAGGCTTTAACCCACTGAGCCACCCAGGTGCCCCAAGATTATGTGGTATTGACAGAAAGGTAGACACACAAATCAATGGAGCAGAATAGAGAATCCAAAAATAGACCCATGCAAATATGTTCAAAAGATTTTTGACAGAAGTGCAGAAGCAATTTAGTAGAGGAAAGATAGTCTTTTCAAAATGTGTTGGAGAAATCAGACAATGATAACAACAAGAAAAGAAATAAAGAAAAAAAAGAGAAAAGAAAAAGGAAAAGAAGAACCTCAACCTAAACTTAATGTCTTAAAGGGGACCAAAGCATGTCACCCCCAAATATGCCACTGATGTATTGGTGATTTTGAATTAAAGTGACTTAAGAAACAGCTGGTGTAAGGGGGACATTCTGACTCCTCTCTTCCTCTGAAGCTGCTAGAAGATGGACCCACAAATCCTCGCAGAAGTCTGTAGACTGAGATCACTTGGGTTGAGTACCTCAGATTGTAGATTAAGACCCGGTACCAAATATCCAAATTGACATTTAACAAACAATAAAATTGAAATCATCAGCATTTTCAGTGGCTTCGAACAATGTACAGAATGTGACAAAATAAAGCTAATTGATATAAAATTCTGTAGTTGGCTCCCAAAAGGCAACTGCGTAAGCACAAAAAGATAGAGATGGCCCTTCCCAGCTGCACACATAAAAAAAGACTTAGAGAGTTTTATGTTATACTTCAAGTGTAATATGAGTCAACACGGTAGCTGCCCCAAACACTAAATATTCAGCTGCATTACTATTCATTGCTAAATTTACATAGCAATTATCTATGCAAGAGTGAAGCATGAAATGAAGGATGGGGTTTCTCTAGATATTTTTAGAGAAATAAAAGAGGTTATTAAATATTAACTTCAAATTTTTAAATTGATTTAATCCTTCTAATAACCTGAAGAAGAAAGTAACATTTTATCTCCAATTTTTTTTTTTTTTAAGATGTGTAACTTCAGACTCAGGAATGTTAGATAACTTGTTCAAAGTCTGACTGCTAGCAAGCACAAATCAGCAATTCAAACCCAGGCTCAAACTCTTAGGTCTTCATAACTTGGCACATCACAGCCGTGAACCTGCTATTTGGGAGCCAGGCATGTGTGCAACCTTTCATTCAACAATATCTAAGTGCCAAGCATTGCTTTAAATGAGGTCATTAAGGTTGCTGCTATAGTGGGCCGTCTCTCATTAGGGAAATAGACAATAAATAAATAAATGAGAGTATAATGATAGTATTAAAATAGAGTGATGTGATGGAAAGTGGTGAGAGAAGTAACTTCATATTCTGTGGCCAAGGAAGGCTTCAGGAGGAAGGGACAGGTAAACCCAGACCTAATCAACCAGAAGGAAGCAGCCAGGCAAATATATGCTGAAAACGCTTCCGAGCCAGGATAGTCAATGCCTGTACCCGAAGTTGAATCCCCTTGGCCTGATTGAGACAGAAAGAAAGGACGCATGTGACTGGAGCTCTGAGAGTGGTATGAGGGGGTTTTGAGGAATTACAGAGATGACACAGGGCAAGAAGTTGGGATTTCATTTTCATTATAATGGGAAGTCTCTGGAATGTTTCCAGCAGATGATGACTTGATCTACTTTATGGGTTTGTGTTTTTTGGTAGTTATTATTTACTTATGTTTTTTAGAGAGAGAGAGAGAGTTAGAGAGAGAGTGTGTGTGTGAGCCGAGGGAGAGGGAGAGAGAGAGAGAATCTTAAGCAGACTTCCTATCCTGAGCACAGAACCCAATGGGAGCTCGATCTCTCAACCCTGAGATTGTGACCTGAGCCAAAAACAAGAGTCAGATGCTTAACAGACTGAGCCATCAGGCATCCCAATTTACTTTCTGTTTTTGAAAGAGAGCTTTGGCTACTAAGCAGACTGTAAGGATGTAGGAGGGGAAGAGGATGAGCAGTGCAGAGTGTGAGAGGATTGTGATGTAGACAAGAGAGCTGTCAGAAGACAAGAGGGAGCATGGGTGCAGAAAATAGGCTATTGTCATCAGCTCTATGTGGTTCTCAGAGTATTATGGTCAAGTCTTGGCATCATTCACTGGAAGGATAGAGACATTTTAGGGCAGACACGTTAGCCTGTTAGAATATCCAAAGAAGTTTATGTATAATATCATACTAAATGTTTTAATATTCTGTATTTTAATATAAAATTTTAAGTGTTAATAATGTTAACAAATTTTGGGGCAACAAGCAAAACCTCCTCTTCCATAATAAAACTATGGGAAATAAAGCTTGATAAATTATGCTGATGAAATATTATAGACAAGATTGAGAAACCTCAGAGTAGGACATGCTCAGACGCGATTTACCTGGATGGTAAGTCAGAGCTGTGTTCTGTGAAGAAATATTGATAATATTGCATGTTTAATGGAACCAAACTGAGACTAGATACCTGCCTTCTAGTGGTTCAAGGACTAAGGAATGTAAAGAAAATGAAACTCTTTTAGCACTGAGAGGTAGATTAAAACTTAGTGACTAGAAGCTACAGGTAAATAAGTTTCTGCTGCACAAGGAAGAACCTTAGGATCATTAGAGCTGCCCACAATGAGATGGATTCTTGACTATTCCCCATCAGTATAGTTTACCCTATAAACAGTTCACAAGGCTGAAGAACAAAGCAAAGGATGGGGTTACTTTAGATTCTATTAGAAAAATAGAAGACATTATTAGTTATTAACTTCCAATGCATTTTTTTTCTATACTCTTCTATTTTTCTTTCATATCCTTAAAAAAATTTCACAAGTAAGCATATTGGTAAGTAGGTACTATCTAAATTCTAAAAGTCACAAATATTAAAATACACTATTATTATTCCAGGGTTATGCTGGGAAGATCTAATTCATATTTGCATTCTAAAAATAAACAGTAACATATAAAATCCATTTTTAACTAATTTGATGTTTGCTTTTGCTGTTTTTTTAAAACAAAATTCTGATGTTATATAGATTTTGACAAACAATACCAACTTATAATTTCTAGTTACAGAAACAGCTAGTAAACTACTCTGTTATACCATAGTAAACTACTCTGTTATACCATAGTTTAATGCTTATGATATTGTGCAGTCAGCAAGTTGAAAAGATAATATAGGGTTATTTATGCTTGTAGAACTTGGAAAGAATTATTCTTTAGTAGGGTATTAAAAAATCAATTAATAGTCAATTAAAGCAATTAAATATGTTCTTTTAGCATTTGAGATGCTAAAAGCATTATTATCTTGAGCTGTAAATCCAACCAATTTCAGCAGTAGATTGGTTTTGTCACATGTATGAAATCCTTAAATGCAGTTCCAAGTAGATCTCAGTACTATTATCTGCCAAAGTCTGAGCTCTCAAATTGTTGTTTTCCCAAGCCCAGTCAAATCTGTGCCGGGTATTCATTTTCATGGCAGACTTTCAACTAGATTTGGTACTTTGCTGGTTTAAGGAAGCTTAAACTTTTTAAGATATTTGTAAGTTAGGGACACCTGGGTGGCTCAGTGGGTTAAAGCCTCTGCCTTCAGCTCAGATCATGATCTCAGAGTCCTGGGATCAAGCTCCGCATCCCGCTCTCTGCTGGGCAGGGAGCCTGCTTCCCCCTCTCTCTCTGCCTGCCTCTCTGTCTATTTTCGATCTCTTTCTGTCAAGTAAATAAATAAAATTAAAAAAAAATAAAGATATTTGTAAGTTACCCATAAACCATTTTATTAAAAGTGTATCATAAAGACTTCCTAGAAGTTCAGATATAAAATAAGGAATGGGCTTGGCATTAAAGGAAAAGAAAGGTGTGACTATGTGCTTGAGAAACCAAACACTGGGTAACTAAAAAGGCTGGCAAGTGAGTCCCCAGAACAGAGTGGACACTTGTAAATCTCTGTGGAGTACATGAATGAATACATAATTGAGTCAACTAACAGGCTCTTAATGTATTTAAGATTAAGATACTAGCAGGATGGTTGTGAAAGACAAGCCAATAACATTCTGAAGTGAGGTACTGATCCGCATTTTATTTATTTTATTTTTCATTAACATATAATGTATTATTTGCCCCAGGGGTACAGGTCTGGGAATCATCAGTCTTACACAATTCACAGGACTCCTAACCCACATTTTAACATTAAGTTATTTCTAAGGGCACTGGTGATGATTTTATTGACAAAACACTCATATTTATGTTGAGTTTCTTATTTTTCAAAGTGTATTCACATATGCCACCTTATTTTTGCTTCACGACACAGTTTCTGAGGGTCTCAGAGAAATATGGCTTTCTCATCTTTATGTCCTCACTTCTTAGCCCAACACCTAGCCCTGTGTAGTGCCCAGTAAAGATTATAAAAACATCAGATAACAACTATTCAGCACTGTGTAATGTTCCTTCTACCTAAGTTTCCAGTGGATTGTATGACAGTAGTCCCCTCATCCATGGTTTATCTTTCCATGATTTCAGTTACCCAGAGTCAACCAAGGTCCAAAAGCAGATGATCATTCTTCTAAAATATTATCATAAAGTCAATATTAGCCTAACACTAATCATAATGCCTATGTCATTCACCTCCTTTCATCTCATCATGTGGACATTTTAGCATCTCCTATCATTATGAGAAGAAAAATAAGCACAGTTCAGTAAAATACTTTGAGAAAGACCACATTTCACATCAATTTTATTACAGTGCATTGTTATAATTTTATGATATTGTTTATATTAGATTGCATATTGTTTAGTAAATTCTATTTTACTATTAGTTATTGTTCATCTCTACTGTGCCTAATTTATAAATTAAACTTTGTCATAGGTCTATATATATAGGGGGAAAAAAAAGTTTATGTAGGGTTTAGTACTATCTGTGGTTTCAGGCAACCACTTGGGGTCTTAGAACATATCCCCCACACATAAGGGAGACTACTGTATTCAATCTTTGAAAACACCTTCAGAAGTAAATACTCTTAATGATTCAATTTATAGCTGAGACAGTTATAACATAAGAAAGTAAACCAGTCACCCAAACCACAGAGCTAGTCAACAGAAAATCTGAGAAGTACACCCTGATCTACCAGATTATAATTCACATACTGTTAATCACTGTGACCTACTCTTGTAGCATTTTCTCTTTTTTTGTGGGGAGAAGAATATAAAAATGCCAAAGCACTATTTTTATTGATCAATGATCATAAAACATCCCCTTTGAATACTTCAACAAAAAGTTTGGAAACTACTTGTCAGTGTAATATATTTAAGAGAACATTTCTTTTTCCAAAGCAAAAACATAAATCTTTAACTAAAAGCCATATTTCTTGTCAATGTATCTAATTTCAGCTTGGAAATGTTTGTATTGAAGTGTGTAAAGCAGTAATGTGATAGTAAATTCTCATGATGACAGGCTGTCAGTATGAAATTGTTGGATTAGCAAAAGGAGAAAAATTGCTATTTTAGTGACAATCCTTGAAATGGAAAGTGAAAAATTATACAGCTTAACAATTAATTATGTCCAAGCTTGCATTCAGTTGTAGTTTTCTTACACCAAGATCTTAGCATAAAACATTAAACTAGGAGAAATTTAAACTCAGAGTTGTTTCCTTGACATTGACACTTGGATTACAGGTGTTCCATTTGTGAGATTAAAAATATTTAATGTTACTATAGGCTTAAGAGTCATTTAAGAACATCACACATAAAAAGTGTAATTTCATACTTCCTTTCCCCAAAACTATTATGTATTTTAGAAGTTCTTTCAAAATACTTGAGCCGTTTATTGTCTCCCCTCTTTTAAGGAGCCTTAGACCTTATTTTCTAGAATCAGAACACCTTTCTTAAAATCCTGGGATTTGAAATCAGAGTGGACCAGAATAATATTATGTACTCTATTTGACATTTCTGTCAATACTCAATCAAGATTTGAATTTTCTTTACAGATATTCTGATAATCATAGCGTACAATGACATTGAAAGTAATGGTGATAATAATGATAATTTTACCTTTTTTTGGCTAAATGTCTTGGGATAAAGTAAAAGATATGTATACTATCAGAATCTTAGATTTTATTGACAGCCTTTTCTCTAATCCTTAGAACTTAAGCAACTTTTTAATGCTTTCTCATAAAGATTGCAATATGTTGTATTATAATTTAATATTTTTTCTCATTAAAGAGTCCCTTCCCCCTCACACACACACCATAGAAAACAAAGATTTTTTATGATACTTAGTTCAGGGCTCTAATGTTACTTTCTTTCATGTGCAAAATGTACCTTCTCCTCTATCCTGGCCTCACCTACAATAAGAGGACACTGAGATTTGAAGAAGCAAGTTATCCAGATTTTACTTACTAATGGTGCTGGTTGCTGTAGAGAAATTCTGGAAACAACTATGTTTTCTAAAGCAATTATTTGGTATGAACAAAAAGAACAGAGAAAAAGCCACCTTATCTTAGTGGCATAGATCATGGCAATCAGATCATTCTGAGAACACTGGAGTTTTAGACTTTCGTAAAGTTAATAATAGCCTTTTGTATGTTCTTATACACCTCAACATAATAAATGGGGTCACTTCCCAAATCTAGATGGGTGTGTCTTTGCAAGTGTAGAGAGCAAAAAAAGAGGAGGGGAGTATAAAATAATAAGACTAGTAGTTTTGTTTGTATTTAAGAGCAATTAAATATTCATTTGGATACAGAGAAAACAAAGAGTACGTTATTCTTAATACAGAGCAAAGTGCCACGAAAATTTGAGTGCTATCTTTTTGACTATTGTTGTCTCTCTTACATCCAGGAATTGTTCAGTGAGAAAATAAGGCAAAACAAAACAATAAGAGAAACAATTCTTCATTCTCCCTTTATTTTTCCAAACTCTCTAAAATAACCCAGCAACTAGGGATCTTTTGTTTTTCTCCCCCACTGATATCTACTTCATTTTGTGATTTAACATAGCCCATCTGGCCTTTTCGGTGTTCTTGTCCTCAATATGTATTTAGAGGTGATATTACCCTTAGGATTTATTTCCTCTTGCTTAGTAGAATCTAAGCAACTTTAATTAGGGAAAATAAATCAATGTGAGATCATTATTCCATGTCCTCCTAGGAACTACATCACGCTCAAAACTGAGATTGGCATCTCCTGCTCAGTGGCATTTATCATAACCTCTATGGCACAATATAAAGAATATGGATGAAAATACTCAATAAGGATTGGTTGAAAGAGTAGAGGGTATGTTGCTGAGTGGCACATATAAGAAAATAAGTAGTGTAAGACTGGCATGGCTTTACTCCCCTATCTCCAACTATCAAACAGCAGGGTTTATTTACTGATTCCGGAATTTAAAATATTTAACCTTTATTGTGGAATGGATGATGTATTAGTTTGCTAAAGCTATCATAACAAAGTTATACAACCTGGGTGGCTTAAATAACAGAAATTTATTGTCTCACAGTTCTGGAGGCTAGAAGGGTGAAATCAAGGTGCCCTCAAGGTTGGTTCTTTCTGAGACCTGAGGGAGAGTCTGTTTCATGTCTCTGTCCCAGCTTCCGGAAGCCTCGAGCACTCCTTGCAGATGGTGTTCTCCCTGTGTCTTCACAACATCTTTCTCTATGCTTGTCTGTCCTGTATCCAAATGTCCAATAGGACATGAGTCATATTGGATTAGGGCCCTCATCTCAACTAGTTAGATTTGCTACAGACATATTCCAGATAGGATCACATTCATTCTGAGACACTGGATGCTAAGACTTCAATAAATGAATTTGATGGGGTTGTGATTCAACCCATAACTGATGGAATATATTTTATTTATAGAACATATTCCCTAAAAATGAATCAATTTGTAATGGAATGAAATATTCCCTATCCATTGTGTGATTTGCATGAGGACATAGGATGATTTTTTAGGCACTTTGACATCTATATCAATTAACATAAGGCAAGTCACAAGATAAATACTAAGTAAAAATTGAATGAATGAATGTATGCAGGGTATATTACTTGTATTAGTTTGCTAGGGCTGCCATAATTAAATATCCCATATTGGGTGACTTAAAGAATAGAAATTTCTAATATTACACTGTATATTAACTAACTGCAGTTTAAATAAAAATGTAAAAAAAAAGAAATTTATTTTCTCACAGTTCTGGGGGTTGCAGTTTCAAGATCAAAGTATCAGCAGGGTTGGTTTTTCTGAAGCTTCTCTTTCTTGCAAATGACCATCTTCTTGCTTTATCCTCTTACAGTCATCCCTCTGTCTATGTAGTCTGTATTAATCTACTCTTCTAATAAAGATATCAGTCATACTGCATTAGGTTCTACCCTAAAGACTCAGTTTTAACTTAATAACCTCTTAAAAGCCCTATCTTAAAAAACAGTCATATTCTGATGTTAGAATTTCAACATATAAATTTTGGGGGTACAAAATTCAGCCTGTAACACTTGGGTTTAGATTAATCTTCTATAACAAAAAGATCCTAAAATACAGTTGAATCAAGGAAACTAAAAGTTTACTTATCTCTCATGTAATAATAATTCAGAAGTAGGCAGAAGTCCAACGATTAATAGCCTCTGCTAATAGGTCATCTAAACACCTAGCTTCCATCTATCCTGTTGCTTTTCTGTCCCTTCAAGTCTGATTCTCACTAATATAGTTAAGACAGACTCACCACATTACTTTTAATTTGCCAGACCCAAAACTAAGCGCTCTTGCATATATTATACTGTATGTTTTGGGTATTGTGTCATAAAAAAAGAAAAATTGTGAATGCATAGTATAAATTAATAAACAATTTGTATTGCTTTTCATCTCCAAATGGGAAGGTCCAGGATTATTTAACACATTGAGTAAATATGACACTCTCTCTCCTTTAATAATTCTTGACATAACCTGACAACATATGCTTAAAGCTCTGAGCGTATTTTCAGATGATCATTTGTTGAATATTGATGTGCATGTGAAAAGCTAAATTTCAAATTATAAAATGTTAATTTTCAAGAGAATAAAGATTGAGCAGTTTCTATTCATCCATCCACTTACAACATAAGTTCTAGTCACAAGTATATCATTAATTTAGAAATTTAATTTGCCTTACTGAGGAAATGTTGCAATGTAAAATTCTATTCAATCATTTAAAATATGCATATCTTTTAATAGACTTGTTATCTTGGACCCAGTTTGTCATTAACATATGTTTCTCTACATTTCCATAAGAAATTCTTACATTCTACAACAACAAAAAAAGAAATTCTTATATTCAACCTCAAGTCTGTAATATGGTTAAGATAATGCATGCTATTATAACAAATAAATATACAAATAGAAGGAGATTTCTCACTCTTTTAAAGCCTAAGCAGTTATTTCTGATTAGTGAACAGATGTTTTTCAAGCAATGCTTCAAGGACTCATTCTCTTTCCATCTATTGCTTTTGTCATCTCACCAGAATTCAGTCTTTAACTAATCTCTGCATCTTTTACTTAACCATTTTTACTGATGAATATTCTGTTGGCAGAAACCAGCCACATTAAAAAAAAAAAAAGTAGCCACATGACCCCTTCATATGTGAGAGGTGCAAGTAATGTCATCCTTGGCTGGCAGCCACTTCCTAGCCTTGCTCTGCACTAAAGAAAGGAGGGTAAGTGTTGGATAGGAGGTTAATTGTCTCTGCAACAAACATTTCCTTTAATTGAGCAATGCAATGGGCTTCTATAATTTATTGTAGCAATTTCTTAACATCAAGTCAGATGCACACGATTTCTCTAAAAATAAAACAGTAATTTTATGTAGAGAAATAATTCTGAGTTGAACCTCAAGATATAATCTACCGAAAAATTTTTCTTAGTTATTCAGTTAACATATATATTTTGCATCTCATTGTTTTAACCCTGTTACTAATCAGTTCAAATCTTTGGACAAACCAATTATCAGAGTAGTTATCCAAAGACTCTGGAAATGCACATAGCCAATGTTCTCATTCATTATTGTAAAATGTTTAGCTGGTATTTATAATACCCAAACAGAATACTAAGAAACTGGAACTTCAGATATTTAACTATAAAAAACAAAACAGAATATTTACAATATTCAGTAATTAATCTTAAATCTTCATAATAGATTGTTCCTATGAGAAAAAATTGGTTAGCATATAAAAAATTGATTTGGCATGTAGATAATAAAATATAGTCATAACTATATTGCAAGATAATGAGGCATTAATGTGAGGGGGTTTTTTGTTTTGTTTTTAAGACAAGGGCCAGATTTTAGTTAACTCTCTATCCTAGGATTTAGCATTGTGCCTGGCATTGTATAATTTCTCACTTAAATGATATTAATGCTTAAAAGAATTAGTGAATGAAATATAAAGAGGCTCATTTAAATGAATAATTATCATTTGTTTTACTAGGCAAATGTACTTATGTAGTATTTATTTTTCTATTGTTTCTCTAATTCACTAGAATCTATAATTAATATCATAATTTATCATTTTCCTTCTTAATCTCATAAATCTTATCTCATTAAAAGCAGAGGGTCCAAATCAGTATCAGACCCTCATTCTTGGTATTGATTTGCCCAAAAACTAGGGCCCTCACTGTCCTCCTTTTCTTATATGGCCCAGACCTCTCCTCCCCAAGTGGTCCTAGAATAGTGAGTCAGAGGATTCCTACTTTAGGCCTTGGTCCAAAAGGATTCTAGGTACTAAGGGTCTTCAAGAAGCTAAATGTGTTAGCCATGTAACTTTGTGAGTATGAGAAAGTAGCAAAGATCTGAATTTTTGAAGAAGAGTTTGAATGGCTGAAGTCAACTCAGGAGATTGAGTTTCTCCAGAAGTTTGGTGTGCAGTGATTAAAAATCAACATTTGTGGAAGAGGAAGGGTGTAAATAAGATTACAGAGCAAAGGAAATCTAATTATTGCAGAACTACAAAGTCTCAACCAACCCCATAGGGAGTTCTGTGGTGTTTGAGTTATGCTGTAATGGCCTAGAAGAGTTGGGACTTTATACTCATTACCACTGGTCTTTGGGTGAGGCAGTTCTCGGCAGATGAGTCAAACCCTGAAGCCGCTGACATCCTGAGCAGCTCTTCCATGCTAGAGCAAATGTTTCTTCCTTGAAGGAGGATCTGGGTAGTGGAAACCTGTATCCATCCCACAGATCAAAAATAATAAGAGAAATTAGTCTCTCAGTTCATCTATCTTTGATTTAATCATACACCTCCATTAACTAATGACATATTCTGGGGTCAGAGTCAAAATACCAAGCAACTGCTGTCCTCCCACCCACCCCCAACTAATTTGACCCATCAGAACCAACACCAATTGGAAAAAGTCCATTTGACCTTACCAGTGTGAGCCATCTCAATATCAGCACTCATGCAATTGTGATGGCAAATTTCTTTATTGAAGAAACTCCATGAAATTTTGATACATGCCAGGCATTGTGTCAGTCCTTAAATTATCTCCTTTAACATTCCCAGTGCTATGAGACAGGTACCATTATGATCCCAATTAGAGGTGATGAAACTGGAGGTTAGGAGTAACTGATATGTTCATGGACAAACCTAATATCCTATAGAGCAGAGTTAGGAACCTATATCCATCCACTCTGGAGTTTGACTCTAATGATTGTTGTGTTGTCCATTTAAATTTCTGAACATTCACAGATTCATCTTTCCTTGTGTCCATTGACTGCAGAAGAGATGGGGTTGTGAACAATGATGATATATTTTCTTCTTTTTCAGTTTGGTCCCTTCCTCCTCTGTTATTCTGGACCACCAATCTCTAGACTCACCAAGTACTGCCCCAAGGTTTTTTTCCCCTACTAACCACTGAAAATTAGCATCTTTCCTGTTTACTGCTTTCCTAATTCCTAATTAGTCAGAGAGAAGAAAACCAGAGTATCTGGATAGTTTTTTGTTTTCTGTTTTAAATTCAGAGCATTGAATTGTGCCCTAAACTATATACCTACCAAACACTGACTATCTTTATGCCTACTTTTATCTCTTTTCCATTCTTTATCTTTTCAATGTCTGTGAATATAAAATATTGCTACAATATGTTTAAATAGCATGCAAAGCCTGAAACTCTTGAAATTTTTCTTTCTTGTTTGGAAATCAATGTGACACTTTTAAAATATGCCATTGAATGAGATACAGATAACCAACATGCTGCAATAATGAGAACCTCGGTTTCCAATGTCTTCATATATTTTAGCTGTTATCATTGCAATTCTTATCCAGTGCTTTCCAAACAATGAATTGAAATACATTAGTAAGTCATGAGAATTTTTCTGTGAAATACAGCCTAAGAGAGCTAATAAAACAGATAATTCTCACCTCTAAGATAACCACTATGCTATGAGTTATTTTTGAACCATTTAAAAAGAAGTTAATTTCAACCTTGTAGCAAAAGTCTCTTTCAAATGGAGATGCTATTGTTCAATTCTCACTGAATATAAGAAACAATGGTTAATCCTTTTTATGAAAAATGGATTTAAGTCCATATTCACTCTTTAGGGAAATTCTGAGATAATCAAATCAAGTTTAAAAGTATTGTGTCGAGCTTTTTTTTTTAAAGTGATTGTTGCAGCTACATTTTAGGCTAACAAAGTCTTCCTTCATAAATGATGTACTGTGGAAGAATTGCAAGTGCTTTCTAAAATAAATGCAAATTAAAAAGTGATTGAAAATATACTTCACAGCCAAATTATGTGTTTCTTTTGAGTAACTAAGAACTTTCTACCTGAATGGTGGCAATGTAGGTACATGGCATACAGATCGTTGTTGGTCCCTAAGTGATTCTCTACACAGATACGCAATGGCAACAACCAGTTAGAAGTTCCATATTGTGAAAGGCAGAAACATATTTTTTTTCTCCCCAAATATGTTTATTTTAATTTTTCAGTGTTACAAGATTGATTGTTCATGCACCACACCCAGTGCTCCATGCAATATGTGCCCTTCTCGATACCCACCACCAGGCCGCCCACCCTCCCCACCCCCTCCCCTCCAAATCCCTCAGATTGTT
>CM052800.1:13613599-13757449 GCA_028533885.1 Nasua narica | reverse complement strand
CTCAGAGTCCACAGTCTCTCCTGGTTCATCCCCCTCTCTGATTTGCCCCCATTCATCCTTCCCTTCCTTTTCACAATGCCCTCCATGATTTTCTTTATACTCCACACGTAAGTGAGACCATAAGATAATTGACTCTCTCCACTTGACTTATTTCACTCCGCATAATCTCTTCTAGTCCTGTCCATGTTGATACAAAAGTTGGATATTCATCCTTTCTGACGGAGGCATAATATTCCATTGTATAGATGTACCACTTCTTCCTTATCCACTCATCTGTGGAAGGGCATTTTGGTTCTTTCCACAGTTTGGCTATTGTGGCCATTGCGGCTATGAACATTGGGGTACATGTGGCCCTTCTTTGTACTGCATCTGCTTCTTTGGGGTAAATCCCAAGTAGTGCAATTGCAGAGTCATAGGGTAGCTGTGTATTTAATTTCCTGAGGAATCTCCATACTGTTTTCCGAAGTGGCTGCACCAACTTGCATTCCCACCAACAGTGGAGGAGGGTTCCCCTTTCTCCACATCCTCTCCAGCATTTGTTGTTTACTGTCTTGTTGATTTTGGCCATTCTAACCGGAGTAAGGCGGTATCTCAGTGTGGTTTTGATTTGAATCTCTCTGATGGCTAAAGATGACGTATTCTTAATAAGATGTAAGTAATTACACATGAAAATGAGTAGCCAAACAATAAATATTTCTGAATATTCCCCATGTACAAGTCACTCTCCAGATGTTGTCTGCTTAGTTAGCTGGGGCTGCTAAAACAAAATTCCATAGACTGTGTGGCTTAAATAACAGATACTTATTTATCACAGTTCTAGAGGCCAGAAAGTCTGAGATCAGGTGCCATCATAGTTGGGGTCTGGTGAGAGGTTTCTTCCTGCCTCCAGATAACTGCCTTCTTGCTGTGTCCTCACATCACAGGGGTGGGATGGAAGGTGCAAGGGAGCTCTGATCTCTTCTTACAAGGGAACTTATCTATCATGAGGACCTCACCCTCATAACCTCATTTAAACTTAATTATTTCCCCAATGCTCCACATCCTAATATCCTAGCTTTGAGGGCTAGTGCTTTAATCAGGAATTTTGGGGAAACATGAATAGTCGGTTCATAAATAATGTGTCAGTAGAAAAAGTCTTCTGAGGGTTTCAGCTCTCTCAACAATTTACAATTGCCCCCTTAGTGAATTGATGTGTATAGATGTACATTTATGGTGAGCTCTGCCCTGATGTCATCTTCAGTCAGTACTAATGCACTATTCTGTACATGAGTACAGAGTACGGAATAGGTATTCATATGGTAAATGATGAATAATGAAGGGAGATGAGACAGACACACAGACATAAAAAAAATAACAGCAAAATCAAAAAGAATATCTTGTAGGCAAATACATCACACTTACTCATATATATGGCAGAGACATTATATCTAAAGTTCCTAGAAGGAAAAGGCATCATCATGGAGGGATAACCTGGGCTTGGTAAAGAGCGAGGATAGTGAAGAGAAGGAATTATGAACTGAGGAAATTTTATAAGAATAAGCCATAGATAGGATATTCCAGGGTGATTGCTGGGGATACTGAATAGTCCAAATCTACTACAAAGGCGGTTGGAAGAAATTTAGGGATTAAGCCATAACTGCAAAGTTCACAAACTCGGGCCTCTAGATTCCACATTAGCTAATGTTTGTTTTATCTTGGTTCTGTACTCTTTTAAATGTTTTTAATTAGTGGTCAATGCATACATACATCTTGGAAGATTTCACATAAAAATCTAAATTCTCAGCTTTTCATAAAAATTCTGTCATTTAACATTATTCTCACATCCAATCAGTGAGATCAATGGGAAGGAAGAAACAGCTGCCAAGACTGCCCTCCTGTTGTTTACCCCAGACCCCACAGAATCTTTTCACTCATTTATGTCCATCTGTCTGGCTCCTTACAGTTTGAGACGTCTAATGAGGATGTGGTTTGAGACCAAATCTCTCTCTCTCTCTCTTACACACACACACACACACACACACACACACACACACACACAGAGGCACATGGTGGAATCATCATGAGCTTCAACTCTTCCAGCCCTAGACGTTTACAGCTGTTATAGCAAATTACAATTGGCAGTAAGAAGTCAGCAATGGTCACAGCTCTGAATGTAACACTAATTCAAGTCAACAGAAGACCCCATTAAGCCTGAAAGAGACAGAGGAGGTACAGGAAGTATAGAAAGTTAGAGAGGTTAGACTTTATATTCAATGCTGAAATTCTGCCAAAGGAGAGGGAGTTATTCAATAAAGAATGGCTTACAAAAGAAGGGATTAAATGGTGCCTCTTTTGGTGACCAAATTACCTTTAAGAAATTTTTCTGAATACTTCCTAGACATCTTAAATGCTGCTACATCACAGCATTTAAAAACCATATTTCTCAACAGTCTGGAATAAAGAACTTCCCAAACTCAGTTGGGCAGGTGCTCCTTTTGAGCATTTGTAAGAGTCATAGGCCCTAATCTTAGGAAAAGGAATACACAATTTTGCATACAATTTCAGAAGGTTCAGGGGACTTGGAAAGACCCTTCATTGCCATTTTGGTTGTATGAACAAATCCTAAATTAAAGCATTTTGTTCAAGTATATTATCAAAAGATGAATTAAAGATTAAATGATGAAATTTGGAAATCTCAGCAAAAGGCATGAATAAGACCCCCAATTCTAAACACTTGGAAAACTGAGATTATCTCAAATGTAAGAATCTTGAATGAGAGGAGATAATTTGATATACTAGGAGGGAAATGGGGAAAACAGAAAGGAGACAATTGGAATATGAGATACTGGGGACATAGAATCTGATTGATGATCCCTTTGTTTTCAAATGCCAATGTATTGAAGGATTAGCCATATTATAGACTATCTAAGACCTTCTGCTATCCCTGCAATGACACACTAACAATATAAAAAGTTCTCATTTCTTTCCAAAGTCAGCCTTCCCTATAGGATAAACTTAGTTTCCATTTGAAACTTGCCTCTCTCTTGTGACCTGCATCTTACTACATGTTGTAAAATAGTGGTGGTGTACCTTTTGCAAACTCCTTCCCATTGTTATTAAACTGGAAGTCTTGGGAGCTAAATTGGTCTTAATCTTTCATGTATCTTCTCCAGTGTACTCATAATACTCTCAATTTTTAGTAGAAGCTCAATATTTTATTTAATAAGTTAAAGATTGTAATTAAGTTTACGTTTTAAGATCAAAAAATTTCACAACCCAAGGGAGGAGCTGCTTTGTTTTCACTTTAATTCTGAAAATGGTCAAACATTTCCCATCATGTGTAAAATAGGAGAGGAACTACATAATATTTGGACAACATCTATAGCTATAGTTAATGATTCAAAGGAATGAGTTCTTTTTTCTATAATATATCACCTAGTGACAAATACATGATAACATGTAATTAAGGGAAACTTAATTGCCACTTTTAGTTAAAAAACCTGTCAATCACGAAAGCAAAGGGACTTCAAAATTCAAGAAACTGAAAGGTACAATAGATATAGCAGAAAAAAAAAATCCTGTTTACTCCTAGACTTGTCATTTACCTCGCTCATCTATCAGAATTTGAACATATTCTCCTTAAGACATGAAATGACTTACAACAATCTATCCTAGAAAAGGACTTGGATGTGAAAAATAAGGGGAAAAAAAAATGACACTTTTTGATTTCGGGTGTTCAAAGCAGCAAGGCCCAAGTGTTGTGCCCCACAGAGGAACGAATGTGAATAAAACATGTGTTCTGCTCCTTGAAGAGCTTCCAGTTTGGCAGATAAGCTAATGCATGGAAATAATTGCAATTCAGAGGGGAAAATACAGAATTCCTGATGTGTGCTATGGCAGCTTAGGAGAAGAGTGGGGTTGTTCTAGAAAGAAACCTCTGGAGCCATTTTTGAAATGGCTGGCATTTGAGCAAGTCTCAGAGAATGAATTGAATTTGGATATAGCTCTCTTCAATGGGCTGCTAAATGTGAACTAAATTAGTGAAAACAGAAGAAGCCAGTAAATGAAAATCACTCAGTGACATTCTTCTTTACTGAATGCATGCTTCTGATCTCCAACTGCTCAATTTACCAACTAGCTTTTCCTAATTAGAATGTCTTGAGATAAATATGGTATTTTCGAACCTGAGTGCTTAACCACAGGAAAATATCTGTTATTGTTGTGATCACTATACCACCACGATCTGAGCCTTTTGTATTGCCAGTATAATTATATTATGATTGCACTGTAGCCTCCAATGGCCTGAAAGTTAAAAAAAAAAAAGGAAAGAAAAGAAAAAAAAAGATTTATGAACTTCCTAAATATTTATTTTCAGCTTTGTACAGCATTGCCAATTTTATTTTCATTTATTCACTTTTATGCATAAACTCTAGCATTTGCTGGGTACCTTAGCTGGGTAACTTCGGACTCAAGGATAAATCATATAGGTTGCCTTAGGGGTTTTACAGCTAATAGGAACAGAAATGCTCTTCAACACATGAATATATTAAAGCAACCTCTGATGCCTCTGGTTGCTGGATAAGTGGGTATGTCAAGATGAACCATGAGATGAATGGAGTTCAGTTATAATGCATGCCTACAAGTTAATATACCTAAAAATAGCTTATGTGAATGATTGGCTTTTAAAATTATTAATACATGAGAATGGGTTAAAAGCAATCTTTCTAATAATATTACTCTTATTCACTTGGGTTTCACATTGTTTCCTTGGGAGGAAGATAAGAAATGGGGAATGACAGATGCCCTTAAAATATACACAAGAGTGTGGCATAGGATGGAAACACTTGTGATGCAGATCACAGCAAATAAAAAATAAATATGCAGAAGTAATCAGGTGTTCTGAGTGCTGCGAGAGGTTCACATAAACAAAGGCTTAGGGTACAGAAAAGAAGACAGTCCTCAAACTCATCACATAGACAAGATAAGGATTTCACAGAAAAGAAACACTTATTCAATAACATGAAAAAGCTAACATCTTTTTAAAAAACACTGAGCCTGAGGTCCTGAGAGGTAATGCATGCATCAGGGTCAAGACTATCTGTTTGGAGGTTAGAACAGCAAAAGTCCGTCACCCATGAACAATTAGTGTAATTATCTGTCGTGACATAACCAACCACTCCAAACTTTAGTGGCTTGAAAGATCAGTGATCGTTACCACATATTATTTTGTGGGTCAGGGATTCAGACACAGATGATGTGTTTCTGCTCCACAATGTCTGTGACTTTAGCTGAGATAACCAGAAGATGCTGAAAGAGCTTCAGGCTGTTAGGAAACCTCTATCTCTTCTCCATGTGGCCTTCCCAAATGGCTACCTTGTACTTTGTGACGGTATGGCCGTCTCAGCATCATCAGACCCATTTCATGGGGGGTTAGGGCACCTATAAGAACAAAGTAGAAACTGCCAGCTCTCTTATAGGTTAGACTTTCAACTGGTTATAGTGTTACTTCCACCATAATGTGTTGGCCAAAGTTATCATAAGCCAGCCAAGATCCAAGGGAAGAGACACAGACCTACTTTTCAATGAAAGAAATATTAAAGAATTTGTGGCCAACAGAGTCTGTAATCAATCACAAATGTTCTTTCATTTAACATCTGTTTATCAAGTGTTCACTGTGTACCAGCCACTGTTCTGCTTGATCTTGTTACCATGACAATAAAAGAAAATTTATAACCACAGGAAAATTTTTCTAGTGAAAAGGAGCAAGAGGAGTAAAGCACATAAATATGAATACTGTTGTAAAGTTTAGTATGGTAATGATGGTATTCACCAAATATACATAAGCCACTCAATATGTCCCAGCCCTGATTGCAGCTAGTTTAGGGTCACCTAACTAGTTCTGGTCAGTGCACCATGAGCAAAAGTGATATGGGTCACTTTCAGGCCAAGCCAGTTTAGATCCAACATGCCTCTCCCATCACTCCTTATCCTTTTGTCTTTAGCCAGATCATAGAGCATGGAGATGGAGGAGAGCCATCTGACCTACATCAAACTATTATGAAAGCAGGAAAAAAACCCTGTTGTGCTAACCCATTGAGATGGGGGATTTGTTCATTACCATAGAACAAGATAGCAGTACTTAAACCAGTTAATGTATGTAATTAGTGCTATGAGGAAAAATAGCTCAGGATAAAAGGATACAGAATAACTGTGGAAGGCAGGAGCACAGTTTCAGCCAGAGTGGTCAAAGCAAGAATTAAGAAATGTTGCTATAAGAATGCACTAGAACTTTTAAATTCAGTTCTTCTTCCACCATATCACACTGCCTCCTGCATATATTGGAGAGTTGCAGATGTTCTTGATAGTTGAATACACATGATATTAGCATGAGCTTTAAAAAGTGGTCTATGGAGCTTTAAAGGGGAATGAGGAAAAGTGAGGTTGGAATTAACTAATGGAGAAAGATCTCACAGGCCAGATTATTTTAGCAAATAAAGTGGGAAGATACTCTATGCTCTTGGAAATAGCTTTACAACATTTGGCAATTATTTTGGCATGTGGAATCAGTGTGGTTTGGCAAAACAGACTAAATGAAAGTAGCCAGCACTATGAGACTTTTCTCGAACACTGTTTTCTTAGATAGCCACTTCTCCAGCACTGAGGTGATGATGGATGTGTTTGGAGGCAGAGAAAACAAGGATCTTCTGGTTACTATTTCTGTGACAGGAGGCTCACCATTAACTTCTCTGAGACTCAATTTCCTCATGCGTCAAAAAGGAACAGTGATGCCCCCCCCAGTTGAGTTATCGTCAGAAATATCAACTAAACATGTACAAAACTTACTAAAATGCTTGTTATAGAGGAGTTTACAATAAAATGGTAACTATCATTTTATTATAGTTAATGTTGTAGACATGACAGATGCCAATCATTGTACAATAGGCACTGTGGAGACTTCCAAGAATCCCTTGACATAGTCCTCATTCTTATGCTCAAAATCTTAAGACAATAAGAGGGAAAGAATCATGAAGAAAAACCTTAGAAAAAGAGATGCCAAAATACACTAAGACTGTGTCTTTGTGTTTTGTTCTTTAATGCTCATGCTCTTATAGTGGCAGAGTAGACATCCTCTTAAAACAACCTTCAGTAAAATATATATATATATATATATACATAATTTATCTTTAATAAATTAATAAATTAACCAGTAACTCTCTCCCTCAAAGATCTCTCCTTTTTCAAACAATATTCCTTTAGTTGTTTTAAAAGTCTAGATCATATTTACCACTCTGAATTTGAAACTTAAAACAGAAATGCCAAAACATAAAGAGCTAGCATCACAGTCAGGACAAAAATTAAGTAGAGAATGACAATCCATATTTTATAATATGTGTCAGTAAATTAGGAACAACTTGAGATTTGAATGAGAAAGCCCTTCTTTCTACCAATGTAGAATTTTGTTCCTTTGCTCTGCTAAGTCCATTTTGGATCATTTAAATATGCCAGTCACCTTTCATTTGTGATTCTACTCATTCCTGGACGCAGATGGAACAGCAGTGTTTCTCTCCTAGAAATCATGATAATTCTGGGTTATGTTACTCTTTTCATTTGCATCACACTCAAAATAGGTCAGTGGGAATGAATACTTTTCTGACTGCCTTTGAAATTTCAGTCATCATAGGTAATCCCAATAAATGTATTGAAAATTTCCTGTCATCATGACAGCCCCATCAAACATCTTGTCAACCATATCAAATTAAAATTTCCCATTCTTCTATATGAATCACTTCACAGTCATTGAAAGAAATAAAGCAGTGTCATACAGCACAAAACAAAGGCAATAGCTGGCTGAGTTTATCAAATTACTTGGATAATCATTCATTTCTAGAGTATTTCATTAGTCATGTAATGATATGCTTGGCACATGGAAAGAGCTTAATGAACAGCAGATATTTCTATTTGAAGGGTAAATTGTGTTTCTAATTTTTATTCATGTTTTTTTCCTCTTCAGTTTTCTCTATTCATTTTTCCATGATCCCATTTCCCTAATAATTAAATGTGGATTCAAGAGCTATGACTTCCTGTCACCTGTGTATCTAAGAATAAGTCCCGAACGTTTCATTCTCTAAACTTATATACAATCGATGCTCAGTGGAATTGAGGAGAGAGTAACATAGAGAAACCAAGAGTTGTCAGCAACTTTTGGCTCTGATTCTCCCTTTAATTGCATGAGATTCATTATACTTAGGAATCAGAGCTTCGGTCAATAGATAAAAGGTAGTGAAGAAATGAAAGAAAGGAAATATTCTGAGACAAAACAGATCATGGAGATGAGAAGTCAGTTTTGAAATGTTCTCAGGTTTTGCTACTCAAAGTGTGGTCATGTGTGAACCAGCTGCATCATCATCATTTGGGAGCTTGTTAGAATTACAGAATCTTGGGCTTGATGCAGACCTACTGAAGCCATCTGCATTTTATCAAGATCCTTAGGGGTTTCGTCAAAATCTTTTATCAAGATCCTCATGGTTTCACACAAAATTAAGGAAGCTAGAACTAAGCTGTGTGGCTTGCCAAAGGTTGTATGGTTGTAAGTGGTGAAAACAGGATGCGAGTGTAAACCCAGTTGACCTTTGAGCTTTCCCTACATCACTTTGAAAAAAAAAATTTTTATTGGTAATCTCTAACAGCAAAATTTCCATTCTCTCCTTTTGAAATTTAGATGATGAAACTAGTGTGCCTGACTTAAACTTTTTAAACATTTATTCCTTCTGGGTGTTAAAGTAATGTCTATTCAATATTAACAATTTAAAGAGCACCAAAAGTTGTTTTTTTTTTAATTACATGATTCCTTCTATTCTTTCTTTATAAATACAGTCAGTCCTCATTCTTCACAGATTCCATATGTACAAATTCATTTACTCACTAAAATTTGTAACCCCAACATCAATACTCATGGCACAGCAACACTCATGGTTGCTGTGGACATCCACGGAGGAGCACAACATCAGAGTTACCTGATGCGCACAGTCCCAGGAGAGTTCCCAGGAAGGGAACAAGGTGAGGCTAAGCCTTCTGTTTCAGCTCTTATGCGATAAATAATGTCCTTTTCACCATCTATTTGGTTCCATGCTCTTCATACTTTTGTGATTTTTTTAGTAGTTTCCCCATGCATAGGGCTGTCTGGTCCTCCTGTGCCTTAAGAAGGCAGCAAAGTGCCTTATGGAGAAAATGTGTATACTAGGTAAGCTTTTAGGTTTTGAGTTATAGTGTCATTGGCTGTAAATTCAATGTTAATGAATCAACGATATAGTAGTGCCCCCACCCTTATTTGCAGTCTCACTTTCAGTAGTTTTAGTAACACAGTCCAACCACATCCAGAAGCAGATGATCCTCCTTCTGACCTATCATCAGAAAGTCATTTGTAGCCTAATGCTATATCACATACCTATGTCATTCTCCTCACTTTATCTCATCACAGGGACATTTTATTATCTCACATCATCACAAGAAGAAGGGTGAATGCAGTACAATAAGATACTTACAGAAACCACAGTCACATAACTTTCATTACAGTATAAAGTTATAATTGTTCTATTTCATCATTAGTTATTTTTGTTAATCTCTTATTGTTCCTAATTTATAAATTAAGTTTTATCATAGGCATGTGTGTATAGGAAAAAATATATATAGGGTTCAGTACACTTGCAGTTACAGACATCTACTGGGGATCTTGGAATGTATCCCCTGTAGATAAGGGAGGACTACTATATATATTAGATAAGGTAACTAAAAAGAAATACACAGACAACAAGGTTATATATTGATTGATTGATGAAAATCTTCCAAGAACTTAATCTTATGTATCTTCAAAAGCAATGATTCAGTATTCACTAATTCAGTCTTTGCAATAACTTTACAGAATATAACCACCTCACATAATGAGAATTGACTATATATATATTTTTTATTTTTGTTAGGAATATACAATATCATATTACCTTTCTGTGCCATTTTTACCTGAGCATCTACTATGTGTGTGTATATACACATATAAATATACTTTTTTTTTTAAATATTTTATTTATTTATTTGTTTGAGAGACAGAGAAAGTGAGAGAGAGCATGAGAGGAGAGAAGGCTAGAGGAAGAAGCAGACTCCCCGTAGAGCTGGGAGCCCGATGCGGGGACTCGATCCTGGAACTCAAGGATCATGACCCGAGCCGAAGGCAGTCGCTCAACCAACTGAGCCACCCAGGTGCCCCTAAATATACTTTTTATATATATACTTTCTATACCTCTATACATTATAGCTTTCTATATATCTATACATTATTTTTTGTTCATGGATCATATCTATCAAGAACATTTTCAGGCATTAATTTTCTTTAGGAAATGGTAGTTTAGTTTGTTGATGTGGTGTATTTATGATACTTAATCATGTAATGCAGGTAATTAGGGTTCAGGACAAAATAATGAATAACCTTATTAGGCTGCTTGATCAGTGATGGCTGGAGTCCTCATAAAAAGCTCACCAGCAAAAGTGGAATTTGAACCAGACATTGATGAGGAAGTATAATTGTCTTAGTTAATTAGAAAGAGGTCACAAAACCTATATATGGGAAATAGGAAATGATGGCAAGTTCTAGAGAAGTAGAGGGGACAATAAGAATAAGATGTTTGTTCATAATAGAAACTAGGGGTAATGAGATGCAGATAAACATGTGAGCATACAATTCTAGAGATCTTAGAAAAACCCACCAAGAGACAAACAAAGTTTCTGTGTAAGAGATCAAAAAATAATTTTACCTACACTCTTCTGAGTTCTTAGTTGAGAATCCTGTAATAAAATATAGATTAATGGGAGAGAAGCAAGCAGATGTCTATTAACATATATATCCCAGCAGGGAAAAATGAAGAGTGTAAAAACGTAGCTTAGAACTCTGGCTTATTGGGGGCACCTGGGTGGCTCAGTGGGTTAAAGCCTCTGCTTTAACTTCAGCTCAAATACTTTGGCTCAGGTAATGATCTCAGGGTCCTGGGATCGAGCCCCGCATCGGGCTCTCTGCTCAGCGGGGAGCCTGCTTCCCCTTCTCTCTCTGCCTGCCTCTCTGCCAACTTGTGATCTCTCTCTCTCTATCAAATAAATAAATAAATAAAATCTTTATTAAAAAAAGAACTCTGGCTTATATTGCTTTTTTTAGCAAAGGACAATACATTTGTGAAGAAATGACAGGGTGGAGGAAAGCAGTGATAGGCTTCCATGGGTGAAGATGAAGGCTAGTTAGTAAAGCATGTTTTATAGATTTTTCTTGTTCAGTCTTCTGGCTGGATGTTGTCTCTGGCGACGAACTTTTGTTCTTCCTTGTAGAGAGGGGAGGAGGGACACCTTTGAAAATGTATGTCCTGCTTTTAGGCAATAGGAAGAAGCAGAGAGCTTTTCTTATATCTGTTTCCTCTCAGTTGCCTTCGGCTCAGAAAAAATCCTTATGCTAAAGTGGCATATTTGAGGGTGGCATATTATGCTACCCTTCACTTGCTTCTCTAAAGCTAAATCTAGAACTTACTAGTTTGCAATAAAAGAGAGATTTATGTGCCCCTATAGAACACATTATAGATCTCTTATTCAGAGAAAAGCATAAAGTAAAATAAGGTACTATTCCTAGAGTAAAAATAAAACCAAAAATTATGTATCTCCTTTCTTGGAAAATACCTAAGTCTGATCATGAATAATGAGGATGTCTTATTTTTGTATATAACTTCAAAATCCCTTGCCATTTGTATGATCTCATTTATTCTCACCATATACCAGGCAGCATGCATTTCAGTAGCCATCTTAATGCTTTCAAGGGGAATCCTAGTTGGATAAAAGAGCAGATAGTCTCCAATCTAATCCCTAGCTAGGTCATGACGACTCAGCAGTTTTCGGAGATGGGGAAAATACTCAAGACATGGGGAATCCACAGACTCATAGAAGTAACTAGATAACAAAGAAAGATGTGGACAAGAAGACAGAAAAAAAAGTCCCAGAAGGGGGGCAAAATGGATTTGGAGGTAAGCATTAACAGGTTCAGGGGTTGGAGTTCTTGCTAGGGGAATGTAGGGACAAGTCTACATTTCTTTTAAATGGGTAAAGGGATGAAATGCAGGTGTAGCTTATTTAGGAGACGATTATTGGTAAGAAAACTGAGGCGATAAGATCATTTACTAGAGAATTCAAGTAAGAATCTTACAACAATGATGTGAAGAAGGATTTGGGGAAAATAAGAGTGAGCTGAAAGAATAGAAAGCTGACCCCTGTCCCTTCCAGGATATGCTATGGATTTCATGAGAGATTGTATTAGGATCACCCAGCTATGAGTGGGGCCAGGCACAAAGTTTCAGCAGATGTTTGAGGAGGTCATATCTGCCAGCACCCCCAGAGAATTTCTACTACAGAATTATAAGACTGATAATTGATTGAACCCCACTGTATTTCTAATCCATCCAATGGAAACTAATACGTGTTCTGGACAACATAGTACAGTAGTAAAATGCAATGGCTTTTATGTCTGGTGGATTTGAGTTTTGACTATTTTCAGCAAGTTTCACTTTCTGTGCCTCAGTTTCCTCCTATGCATATGAGGACTAAGTGGCATAATGTACCTAAAACACCTGGCACAATACTTGATACAGAAATGGTTATTTTTCATATTATTATTTATCTGAAAAAAATAAGCATAGTTTTTGGCACATGTCAGCCTTCCAAAAACCACTGGCTCCATTTTCTTCTACTAATTTGTATTCAGAAAACAAGTACGAAGTGAAAGATACCTCTAGAAAACATTGCTAATCTCAGTGTCACAATCCATTTGTATTCTTTTAGTAGAATTAGTTAACTAAGAATTTTTTTCCCACATTATGAAAAACTGAGGCTGACAGAGACTGCCCTACTCTCATTGGCCAAGACAGCTTTCTTCCCTAACAATTTTGCTCTCTTCTGGTGCTTAGACACCCTCTAGCAACTGCTTGCTAAATCATCTCCACGATTTCACAGAATAGAAAACTATACTGAATGTTCCTCCCAGTAGCCTAATAAAGACTTTAAACACTTTGCAAGAGCTGAATCCATTTACCTGGATAGGAAATTCTCCATTGTTATAGTACGTTGATGTCATTAGATCTCTGACTTCTCCTCTTATGGAAAATTCTCCACCTTCCCTTTCTAGGGTCATAATATTTATCACTTTCTCTTCCCCACAAAAAACAAAATTGTAGGATTACAATTTCCAAACCTTCCTTTTAGAATCATAGGGAAACACAGAACACCCTTATGGCTTTTCTCATCTCACAGAAGTGGAAACTGAGGCCTGAAGGAGCCCAAAGACATGTGCAAAGGAGGGAGGCAGGGAAAGCAAAATACTATCAACTGAGCATCTACCCTGACCCAGCTTTGTGTTGTGTATTTGTGCATAGGTCACTTAATCCAATCTTTATACCAGCTTCCCTTTTATCTGTATTTGACAGAGAAGGCAGAGCAACAAGTGGCGGGGCGGACATCAGACCCAGTTCTCCTCATTCCCACTTCCTTTACTTCATACTGATTCCATCATGGAAGCCGTTGGCTGCCAAATCCACAATATGTTTCATTTAGATAAAATAAAATTTGCCCCCAGACATTTATAGCATGCTGTCAGCTTGTGTTCCCATCTTTTCTCCCAAGTTGTTTTTCTTCTCTTTACTGTGCAGACCAAAAAATTTAGTTTTTATCATCATCAAAAAATCATTTCCAGCTTCTTTGAATTTCCCTGGATGACTTCCTATCTGGTTGCAATTAAACTGTGGTCAGCAAATAGAGCACGGGGAGTAAAATTTTATTGGTGTCTTTCCCAGATGTGGGATTTTGGAAATATGAACAGGAGCTTATTTGAAAATGCCCTTCTTCTGTCTTGCTTGCTCCATAATCCAAATTCAATTACTTTAATTTGAAATTGCTTTGCATGGTTAGTTTTTTGAAATATGAAGTTAAATCTTTAAGACTGAGACTTCCTGTGAAATTTCTAATAGAATATAGTTCATTGAGTAAAGAAAGAAGAGAAGATCCACCTAATAATTGCTAGTTCTAGATAATGCGTCACTTCTCATGAAATAGGGTGGCCAAAAGAGTCTGATGACACTGTTCCATTTCACTGAGAGTCAATAATGTATCTAGAACATGTCAGGTATCTGTATACCTTATCTTAAACCCTCATTATTTTATATATGGAGATATTCATATATATCATCAGGAAACCCTTGCTACAAAGCTGAAGGGTAGAAGCTCAAAGAGTTTTGGGGGTTAAAGGTTGAAGCTGAGAAAGACAAGCTGAGACATGTTGAATGTTGATTAGTCTGCTTTTCCATGATAAGTTCTCTCTGCTTCAAAACTCAGTTTCCCCAGGTAAAATAAAGATGTATTTATCTTATCACATGAAAGAAGTTAACCAAAATAACAATATAGGTGAAACAGGGAATGAATGCTATTTGGAAAAGAACTTTACATGTTTTGGACAGGGCATTTGAAAGCCTGTCTAGTTATTTCCATCCACACACTGTAGATCTGTTTATATATTTTCAGGTGTCTGAGATCTCATTTATTAGTCCTTTGTAATTTAAAATTTTGATATAGTCAAGGCTAAGCTGAAGTGCAGATCAAATGTTTTCTTCAAAAACCCTTGATTTTCCTATATATCCTGCCTGGAGTCGCACTGCAGTAAAGAAAGTATGGTTATATTGAGCAGATACTGTTTTGATTCTAGGTCTGAGGCAATTTTAAAAAATCAGTGGTAAGTAGAGATCAAGATGCACTTTCAAAATGGGACCATTTTTCTTTCTGTAAGAGGATAAGCTACAATATTTTGGTAGTGAACTTGCTTTCTAAACCCAACAAAGAAACCCAAATCCCCACAGCCTGAAGCCCCAAATCAATACTCCTCTTTAATTATCTTTAATCCTTTCTGGAAAATAGTCAGTTGTGACCTTGTGTCCTTTAAAGTATTCAGGGGAAGTAGTCACTAGTGGAAAATGTGATGGAGAAAACAGCCTTCCCCTTAGTATGGAAACAGCACATGTTTCAAAGAGAGAACATCTGAAAGCACTTTGGCTTTAGTTTCAATGGAGAAAACAGGTCTTTCTTTGAGCTACTCATTTCCGCTCTTCAGCAGTTCTTTGGAGTGCTCCATTGATAGGTGCTTCACATGTTCAGTAGTCTGTTCATTCATTAAATGAGTGCTCACTGGGTCTCTAAAATCATGCTAGAGATTAAGCATGTAAAAATGAATTTTAAAAAAGTACCACTCCCAGGAGTTCACAGTCTGTTAATAAAAGCAGACCCATAAATAAATAAAAGCAATGAGATATTGTCCATTGAATCACTCTATTTCCTTCATAACAGTTATAACCAGAAATCATCCCCTTTATTTTGTCTCTCCTACTAGAATGTAGGTGCCTTGAAGGCAGGATCTGGCATAGAGAAAGCACCCAATAGGAATTAGTTTAAGAAATAGAATAGTACTCCGGGCGCCTGGGTGGCTCAGTGGGTTAAGGCCTCTGCCTTCGGCTTGGGTCATGGTCTCAGGGTCCTGGGATCGAGCCCTACATCGGGCTCTCTGCTCAGCAGGGAGCCCGCTTCCTCCTCTCTCTTTGCCTGCCTCTCTGCCTACTTGTGATCTCTCTCTGTCAAATAAATAAAATCTTTAAAAAAAAAAAAAAGAAATAGAATAGTACTCAAAAAAAAAAAAGTATAATATAGAATGGCACAATAAGGCCCTAGGGGATTCCAGGGCGCACTAGCGATTAAGTCTATCTAGGGTTGCAAGATATTTTCTGTTACTCTCTCCTGCAGTAAGTTTCTGCAGATACACCTATCTCATATCTGCCCCTTCAGGGTTCACTCACCATCGGTCTTGCACTTTTGGCAAAACTGCCTCAACTCCCCCACATACACATGGGGTCGCACAATGCAGCCTTTTCCATCTTGGACCCTTGAGCCCAGGGTACCTCGTAGAGGAGCTCGGGCACTGAGTTGGAACTGGAGATACAAAGCTTTGGAAGCTCTGCTCTTTCCCATCCTGGAATGAGCAAGTCTTCAACCTCCCTGACCCTCAGACTCCTCATCTGTAAAATGGGGAGTCAGTAGTACTTTCCTCATCAAGCTGATGCTCGCAAAAGCCTTGACATTTCAAGTACATTAGTTGCATCATTTGTGTGGCTAACATTTAGAGATTATCCTGTTTTCTGAGAGCTTCGTTCATAAGAGGTCATTCCTCCAACTGTGCAGTATGACTGCAGATGTAGAACTTTTAGCCCCCACCTGATGTAGGTGAAGGGATTCAAAGCCCCTCGACAAAAGGTGAATTGGGCAGCATTTAAATGTCTCCCTTGAAGCTCTGGGAAAGTGGGAGGAGGCCAGTCTAAGTCATGGCGCTTGTGAGACTCTTCGCTGTACTTGTTCTATGAATCATAGATGCAGTTACAGCATCTCGGAATTCCCCAAGCACCAAAGGTAATAAAGGAAAAAAAAAAAAAAAGCAAAAGAGGTGGAATCTTTGGGGTAAAGTTAATGACAGTCTAAGAGGAATGTTTTATTGTGGAAGTCGCGGAAAGCATTTCATGTGTTTGCTTTCAAGGCTACATTATAAAACTCACTGTGGCAGAAGCAGAGTGGAAGTTATTAATGAGAAAGACCAAGCTAAATGCTAACTGTAATTCTATCCATTTGAGGCCATTAATTGGAACTAATTTGCTATTAAAAATCTAAGCTGAAGGTTTGCCGAGCTTTCATTATTATCTGACAAGTTTCTTAACTTCCCTGGTAAGCAGCGAAGGGTGACTTTTTACAAAGATCTGTTTCTAGCAAAGAAATCTACTGTGAATCTAGCAACTAACTCAAGTATTCAGTTTAAAAGGTAGACATGAAACAACTCACATAATTCTTGACTCTCGCTTCCAATGCCAAGAGATATGCTCAGTTCTTTTTTTTTTTTAAGTATTCATTTAAATTCTAGTTAGTTACCATACAATGTAATATTAGTTTCAGGTATACAAAGAGTGATTCCACAGTTCCATACAACCCCAGGTGCTCATCACAAGTACCCACCTTAATCCCATCACCTATTTAACCCATCCCCCACCCACCTCCCCTCTGATAACTAGCAGTTTGTTCTCTATAGATAAGGGTCTGTTTCTCCATTTGCCTCTTTTTCCTTTGCTCATTTGTTTCTTACATTCCACCTGAGGGAAATCATATCGTATTTGTCTTTATCTGACTGACTTATTTCCTTTAACAAAATGCTCTCTAGCTCTGTCCATGTTGTGGCAAATGGCAAGAATTCATTCCTTTTTTTATGGCTGAGTAATATACTTGATTCTAGATATATTTTCAGCCAATATAGAATACAAACCTGTGCTTATCTTTTCCATTTTGAATGATATCTTCTCAGTAAGTAGTTAGCATTTACATCAGGCCTAGTTTGTAAAAGCCAGCTATCTCCAAGTGTATTTATTCCCAAATAGTATTTATGCATTCCATACCCTTTGCCTGTGCTGAGAATAAAATATAATACAGATAATACTAGGGTTCAAGAGACTATACCCTTACCACCTAATAATTCTATGATATTGGGCAGACTAATTAAAACCTCTGATCCTTAGTTTCCTCCTAGAATTGCAGATTAAATGCACAGTCTATATAAAAAGGTATAGCATATGCCTTGGAGTATATGTAAAAGGTACAACACAGCTTATCCCAAGCAGACCCTGAGACAAGTCTTCTTGGGCAAGGGATTTATTAAGGAAGTGCTCCCAGGAGAATGGAGGGAGTGGGGGAAGGCAGCCTGGGAAGAAGAACCTAAGTAGGGATATGACTTGGGGCAAAATCCCAACCCCAACACATCCTAGAGAGAAGAATTTAGTTGTGCAAATTAACCTTCAGCAAGTGCTCTGACACAAGGCGGGAGAGCTAGGCTTTCTTCCTCTTTTCCTTATCAAT
Source organism: Nasua narica (assembly GCA_028533885.1). Classification (NCBI taxonomy): domain Eukaryota; kingdom Metazoa; phylum Chordata; class Mammalia; order Carnivora; family Procyonidae; genus Nasua; species Nasua narica. The sequence goes on along the minus strand of CM052800.1, from coordinate 13,739,467 downwards.
CTGGCTACCAGAGAGTGGCCTTAAACCTCAGGCACATCCCACTCTGCCTCTGTGGAAACTGAGTCTCCAGCAACCTGAGGGCCGTTCTCCCAAGCTGGGTCAGAGATTCAGGCCATCAGTGAGGCAAGAGCGTACAGCTGGGGCTCTAGAACCTGGTGACCGGGACTCAAGGAGACCTAGGTAGAGCACCAGTGGTGTCCACTATAATGATACACAGTCAAGTCTCAAAAAATGTTAGTTCCCTGTGCTTCCTTTTCCTAAAGAGTCTCCACTTCTGTCATATATGCTAATCTCCTAGCTAATGAAGCCTTGAGGTCAGAGATTATATACTTTTGGACTTCCAGTGGTTACATTTCACCACCAGTGAGAATTTGCTGGGCCTTCAGGAATAAGAACATGAGTCATAGCTTGTGAAACCAAGATCCTTATGCATTTCTGATTTGCTCTAAATCTCAGAGCCACATAGGGAAGATGGACAAACATGGTTATTGCTTCTGATATTTGCTACAGAGCAAGGACATGACAATTTCAACCACTCTGCTTTCTTTTTTTATTTGAATGATTAGTGAGATGTCGTATTCTAATCCCAAAATGCTTCTGATACATACTAAAATGAACTTTGACAATTGCAGACGAGGTAGAGGATTCGGTGTTTTGGAAACCAGCAGTTCTGACAAATTCATCAGAGAGGCAACTGTTCTTCAATGTATTAAAGATGAGAACAAGAGCTGACATGTAACTTAGATAAGAAATGAAGCTTGATGCTCTCACACAAAACACTGTGTCTGAGAAACTTTCAGCAACTGACAGCCCAGACTCACATCCATTAAAAGCAAATGTAATTGAGAAGCAAGGATAAGAGAAGGGAATTGCTTTGGACCATTACCATGTTGTCCGATCAATCGATCATGCTGCACTGTAGCTGCTATTTATGGATCTCTCACACGCTTCCTGCCTTTAGTCTCTGCAAATTAATGGTAGGAAAGAACTGTCCAGTGATCCTTCCCATAGAGGGCAGGAGAACTGTGAGGTTCCTCAGATGTGAACCAGGTCTGAAATCAACCCACTGTCTAACCCCAGTAGCTGTAACTCAGACAAAAGGAAATATTTCCCCAAGCTGTGTTTACTGGGCTGAGTTTTAGGAAGTGACATTTACTTTTAATTCATTCAGTAACTCTTTGTCTGACATGTAATCTCCACAAATGCTTCAGATAACAGATGGAACTTACACTGTGCCTTGAAAATTAATGTGGCCCTCCACTGGTGACTGGCAGAGGGAAAACATCCTTTGTGACTAAAGATTTCGAAGGCTGTCCCCAGACACCCAGAAATCAACTTCGAGAAACATCACCAGCTACCATGCTCAGGAAGACCAAGGAAAGACAGGGGTGCTCCCCTGATCTTAGGGCATTAGAGACCTTCACTGAGGTTAAAGGCCATTTTAGCGTTACTCACTTTGGATTTGAAAGTGGAAACAAAACAGAACAACATATGGGGCCCAGAGAGAACATTCTCCCTACAGCTTGTTATTAAAGAGGCAAACTGCATCTTTCCAAGACAGTGAAAGCCTCGAGGCTGATGTGTTTTTAATACTGATGAGTAAACAAATAAAAGATTCTCTTGAAGCTTTAGGGTAATATGTAATTTGGTTTGATTCTGTTCTATGCTAGAACGCCAGGGTTCAGGAGAGACACTCTTGCAGGTATGAACTGAATTCTAGCAATGGGATAGGAAAAAGTTCTCTCTTTTATCTCTTGACAACTGTTAGGCTTAACATGGAAAACATATATAGATATATCTTTTTTCACTACAGCCTTCATTACAGTAGTTAAAATATTAACTACTTGGAAAACTAAATGGAATTATATTTATTATGAAATTATGTGTTTATGACACTTGCCATACAAAGTAAGTTTCTTTTTAACATAAGTTCACTAGCTTTTGCCAGAGAAACCATATTTAGTTTCCTTCATATGCAGTTTCCTTCAGAGCCTCCACAATAAATATAAACTAGTATTTTTCAGCACAAGTGGTTTTAACATAAGCAAAATCCCAGCTTATTGCTTTAAAGTTTTCCACTAGACACAGTTTTCCCAAATTGCCACAAAAAAGTCCATATTGATGATATTTAAATCAGAAATTGTTTGTTTCAAAATTCTTCTTTTTATAGAAGGCTTCAATATACAATGTCTATAATAATGATTTCAATCATTTGTTCAGTCAGTAAATTTTATTGAGTTTTTGCTGTTCCTGATTTATATTTGATACTAATACCTTTGGGTTTTTCTTTATTCTCTGTTAATACCTTCTTGCTTTTCATTCTCTTCTCTGACTCTATTAGGAGATTTCAGCTATAAAGAAATACAAAAATCTAAAAGTCAGGTGAGAAAATAGCACAAAGAGTTTGTCCCTCAGGCCAAGGTGCAATAGGCCAGTGGCTATGAAGTAAAGGTTTCCTTTTGTTCTGAAAGGGCTGGGTTCTCAGTAAACACAGCTTGGCTTGACTTTTTTTTTTTAAGGGTTTGCTTATTAACAGCCATCAAAACTCTAAACCTGATGGTTATTCCTTGTGAATGGAAAACATATGGGGTATTTTCTACCCTTTTATTGAAAGTTGACTATAAAATTTACCACGAATTAAAAGATTTCCTATGGGTTGCCTGGAGATGTGGAGATACTGGGAGGGAGATGGGAAGGGGTTCTCATTTACAATGTTATCAAGGCCTACTTATAGAACATTTAAAATCTCACAAGTTGAAAGAAATTGAAATCTCTGTTGCCCAGTGGTTTAAATTTATTTTTTTAATTAAAAAAAAATGGTTTAGTAGAACACTTTCTTCAAAGGAAAGCATTCTAAATGTCCAATACTTGAAATGGGTGAAAACAGAGCTCTTTCAGTTCAAGAAGGAGATGGGGACAAATGGTCAGGATATGGAGTTCAGGCAACTCTCCCTCAGTTCTCTCTCACAGGTGGTAGGTGGGCTCCATGGAACTTGCTTGCTCAAACCCTCACCTAATGCAAAATCTCCAAGCAACATCATTGGTGAGGTCGTTATTGAACTTCTGCTTGATTACCTCTAAGGACAGGAAACTCATTGCTTCACAAAGTAGCTTATTTTATCTTTTTCATCTTTTCATACCTCTGAGATACTTACATAAGTCACCCAAATTCTCATTAGTTACAGATTACCAGTCTGGGAGAGATTTTGGAACCAGAATGGAACTAGAAATAAGGTTAGATTATGTTTATTCATTGTCAGCTTAGAAAATTTGCTGAAAGTTCAAGCATGAGGCAGCAATTTCCTTTTAAGGATTTTTTGGGCTCCCGAACACAGACTCTGAGAGCTTTCCACGGGAAGTTTCTACAGAGAAATGTATCCCCTGAATAATATCAAGTATGCCAGATTCGACCTCAAGAAAATGTTTTTTCTGAGTCATGAGTTCTCTGAAAAAGCTTGGTGTTAGAAAGGTTTTAATGAAAATGCCAATAATAGACCCTTAGCAAGCAAACCTGTTCAGAAACTTTGTTCAAAAGGAAACCACATCCTCGATGCAATATTTATGTATTCTCCAGCTCTTCAGAAGACCTCACCATTGAGTATTGACTGTTCTCCAGCCTTAAGCTCAGCACAAACAAACACAAACACAAAACACTCATTGTCAAACCGAAGCCGCTCAGATAGGCTCAGCTAGACTCAGATAAGAAAGGCACAGAAAACCTTCCCTTTTTGTTCCTTTGAGAAGCTCCGTGAGAAAGATCTGCAAAGTTTCTAGGAGGGCAGTGAGACAGAAAATAAAAACACTCCTTGGAATAATCCTGCCATCTCCCATCTGCCAAGTCTAGACACAGGAGTCTTAGAGAACCATTTTCTGAGTGTGGAGAATGCCCAGTAGCTTTGCTGTCTGTTTCTGTAAATACATAGTTTCTTTGGAAAGTAGCCACACTCGTTCATTTACATATTGTCTTTGGCCTCTTTTGAACTACAAGGGTGGGACTGAGCAAATGCAGCACACACCTTACAAACCATGATGCCTAAAATATTTTCTATCCCATGCTTTATAGAAAACAGTTTGCTGACCTTTGCTTTAGAAGTGGTTATAAAGAGAATTCGACATAAGACAAAAAGCTAGTTCAGTGGAATTGGCCAGAGGAACTAGACTACAAATAACTCAGGTTTGTGTAACAGTAACTCTTCAATAGATCCTGAAGATCACTGAGACCAAGGATTTTCATTTTCCATTTGAGGAAACTGAAACCAAGAGCAGGGAGTAGGGGAGTGGCAGAGCCAATGGGAGATTGTCCAGGAAAGAGGAGAGCTTTTTGCATATGTCCCAGCAAAAAGATGGAAAAAGGTCAAACCCACTCACAAATTTGAATTTTAGAGAGTGTAACCATGTAAGAGCAGTTAGGCGGTAGAATATGGGCAAGGTTAATATCGAGTAGAATTCACCGAATAAGGGCAAGGTTAGTATCAACAATAAAAGCAATAGAAGAATAAAAACGAACTCTGGGCTCTACTATGATTTATAAATTATTCAGTTAAACTCTCTGGACTCCAATTTGTCATGTGTGAAATAGGTATTGTAGTAATAGGCGACTGTTTCTGAGGATTCAGACATAATAAATGAAAGATGTTTGGCACAGAGTGGAAATTCAGTAAATTTCAGTAAAAAAAAAAAAAAAGAACAAATAAGTATCTTGGTTAAGATTCCCCTCTCTGTCCCCTTGAAATCAAGCATGTAGGTACAAGGAGTTGGTTTGGAAAATGCCCCCAGGAAGCCATATAAGAGAGAGAGAAGGGGGATCAAGGCAGAAAGAGTTCATAAAGGTTTATTGTCCTGTGCAGCCCAGTCCCAAAGAGATCCTTTCAGAGACCACGTGAATTCTGATTCCAAGTTACCCACAGGACAATTCCTGTCTCTTGTTGGGTGAAGATTGCTCCTATGCTATTACCTCTCTGGCAGGCATTTCGTGGAGTTTGGGGTGCACCCTCAAGGCAGAGACATGGGCAGCCCTAGAGTGAGCAGCACTGTCTTGAATGACTTCAGTATAGGTCAGGGGATGTGGCTGACATTGTATTTGCTACAATAAACAAACAAATGATACTGGACTTCCTTTCACTGTAGGTCAGTTACACAAATTCTAATCACTGAATATTTCAATCAAGTAGCAATTACCAACTATATACTCTATAGGGCTTCTGAAAATGTCACATCAAAGTGTGTTAACTTATTGTTCTTATTAGGGTCATCATAAATCATAAGAATCATAAAAGCAAACCACAGAAGTCCTGAAAGTTTCCGGTTAAACAAGACATTTGTCCAGTCAATCAACATATGTGTGGTTTGACCAAGAGTAAGAAACAGACTGGGAAGTGCTATGGGTATTAGATGAAGTCTCCCACTGAATCATTAAAAAGAAAAAAAAAAATACATGAATTTTACTTCTATGGAGAGAGCTCATTAATGAGTAATTTGGACATAGACATTTTATAACAGAAGTTATACAACTTATCAGGACTAAAATTTTTCATAGAATGAGAATTGAGGTAAAATACCAATAAGAATATGAAACTGAAAAAAAGTCATTTTTTAGTATTACTTACAGTCAGAGGCCTCTTATGCAATTAAAGTTTCCCATATCTATATAAAAATTTCAGGGCCAACATGAGCAAGGGAAGGCCCTTTATGTTCTTTAAGGATGTTCACCAGCCAGTATAAATAGATGCACTTCTATTTTTTATTTTAATTCCAGTGTAATTAACATACAGTGTGATATTAGTTTCAGGTATATAATATAGTGATTTAACAATTCCATACATCACCTGGTGCTCATCAAGATAAGTGCACTCCTCCCTCACCTATTTCACCCATCCCCCACCCACCTCCCTTCTGGTAATCAGATATCCGTTTGTTCTCCATAGCTAAGAGTCTGGTTTTTGGATTACCTCTTATTTTCCCTTTGTTCATATGTTTTGTTTCTTAAATTCCACGTATGAGTGAAATGGTATTTATCTTTTTCTAACTGGCTTATTTTGCTTTGTATAATACTGTCTAGATCCATCCATGTTATTGCAAATACTTTTTCTGCATTTATTGAAATAATCATACGGTTTTTATTCTTTCTCTTGTTAGTGTGACATGTCGCATTGATTGATTTTTGACTACTGAACCATACTTGTGTCCAGAAATAAATCCCACTTGATCATGGTGAAAGACTTCTTTAATGTATTATTGGATTCAGTTTGCTAATAGTTCAGTGAAGACTTTTGTATCAATATTCATCAGAGATACTGGCCTATAGTGCTCTTTTCTTCTGGTATCTTTGATGGTTTTGATATAGGGTAATGCTGGCCTTATAGAATGAATTTGAAAGTATTTTCCTCCCTTTTTTATTTTTTGGAATATTTTAAGAAGAGTAGATATTAACTCTTCTTTAAATGTTTGGTAGAATTCATCTGTGAAGCCATCTGGTCCTAGACTTTTATTTGTTGAGAGTTTTTTGATTACTGATTCAATTTCTTTGCTGGGTATTAGTTTCTTCCAATTTTCCATTTCCTCCTGTTTCAGTTTTGGTGGGTTATATCTTTCTAGGAATTATCCACTTCTTCTAGGTTGTCCAATTTGCTGGCATATAGTTTTTCATAATATTTTCTTATAGTAGTTTGTATTTTTTGGTGTTGGTTGTTATTTCTCCAAAATTAGAAAATTTTGATTTTATTTATTTGAGTCCTTTCTTTTTTTGTCTTGATAAGTTTGGCTAGAGGTTTATCAATTTTATTGATCTTTTCAAAGAACCAGCTTCTGGTTTTATTGATCTGTTTTATTGTTTGTTTGTTTGTTTGTTTGTTTGTTTTTTTCAGTTTCTATATCATTTATTTCTGCTCTAATCTTTATTATTTTCCTCTGTCTGCTGGGTTTGGGTTCTATTTATTATTCTTTTCTAAGTCCTTTAGGTACAAGGTTAGGTCATTTGTTTGAGATTTTTCCTGCTTCTTGAGGTAGGCCTGGATTGCTATAAACTTTCCTCTTAGAACCACTTTTACTGCATCCCCAAGATTTTGTCACATTTTGTTTTCATTTTAATTTCTCTCCATTGACTTTTTGAATTCTTCTTTGATTTCTTGATTGACCCATTCATTGTTGAGTAGCATATTATTTGACTTCCATTTATTTGTGCTTTCCAGATTTTCTCTTGTGATTGGTTTCTAGTTTCATAGTATTGTGGTCAAAAAGTTGCATGGTATAATTTATCTTTTTGAATTTGTTGAGACTTGTTTTGTGACCTATATGCGATCTGTTCTGGAGAAAGTCCTATGCGCATTTAAACAAAATGTGTATTTTGCTGTTTTAGGATGGAATCCAATATATCTGTTAAATCTGTCTGCTCTTTTCTATTCTATTTCTATAAATCTATCTTTCTTTTCTATTTGGATGATTAGTCAATCAATGTAAGTGGGGGGTTAAAAGATCAAAGTCCCCTACTATTGTTGTGTTACTATCGATTAGTTCATTTATGTTTATTTTAACTGTTTTATTTATTTGGGTGCATAAATATTTACATCATTATATCTTCTTGTCAGATTGTCCTCTTTTCTATAATATAGTGTCCTTTGTCTATTATTAGAATCTTTTAAAGTCTATTTTGTCTGATATAAGTAATGCTACCCTGGCTTTCTTTTGACATTCATTTCATTAACTGTTTTCCATCCCCTCACTTTCAATCTGCAAGTGTCTTTAGGTCTGAAATGAGCCTCTTGGAAGCCACATATAGATGGATCCTGATTTTTGTTTTGTTTTGTTTTGTTTTTATCTGTTCGTTCATCCTAGTTCTTTTGATTGGAACATTTAGTCCATTTATATATAAGAAATTATGGATACATAAGTATTGCTATGTCAGTACTTTTTTGTGGTTGTTTCTGTAGTTCTTCTCTGATATTTTCTTCTCTTATTCTCTTTCACAATTTGCTGGCTTTCTTTAGTGATATATTCGTATTCCTTTCTCTTTATTTTTTGCATATTTGTTGCTGATTTTTGATTTGCAGTTACTATTAGATTTGTATATAACATCTTCTGCATACAGCACTCTATATTAAGTTAATGGTAGCATAAGTTTGAACCAATTCTTTACTCCCCTACACATGCACATTTTAGGTATATTGTGTTATATTTTACATGCTTTTTTTTTTTAAGATTTTATTTATTTGACAGAGAGAGAGAGAGGTCACAAGTAGGCAGAGAAGCAGGCAGAGAGAGGAGGAAGCAGGCTCCCTGCTGAGCAGAGAGCCCGATGTGGGGCTCGATCCCAGGACCTTGATATCATGACCTGAGCTGAAGGCAGAGGCTTTAACCCACTGAGCCACCCAGGCACCCCTATTTTACATGCTTTTATTTTGTGAATTCCTTGACTGATTTTTATACACATTACTTCTTTTACTGCTTTTGCAATTTATGCTTTTCTTACTCTTACTTATGATCTTTCTTCTCCACTCAAAGTCCCCTTTAACATTTCTTGTAGAGGTGATTTAGGGGTTATGACCTCCTTTAGCTTTTGTTTGTCTAAGAAACTCCTTGTCTCTCCTTCTATTCTGAATAGAATAGTATTCTTGACTGAATTTTTTTTTCTTTGGGGACTTTGAATTCATCATAGCACTCTCTGATGGCTTTCAAAATGTCTGCTGAAAAATTAGCTGCCAGCCTTATGAGATTTTCCTTGTATGTAAGTGATTTCTTTTATTGCTTTTAAAATTCTCTTTCTCGGGGCCCCTGGGTGGCGCAGTTGGTTGAGCGACTGCCTTCAGCTCAGGTCATGATCCCGGAGTCCCAGGATCGAGTCCCACATCGGGCTCCCAGCTCCATGGGGAGTCCGCTTCTCACTCTGACCTTCTCCCTTCTCATGCTCTCTCTCACTCTCTCTCTTTCCTAATAAATAAATAAATAAAAATAAAATCTTTAAAATTCTCTTTCTCACTACTTTTTGCTATTTTAATTACTATGTGTCTTATTGTACCTCATTGGGTTGGTTTTATTGGGGGATCTCTGTGCCTCTTTGCTCTGGATATGTTTCTTTCCCCAGATTAGGATTTTTTTTTTGAGCTATTATTTCTTCAAATAAATCTTCTGCTTCCTTTTCTCTCTTCTTCTACTGGGTTCCCTATAATGTAAATCTTATGTCTGATAGAGTCACTGAGTTCCCTAAGCCTATTCTCATTTTGCATAATTTTTTTTTTCTTTTATCTGCTCAACTTGATTTTTTTCCATTACTCTGTCTTCCAGGTCACTAATTCATTCCTCTGCTTATTCTAGCCTGGTATTTATTCCATCTAGTGTATTTTTAATTTCATTTATTATATTCATCTCTAATTGGTTCTTTTTTTAATCTCTTAAGAGTCTCACTGATGTCCTCCACTCTTTCCTCAAGTCTAATGTCTTTATGATCATTGCTTTAAGTTTTCTATTAAGCAAATTACTTATATTCATTTCACTTAGGTCTCTTGCTGTGATTTTGTCCTATTCTTTCATTTGGGACATATTCCTCTGTCTCCTCATTTTTTCTGGCTCTGAATCTCTTTCCGTGTGTTAAGAAAGTCAACTACATCTCCTACTCTTGAAAGTAATGGCTTTATGAAGAAGAATTCCTGTAGTATCCTGTAGGTCAGTGTCCCCTGTTCACTAGAAGCTGGTGCTTCACGGGGTGTCTCCAATGTGTGTTGCATGTACCCTGCTGTTCTGTCCTGACTTCCTTTTCCTTCAGTCAGTTGTCTGTAGAGGCTCTCTTGGTCTGTTGTGGGCAGTGTATTGTCAACAGCTGGGGTGGAGACAAAGTTTTAACAATATGCACACCAATCTGCTTGCAAAATGAGACCTGCTACTGCTGCAGAGACCAGGGCTCTGTGTTGGAGACGTGTACAGTTTTAACAAGGTATGCCTCAGGCTTCTGCAGGCCCCACCGCTGCCATCACCGCAGTGTCCAAGGCCCCGTGGAACATATGGGTCAGGAGATAAGATGTTGGCAAGGTTTGTGTTGGTCTTCAGGAGTAGGAAAACTGCAATGCGGGGACTGAGGCAAGTGTGACTGGGAAAGGCAGATCACCAAAGCCCAGGAGAAGTGGGGAGCATGGCGTTAGCAAGTTAGGTATGAGTGCTGACACGGCAGTGGTTCCTGCAGGTGGCTCTGGGTTTATGCTGGAGTGCGGGTGAGTGAGATGGTGCTTGCCAGCTCCTTTGTTCCTTGAATTCCTCAGCAACCCTGCCTCTCCAGGATATCCTCTGACATGAGTAAACTACTCTTCCTTCTGTATGCCCCTAGGTATTTTTCAAACTATTGCTTCTATGCTGTATCTCTAGAGGTTATTTGTCCAGTCATCTCTCTAAGGAAAGGGACTCAGCTTCCTATAGCCCTCCAAGTTCTCCTGGAACAGAGCCCACTGATTTTAAATTTCTAGATTTTAAGTCCCTCTGGTTGTAAGAACTCAGGATATTCAGCCCCTCTCACCTTCAAAGCCAAACATTGGGAGGATTCATCTTTCCTGTACAGGTTCCTTAGTGTGGTAGTTAGGTTTTCACCCTTCTCCATTCCCACAGCTCTCTTCCACCTGTGGATCACTATAGGTTCACTCCCTACTGCATCTCTGCCCTTCTTGCCCTCTTTACTGTGACTTCTCCTCTACCTTTAGTTGTGAAGTTTTTTCTGCCAGTCTTCAGGTAGTTTTCTATTTTGTTTTGTTTTTGTTTTTTTATGCTGATATGAGTGTTATCTAGTTGTCTCTGTGGAACAAGGTCAGCTTTGGGTGTTCTCACTCTGCCATCTTCTCAGCCTCCAATAGATACACTTTTGACAGCAATCTCTCTAAAGGAATCCAGTGACCTCTAACAATGGAGGCCAATAATGGTGGCAGGAAGTAAATTATATAGTTTGTCTCCTATGTGATTTGTCTACCTTTGCCTTTATAGGACAGGAAAACATTTTCATCCACATACTGGCTACAGAAACCTCTCTGTGTGCTCTTCGGAACAGTGAAGTGATCTTCTAGGTCATCTTAACCATGTCCAGTCTCAGTTAGATTATTTAAGAGTCTATAACTTTAAATTTATCAAAGGGGAATGGATTGATTATAAGGCATGGGAGAAAATAACATTCACTAAGCCACTAGTATGTCATAGAAAGTGTCCTACATGTTTCAGATATTATCACATTTAATTCCCAAAACAATCCTGTTGGGTAGGAATTAATATAACCCTACATTCAGGAAATGTAACATTTTTTTAAAAATTAAGTGAGAGTCACTTGTCAGCCATGTGCCCTAGGGTAGATTTCTTGAGATCTCTGTACTGCCTTCACATTAACATTAAAATTACCCTCATCTTAGAAAGAAGGCAGTCTAATAGAATAACTTAACTAAAATGTGGGCTTCTCTTGGAAGGGCTACATTTGCATTTTAAAGGTATGGATAATTAAGTCAAATCTATTCTTGGAAGAATGTTTATGAGTCAAGTTGAGGAGCATTTTTTAGAACTGCCTCCATCTTTACAGGTCCTAAAAAGGGCAGGACCAATTCTGAAATGTCATCAATTCCTATTTTAGCTCAACACATTATTACCACCTGTAAATACTCTCTGGGAATATCATGTTTTCTCTAGTTCCTACTTTCATTTTTTCATTTATTTATTTTTCAACATTTGGCAGATAGAGACCTCAGGATCTCTATTCTAGCATCCCTTCTGATTGGTAGATACCTATGCCATTCAGAATACTAAATATGTTTCATATTATTAATAAACGCATAAAAGACATTTCTGCAAATTTGTAAGGGAGCCAAGTGTATTGAGAAATGTGGACTATTGTAACAGCATAGAGAAAGCCATAGCCACAAAAAATGTTTTTCTGAATTCTTTTACCTCAATCCACAGTAAGAAATATCTTTTCAGGATATGCAGTACATATCCATAATATGTCTATGTTTTTATATAACTAAAGCAAGTTTTAAAAAGTAAGATAAAATATATCCTTACTGTATACAGGACACTAATTTTTTCTCCAATTTATTTTTTTCTACTTTTTGAAATATAATTGACAAAAGTATAAGATATTTAAAGTGCACATTGTGTGATTTGATATACATATACAGTTTTAAAGGATTCTCCCATTTAGTTAATTAACATATACATCACCTCCTATAATTATTGTTTTGGGGTTTTGTTTGTGCATTTTGGTAAGAATATTTAAGTTCTCCTCAGCAAATTTCAATTATACAATACAGTTTTATCAACTATAGTTACTATGTTATACAGTAGATCGTAATACCTTATTCATCATATAGCTAGACATTTGTACCTTTTTACCAATCTGTCTACTTTCCTGATCCACCCAGTCCCTGGCAACCATTTTTCTATTCTCTGTTTCTATGACTTTGACTTTTTTTAGGTACATCCATGTTTTGCAAGTGGCAATATTTCCTTCTTTGTAATAGCTGAATAATAGTCCATTATATATAATGGAATATATATATTATCATATAATATATATATACATATACACACATACACACACACATACACACACCATCTTCTTTATTTATTCATACGTTGAAGCACACTTAGGTTGTTTCTATTATCTTCAGTACTGTAAATAATTCCTAAATGAACATGGTATTGCAGATATCTTTGATATCCTGTTTTTAGTTCTTTTGGATAGATACCCAGAAGTGGGATTGTTGAATCATATAGTAGTTCTGTTTTTAATCTTTTGAGGAATCTCCATACTATTTTCCGTAGTGTCTGTGCCAGTGTACATTCCTACCAACAATGCACGAGTTTGCTTTTCTCTACATCCTCACCAAACTTGTTATCTTCTATCTTTTCAATGATACCCATTCTAACAGGTGTGAAGTGATATCTCATTGTGGTTTTAATTTGCTTTTCCCTGATAATTAGTGCTGATGAGCACCTTTTATGTACCTGTTGACCATCTGTATCTTATCTTTGGAAAAATGTCTATTCAGTTCTTGTATCTATTTTTTAATCAGATTTTGACTTTTTGGTATTGAGTTGTATGAGTTCTTTATATATTTTGGATATTAACTCCTTAAAGATAGATGAATTATAAATATTTCCTCCTATTCCTTAGGTTGTCTTTCTATTTTGTTGATTATTGCTTTTGCTGTACAGAAGCTTTTTAGTTTTATGTAGTCCCATTTATTTATTTTTCTTTCATTATCTTTATTTTTGATGTCAAATAAAAAGCAATCACTGCTGAGACCAATGTCAAGGAGCTGACCTCCACTTTTTCCTTCAAGGACTTTTAATGTTGCAGGTCTTACATTTAAGTCTTTAATCCATTTTGAGTTGTTTTTTATTTATGGCATAAGGTAGAAGTACAGTTTCATTCTTTGCCTGTGAGTATCCAGTTTTCCCATTACCTTTTATTAGACTATCCTTTCCCTCATTGTATACTCATGGCTCCTTTGTCATAGATTGACTGACCATATACACATGAGTTTCCTTCTAGGTTCTGGAATTCTGTTCCACTAATCTATTGGTCTCTTTTTATGCCAATACCATACCGTTTGGTTACCGTAGCTTTATCATATGGATTGGAATCAGGAAGTATGATACTTCCAGCTTTGTTCTTCTTTATCAAGATTGCTTTGGGTAATCAGGGACTTTTATAATTCCGTACAAATTTTCGGAATTTTTTTTCTTTTTCTGTGAAAATGTCATTTGAGTTTTGATTGGGATTGCACTAAATATGTAGATAAGCTATAGGTAGTATGAACACTTTAACAAAATGAATTTTTTCTAATCCATGAGCATGAAAAATCTCTCCATTTATTTATATCTTCTTTAATTTCTTTCATCTATGTCTTGTAGTTTTCAATATATGGATTTTCACGCCCTTGGTTAAATTTATCACTAGGTATTTTATTCTTTTTGAGGCAATTATATATTATCCTATATATTATATATAAGATTGCTTTCTTATTTTCTCTTTCTGGTAGTTTATTAGTAGTATTTAGAAATGCAATTGATTTGAGTGTATCAATTTTATATCCTGAAACTATTGAATTCATTTATTAGTTCTAACAGTGTTTTAGTGGAGTCTTTAGGATTTTCTATGTATAACATCATGTCGTCTGCAACTGGAGACAATTTTACTTCTTCTTTTCTGTTTTGGATGACTTTTATTTGTTTATTTTCTTGCCTAATTGTTCTGGTTAAATCTTCTAGTATTATGTGGAATAAAAATGTCAAGAGTGGGCATTATAATCTTGTTCCTGATATTAGAGAAAAAGTCTTCAGTTTTTGCAGCTGATTATATTAGCTGTGGGCTTGTCATATATGACGTTTATTATGTTGAGGTATATTCCCTCTATACCTACTTTACTGAGAGTTTTTATCATGAATGGATGTTTAATACTGTCAAATGTTTTTTCTGGTTCTGTTGAGATGATTACAAAATTTTTTGTCCTTCATTTAATTAATGTTATATATCATATTAGTTGACTTATAGATGTTAAACCATCCTTGTGTCCCTGAAAGAAATCTCACTTGATCATGGTAATTTTCTTTTTTTGTGATATCCTTATTATTTTTGGTATCAAAGTAATGCCAGTCTCATAGAATGAATTTTGAAGTAGTCCTTCCTCTTCTATTTTTTTGGAAGGGTTTGAAAAGAATTGGGAATTATTTTTCATTTAAGTGCTTGGTAGAATTGACCAGTGAAGCCATCTGTCCTGGGCTTCCTTTTTCGGGAGGTGAATTTTGATTACTGATTCAATTTACTAATAATGGTGTGTTTGGATTTTCTATTTCAGCATGGTTAAGTCTTATAGATTTCATGTTTCTCAAAATTTATCCATTTCCTCTAAAATTTTCAATTTGCTGTTGTATATTTTTTCATAATAGTCTCTTCTGATCCTTTGTATTTATATGATATCAGGTATCAATATCTCCTCTCTTATAATTCTATTTAAGTTTTCTCTTTTTTCTTGGTAAATCTATATAAAGTTTTGTCTATTTTGATTATATTTTCAAAATACTAGCTCTTATTTCATTGATCTTTTCTCCTGTCTTTATTCTCTATTTCATTTATTTCTGCTCTGACTTTTGTTATTTCCTTCCTTCTATTAATTGTGGGCCTAGTTTTCTCTTCTCTTTCTAGTTCCTTAAGGTGTTGTTAGGTTGTTGGTAGAAGTTCTTTTGCTGCATTCCGTAAGTTTTGGTATATAGTATTTTCATTTATTTCAAAATATTATTTATTTATCTTTTGATTTCTTATTTGACCCACTGATTGTTCAATAGCATATTGTTTAATCACATTTTGTGATTTTTCAGTTTCCTTCATGTAATTGGTGTCTACTTTCATGACATTGTAGTCAGAAAAGATTATTTATATTATTTCAATCTTCTCCGATTCAAAGTAGCTACTTATATTAATTGCGTTTCTGTGTTTGTATGCATCAAATCCTTAGTTAATATCTTGGAGTAGGTATAAGACTAGTAATTTGAAAATAGATTTTGTTGCAGGGGCGCCTGGGTGGCTCAGTGGGTTAAGCCTCTGCCTTCTGCTCAGGTCATGATCTTAGGATCCTGGGATCGAACCCCACATGGAGCTCTCTGCTTGGCAGGGAGTCTGCTCCCTCCTCTCTCTCTCTGCCTGCCTGCCTCTCAGCCTACTTGTGATCTCTTTCTTTCTGTGTCAAATAAATAAAATCTTTAAAAAAAAAAAAGAATAGCTTTTGTTGGAAACAACATTAAGAGGTATACTTTGAAATATACACAGAAGCCCTCAAATTTTACATGAAGCTTGTTTTGGGAGAGATTTACAAAATATTCAGATTTTTCTGCTAGAAAAGTAGATATAAATCTTCTAGAAAGCTAAAACACTTAATACTCTTTTATCATGGATACTAAGGGTAGAAGTAAAGTATTAATTTTAAGTGAAAGAAACATGCAGTATATGTGTTCTTGGTTTTCTATTTCCCTGGACACTGTGGCTTGTTAGAGAAAGTCACCAAGCTTTTATTGCATTTGGGTTCTCAAGTTATCTTTTACTCTGAAAATCATGTTAAGGAGGTATTCATTAGAATAAGTATTCTCAGATTTCTAAAGTCTACATCATTTCTGGATTGCAGTGTTCCCTAAAACCTTGATCTTCACTAGCTCATGGGAAGAAAAAAAAATGAATTTATAATGTTCTTGAACCATGACAAAAAGGAAAGCAATTCAGTGGTTAACTCATTTCCCACAAAAGACCATAGGCATAGTCACTGTGGAAATACTTTTACCGTGTAGAGATACCTACCAGTCTCTAGATAGCTTAGAATACGTAGGGCTCTCCAGACTACCCTGATTGGGATAATCTTACATGGTCAAGGATCTCTGTCCTTGATTCTGACATGGTGTTCTGTTATGGCATCCTTTCATTCTATGTGTGCATTTATGACAGTTGTTTTTGCATTGGTTGGTTCGCATATCAGTTTTCCCTACTGAATGGTGAGTTCTTGTGTTTTATTGATTTTAATATCACCAGTATATAGCAGCTACATAACACATAGTAGAAGGCACTAAATGTTTTGCCAAATAAATTATGCCAGGAAGGAAGGAAGAAAGGAAGGAAAAAAGAAGGAAGGAAGAAATGAACTAAAGAACAGATGAAGGCAAGAACAAACAAAGGAAAGGAAAATGGGGGTGATCTCCAGCCATTTCATGAATTCTGCCCTAAAATCACATTTCTTTCCCACTCCTCTATTATAGTATACCTGGATTAGGAACATGTTCATTCAGGGAGGCTTTTATGACTGCAATGAAGTAAAGGGTCAGAGAAATAAGAGGAGCTAAGATTATATAAAGCCTTTGGGCAACTTTAGGGACTTTGTCTGATTGAATGAAATTTGGGACTATTGAAGGGTTTTGAACAGAGAAGTAATGTGATCTGAATTTCCACTTTAAAAGGTTTCTTCTGCTTGTTTGAAAATAGACTGTAACAGGGCAAGAATAGAAGCAAATACACCTGTTAGGATGCTATTGCAATAATTCAGGCTAGAGAAGATGACATCTCTGATCTGAGTGACAGCAATGGAGGTAGTGAGAGACTGTGAAACTCTGGATATTATTTGAAGGTAGAGTTATCAGGGTTTCTGATGGAGGGAGGACTCCAGTGTTATTGATTTGAATGACTGGGAGGATGATGTTCTTATTAATTGAAATGGGAAACCTATGGATAGAGCAGTTAGGAGGGAGGTCAGGAATTCAGTTTAGCCCATGTTGATTATGAGATGTCAGATAGACATTCATGTGGGGATGTTGAGTAGGCAATTAAGTGTGAGTCTGGAGTTTCAGAGCTTCATACTACAAATATAAATTGTTGGCCATTGACATATAGAAGTTATTTAAAGCCGTGAGGTTAGAAAAGATCAAAAAGGAGTTAGTATATATGAATAAGAAGACTGAACTTTGTGGCACTCTAACGAAATTAGAATAGTGGTCCTTTCCTTCTTGAGTTAGTTTTCTCCATTTTTTTCTGCAAAGGAGAAGCTGGATTTATTAATCAAAATAAGAGAGCAAAAGAAGAAGTTGGATTCAGGATTGGAATGATTTGGTGTCAAATTCAAGAAGATTATAGATCAGAATGGTGACAGATCCTGTCTGGAATAGCAGCACAACTGTCAAAACAAACTTGGAATAAATGTGACTGCATCAAACACAGGATTTATAAAAGTCTACACTGCAGCCCAACGTTCTTCCAGTACAAACAGAATTTTGGCATTCCATCCCCACTACTGAAAATTATCTTGAGCCTCTTACTGTACACAAGCCGGTAGCTCCTATATTGACTTCTTCTTGTTACCATAACAAATTACCACCAACTCTTCCCACTGCCTTTTTAGGACTGCTGCATCTCATTGGTTGAATTAAACTGGAAATCAGAAGACAAGGGACCCTGAGAAAAGCAGTCTATACATGTCAGTTTCCCTCCTTCCATGTTCTTATAACAACTATTTCCTTTCTAATACTTTTCATGATTGTAATCTATTTTTATTCTCAGGATTATTAGATAAATAATTCTCTTTTTCTCTTAGAATTTACACTGCATGATGTCAAAGATTATTCCAGTGTTGCTTATAATTATATCACCAAATCCTTTTCTAGACTTCACATACTGAAGGTACTCAATAAATAATTGTTAAATATTAGAAGAAAGAAAAAAATCAATCAATGGACTGTTTTGTTTTCTCTCTCTTTCAGTTATTCTCACTTCATGCACCATATTGGTACCCACTGGCTTCTGGCACCAGTCTTGTCTCTGTCTTTCTTCCTAAGTCCCTTGCTAAACCCTTGGAAGAAAATTTGACTCCAATTACTTTAACAATTGGTCCACGCTAGGACAAGATTTCTAACTCCTCTGTCCATTTAGTTCTTATTCACCTTCTAAGCTCTATCCACTTCCTCCTCTTCTCCCTATCCTACATTATATCTATAGAAATTAGACAAGTCTGATATGATAAATGATGAATGATGATAACTGGCAACAGTTTAAATGATAGTGACTATATGACTTTAATATACTAACTTCTCATACTTTTCTTTCATTCAAAATCTCTTTTGGTTTTTCCAGTAGATC
Source organism: Nasua narica (assembly GCA_028533885.1). Taxonomy (NCBI): domain Eukaryota; kingdom Metazoa; phylum Chordata; class Mammalia; order Carnivora; family Procyonidae; genus Nasua; species Nasua narica. The sequence continues at coordinate 13,720,845 of CM052800.1, read as the reverse complement.
TCTTCTCAGGTTCTACTTGGTCCTGCCACACATTCTCACATTCTATTTTAGGGTAGTTCAATGAACTCTGCATATTTAAATGAATAAATGTTTCACATGAAAAAAGTTATCACAGGGCGCCTTGGTGGCTCAGTCATTAAGCATCTGCCTTCGGCTCAGGTCATGATCCCAGGGTCCTGGGATCAAGCCCCGCATCAGGTTTCCTGCTCAGCGAGGAGCCTGCTTCTCCCTCTCTCACTCCTCCTTCTTGTGCTCCCTCTCTCACTGAGTCTCTCTCTGTCAAATAAATAAATAAAATCTTTTTTAAAAAAGAAAAAATGAAAAAAGTTATCATTATTCCTTTTCTTCTTAAGACTTGGGAAAAAAATTAATAAAAAGTCCTGTGATGGATTTGGAACTTTAAGAAAATAATACTTACTGGATATAAAAATACATTTTCTAAGATTTAAAATAGAATTTTGTTTCATAATAAAATCAATAACAATAGGCTCTTGTTACACAAGCCAGAAATTACAGTTCTGAATTAAGTATCTTGACATTCACTAAATGCCAGCATGTAAAGTTGAAATTTTGAAAGGACCCTTGAGGAAAACTTTCAACTCAGCTTAAGTATAGCCAATTAGTATAGATAACAATAGATTTATCACTTTTGTGTTTAGTGACAACCTTAGAAAAGGTATAAACACATAGAGATTTCTTTGGAAATTTATGCAGATGAAAATGTATGATTTAAAAATTCCAATATAAACTCTACTATTCTGGCAGTTTTAATCAGATATTTTACTTGTCAGAAATGACCATAAATACTATTCAAGGTTTGCCATTTTTCCAAGAACATAATGACTTACCAAATCATTGTATTAAATATAATTCAGTGTTTCATTCATGTTTCAGAAGAAACTTCAAATCATTCCCAATTCTCCTGTCAGCTTCACTGATGTTAACCACTTTGAACCAGAGAACCTAGTAGAGAGGATTCTGTCGATGAGTGATGGCTAATACCAAATGACATTTGAAGTCTAATTATATCAGTTATTAGAGTTAGAATGGAAAAAGCATTGACTTCTTTGTTTTCAAACCATATTCAATTGAAAGAAATGTGGATATGATTTTATCAGTAAAATAAATTTCATCAGTAACATAAGTGAATTAAAAGTGGACAACAGAAACCATGATATAAAATCACACTTGCTTGTTATGTTTAACTTATTTACTTTAATTTAATATTTTAATTTTACCTTAAGAATTGTCAGACCCTCCTAAGAGGCTGCACCATTTCGCCTTCCACCAGCAGGGTTTAAGGGTCCCATTCTCTCTACAACCTCACCAGCCCTTGTTCTTATTTGTCTTTTTGATTATAGCCATATGGGTGGGTGTGGAGCAGTATTTCACTGTGATTTGGATTTGCATTTCCCTGATGGCTTCAAGTTTTGGGCATCTTTTCATGTGCATATCAGTCATTTGCATATCTTCCTGGAAGAAATGTCTATTCAGATCCTCTCTCCATTTTTAAATTGGGTTATTTTTCTTTTGATTATCAAGTTGTAGAAATTGTTTGTTTTCCTATGCTAGATACAAACCCCTTATCAGATAGATGATTTACAAAAATTTTCTCCCATTCTATGGGTCATCTTTTTACTTTCTAATAGTACATTTTTCATTTTGGTTATAGTATTTTTCAACTCAAGCATTTTTATTTGGTTCTTTTTAAAAAATAAGTTCTATATTGTTATGCCCAGATTTTGAGATCCCCAAATACCACCAGGGAGCTGAGTCCGATGCAAAAGCAAAAGAGCCCTTTATTCAAGCTAGCTTGAGCTCAGTCTCCCACACTCACCGAAGCAGAGGCGTGGTGTAGAGAAAGAGTGAATTTCCAAAAGCGCAACAGTTTTAGAGGGGTCAGTGGCCAATGAGATTGTAACACACAGAAAGTTACCTAGTAACTGTTTGAACTAGCCTATCACCCTGGCCAGAATTGGCCCGCAAGTTTGGCGGGCAAAAGGCGGGGTTTATATTCTTTCCTGGTCAGGGATTCTGCATTCCTATTGGCTAACCCAAACCCAACCCACAGGTGGTCTGGGCCAATTAGCTCAAGGGAGGGCTAAGCCACACTCAGACCCTCCCAGAGGCAGGTTCTGCGGGGGCCACACACAAGAAGGCGGGTGTAAGCAAAAGGAGCCAGCCCTGCTCTGCTCCTTCAATATATTTACCGATATTTTCTATTTGATGAGATGTTGTCATCATAAGTTACTTCTATAAGCATGATTTCTTTAGGTCTTTGAACATTTTTTATAATGGCTAAAGTCCTAACCTTTGTTTTAGTCCTTTCTTCAGGCACTAATTTTCTTATTTACGTTTTAGGAGTAAATACAGGATAAGAAAATTCTGGGTTAACAGGACATATTAAATGAGGGTCAGAATCATTGAGACCCAATAATTCATGATTTTTAAGGAAAAAATAAAATAAACTCTAAAATTCATTTGTGATAGTTTTAGTAGGTATTAGAGGAATACCTTTAAAATTTTGTTTATTGTATTTTTGTACATATACTATATTTGACATGCTTCAAAAAAAAAGAAAAGAAAAAGAATGAACTCAAATTGTACTGTTCAGATGATCCAATTTCAGTTTAAATTCCTATGTATTTTCATTGCAGGCTTAGGTGTGCTAAAATCAGTGCAAAAGTACCATTTTTATCTATCAAAATAGTCAAAATTGTTTTGAAAATTCTTTAAGTTTAAGTATTGATCTAACCACCCCTCCATCCCAATATTATATGGCTTTGACATTCTACATCAACAGATTAACAGATTTTTTTAATAACCTCAAATGAAGTGGTTGGATTTGCCTAGGAGCTATGTAATATGAAAAATGGGTTTCGGTTTGTTTATTTTTGAGATGCTTGAGCAGGTTGAATGTTTGTAGGCTTAGGTGCACATATGATGTGGGAAACAGAGGCAGAAGAAAAGTTATTAAATTTCCTTACTCTCTAGAGCCCACTGACAAGTCCTTGAAACAGGCAGAGTGACATTCCTCTAGAGACTCAACTGCCTTCACCTTAATACTTTGTTTGAAGGGCAAAAGGCAATCCTAGCTTGACTACCCCCTCCCCATTCCCCACCCAACCAGGATCCTATAAGTCTACGTTAACATATAAAAATTCCTTTAGAAACTTCCTTTATCTCTAACCCTCCAAGATACATGTGGGCAATCACCCCCAAGCATATGACCCACCAATATACATCTGAAGGGTCTCATGACTAAGGCTCTATTAGATGGTAATAAATGGCCTTTTCCCAACAACAGCTAGTTCCTCAAGATCCTGGAAACCTTGCTTCCAAAATTCCTTAGAGACTTAAGCTATCCCTGACCCCCTCCCAACTTGCAAGTATATAATGGGCCACTTCTCACAGCCCAGGGTGCGGTAGCAGCAGCAGCAGCTGTCTCTGCCCAAGGATCCTGTCCCTGTGCTTTAATAAACCACCATTTTGCACCAAAGATGTCTCAAGAATTCTTTCTTGGTCATGGGATCTGGATTCCATCCCATTGAACTTCACTTATATTCTAAAACTTCATCACATATGATGCAATTTTACCAAGTACGACATCATGCTTCATTCTCCAGCGGTCAGAGATGCCATGAGCAAATGTGGAGTGACTAAGAAAAATGGTAAGGCCAATTAAGGTATGCTAAGCCCCTTAAATATATTTAAAAGGTTTAGCCAGTCTTTTCTGTAGTGATTCCCTATTCCTGACAGATTCAAATGATTCACTCTTCAGGAAGACAAGGTGGTAACCCTTCCTCTTAGCTCCTCTTTGGCTTTGCTACCCCATTATACAAGTCATTTTATTCATTTTTTTAAAGTTGACTGCCTTCACACAATCTTTTCATAACCATCTGGAGGGCTGAACCATGATAATAGTTTTCAGTTAACTTCTAGACTTGGTAATGAAAAATATCATAATAAAGTTTGAAAAGTGCTTTATGTTCTTAGATACCAGAAATTGAAGTAATCTTTTTTAAAAAGCAAGCTCACATATCTGAAGGATGATGGAATGGCAATACTATCAAGCATCCAGAGGAAAAATATTTCACTGTGCTCTCTGAAGATCATGTCTTTTTTGGGTGGGTAAATCATGAAGAGCTTGGCAAATCTGGGGTGCAGACAAACAGAAGAGAGTATCATCCCAAAAATGCTGAGTTTCAAATTGAGTGTGCATGTTGAAAAAAGACTTGGCACATCACTTGTTATTTTGTTGGTGGCCTAAAAAGCAGCCTGAGATAATGGTAGGAGGAGCCAATGGATATTGAATGAATGTGACCATGTCTAGAGGACAGAACTCCAGAGGCACTTGTGTCTCCTGCAGCTAATTCAGAGAAAACATGTCCTTTTGAGAGTAGCAGGGAAGTAGAAGCAGCCCATCTGAACCTGTATGCTGAACTTCAGTGTTTGCTAACTCAAAAGCCTTAAAGGAATCAATATTGTACATGTGTGATGCAACCATGTGCTAGGGGTGAATGGACCTCTGGAAAACTACAGTGGCATGTTCTATTTAAAGGCTTTTCTATTCTGATTTTTAAAACACTAAGGAAACAACCCACATCTACAGGCCAAGTTTGTCTCTTAGCTACCAGTTTCTGAACTCTGGGTATAGCTTAAATAAATATCCCAGACTCAGGATCATAGAACCATCATAACATAAATATGTAGCTACACAATCTGACTTTTTAAACTTCTTTCTCTTTCTTTTTCAAGTTTATCATAAAATTCTACTTCAAATAATATGGGATACTATAGCTCCCTGCACAATTTATTATTAAATAAATTAATAGACAATGATTCTAGTAAATCGGGGGAGGGAGGCTTGTAATGAGAAAAACCTATAAAGGTTGACTTATATGTACCAGTGACATTATATATGTAATTGTATATAATTTGAACAAAACTATATGGTAGATATTATCATTTTTTATTTTATAGGCTGAGGCTCAGAGGAGTCAAGTGACTGGCTCAGAGTTATTAGCTAGTTGGATGGGCAAAGTCACATTCCCCAAAAATTCATATATTGAAGGTGTAACTCTCAGTATCTTAGAATGTGACTATACCTGGAGATAGAGGTGATTAAATTAAAATGAGCCCTAATCTAGTATGATTGGTATCCTTATAAAAAGAGATTAGGACACAGACACACATAGAAGGAATATGAGGTGAATATGCAAGGAGGAGATGGCCATCTACAAACCAAAGAGAGAGGATTCAGGTGAAGCCAACACTGCTGACCTTCGTCTGGACTTCTAGTCTGGAGATCTGTGAGAAAATAAACTTCTATTGTTTAACAGCATGGTACTTTCTTTATGGAAGCCCTAGTAAACTCACACAGTTAGTAATTCAAAAATTCAACTCGATATTATCCTAACTCAGAATTAATCATACCCTCAAATTCTCATAAACAAATTTCAGCTTGATTAATAAATACCTCTGACATTTATGTAGCTCTCACTAATATCCCCTGTATTAGTATAGGCTTTCCCAGAAGTAGATCTCAAGACAATGTTAATTGTGCAAGAATTTTATTAACAGAAATGTCTGTGAAAGAAAAGGGGAGAGAAAATCTAGGAGAGCCATCAAACTGTGATGCAGGTCTGACCCCAAATGAAGGAGACAGGAAGGACAGTTGGAGAAAGCCATCTAGACCACTTTTCAGTGTTAAGTATGCTGCAGCAATCCTTAGGGAAATCCTGAATGGATTGACAGTGACAGTCCCATGTCTCCTGGGGGTCAGCCTACCTTAGTACCCCCTATGACCTCAGTAATTGGCTGAAAATATTTATGCAAGGTGTGGCTTTGGTGCAAATGTGCAAAAGAGTATAGCTACTATGACACATTACGATATTTGTTAAAGCACAGTAAAGCACACTTTATTCTCAGGGGGCCGTGGCAATAGGTGTAAAGACCACTGCAATGGGATTTTGCAGTTGGGGAGAAAGATGGGACTCAGCTCTGAATGAGCAAGCAGAAATTTATAGCCAAGAGGCAGGCTGGTGATCAGTGGACAGAAAATTACAAAGTGGAAACATCAAAGGGAAGAGGGGATTTGGGCTAAACCAACTTAACAGGATTCTTGCTGAAGACAGACCAGGGTGATCAGACATCACCAGAGGGATTGTGGAAGGTGAGGAACCCAGTTGGATACAGACAGTGAACAGATACAGAGGATGGGAGATTCTGGCTAAACCAACTGAGCAGAATTCCTGCTAAAATTGGACAAGACATAGATAACCAAAGAATTTCAAAAATCCAGGCTTAGTTGACATTTTTAGAGGAGACCAAATAGAATTTGGTCAAGAGAAGAATATTTGTCAACACCTCATCCCCAAATTCTTTAACCTTATGAAATGGTTTGACTTTAAAAGAGTAGGTTATAGGGGCACCTGGGTGGCTCAGTTGGTTGGGCAACTTCCTTCAGCTCGGGTCATGATCCTGGAGTTCCAGGATCAAGTCCCGCATTGGGCTCCCAGCTCAATGGGGAATCTGCTTCTCCCTCTGACCTTCTCCCCTCTCACGTTCTTTCTCACTCTGGCTCGCTCAAATAAATAAATTAAAAAAAAAAAAAGAGTAGGTTATATGTGTCATCTCTGAAGCCACAGGTATATTCAGTCATCAGATAGTTGTTGAGTGTGGGATGAGAACTTGACAACCATCAAGGAGCTAAGGAACAAAATGATGACAAGAAAGAAAGAAAGTCATTGCTCTCAAGGAGTCTACAAATTTGCTGAAGAAGCAAAGTTGTGCCTGGAGAATAATTTAAGAAAGCAATAAATCATGCAATTAAGATTGATTTTTGAAGCATGATTTACATGCCACATAGTACAGAAAGATGACTTCAGGTGATACACAGATGAGTTTTTATTTTAATAATTAGTTTTTTTTAGCATACTGGAAAAAACAAAGAAATAGCATATCAAAATTGTCGTTAATTGATTGTATAGCTTAAGCTAAAGATGAACGTAATTGGACATTAAGACAATTGGTCCTTAGATAGAGAAAACACTACCCAGATGTTATAAGATTCATTAAAGTTTGGAAAACATTGATATGATGGATTGTATGATTCAGATGTAATTCCTCTATGATTCATTAAATGATAGAATCAATGGCAAAAAGAAAGAAAACTGACTGTTATTGAATTGCTAATGGAAAATTAGATCTCTAGAAGGCAATGTTTTGGCTACTATGCCAAAATTAGCATTTTATTATTATTTTTTTTAAGTTTAAACTAAATAACCTTTAAGATTTCTTCCATCTTTATATTTCAGGTTTTGGGGTTTTTTTTTTTTTAATAGCTGCTTTCTCCTGAGCTCATTTCCTCAGTATGTACTGAGAGTTCACTGCATGTTGGATCTTGTATTCAAAAACACATGATGTAAAAGACTCAGTTCTTTCTGCTCAAAAAGCTCTCTATCTTAGGAAATAGTCAAAACCATGATAATCACAATACAGTGCATTTAGGATAAAGGATATATGCAGAACATTACTGGTCATTGAAGATAAGCCCTTCATCCAGTTCTTGAGGGAGATGGGAAAGAGTCCTGGGGAGGTAGTGAGGTGTCAGGTTCATATGGACAACGTGTATGGTGCAGATGAAGATTGTATGGGGGATTGTAGAGTTGCTGGTGTCCAAGGTATGAAGCAGGAAGTTGCATGTAATTTATATATATCTATATCTACACACACACACACACACACACACACACACATATATAGATACATATAAATATATAACATAAATTTACCATTTTTGCCACTTTTAAGTGTGAAATTTACTGGCAGTAAGTACATTCACTTTGTTGTGCAGCCATCACCACAGTCCCTCTCCAGAACATTTGTACCATATTGAACTGAAATTCAATGCCCATTAAATAATGATTCCCCATTGGCCCTTCTCAGGAGTCACTGATAAACACTATTCTTTCTATTTCTATGAACTTTCCTGTTCTAGCTACCTCAAATAAGTGGAATCATACAATATTTGACCTTCTATGTCTAACGTTTCACTTAGTGCCATGTTTTCAAGGTTATAGCATGTATCAGAACTTCATTTCATTTTACATCTGAATAATATTCCTTTATAGTATAGGTATATTATACTGTATTTTGTTTATCCATTCATCTGTTGATTGACATTTGGATTGTTTCCACATTTTGCTTATTATAGATAACTGCTGCAGACACTGGTCTTTCAAGTCGCAGCTTTGAGTTTTTGGGGGTATGTATCTAAAATAGAATAGTTAGGTCATATGATAATTCTTTTTAGCTTCTTAAGGAACCAAACATCCTGTTGCTTTGCACAGCAGCTACACTATTTTGTGCTCCTGTCGGCAATGCTGTGTTCCAGTTTCTCCACATCCTCACCGTTTTGTGGTTTTCCTATTTTTTTTTAATAATGGCTAATCCTAGGGGCACCTGGGTGGGTCAGTGGGTTAAAGCCTCTGCCTCAGCTCGGGTCGTGATCCCAGGGTCCTGGGATCGAGTCCCGCGTCGGGCTCTATACTCAGCGGGGAGCCTGCTTCCCCCTCTCTCTCTGCCTGCCTCTCTGCCTCCTTGTGATCTCTCTCTCTGTCAAATAAATTATAAAATAATAATAATAATAATAATGGCCATCCTAATGGGTATGAAGTAATATCATCATATATTCAGCATCAGATATCAGTAATATCTTCATTGTGGCTTCGGTCTGCATTTCTTTAATGAATGGCATGTGATTTTGAACACTATTCTTTAAGTGATATGGAGATAGTAATTGGTTATAATCATTACTTTCCTGTGTTTCAGGGGTAAGAGCATATTTGCATTTTAAAAGATTACCCTGGCTGCAGTATGGGTGTTGGAGATAAGGAAAGGACTGGTTCATGAAGAACAAAAGGAAAGCCAATTCAATAATCCAGGAGAGAGAATTAGAAAAAATGAGCTTCTTCAATCAATAGTGTGTAGGTCATGTGAGCAGACTAGACAGATTAGACATGATGGGCTTTAAGGGAAAATGAGAAGTCAAGACACCTCCTGAATTTTGAGTAGGGCTTACATGGGGTAGGTGATGTCCCCAGAGAGAGGTTTTGGATGTGAAGATAAAACCTGATTGTGTTGCATTTGCGATTTCTGATATCTGCGAGATACTCAGGCCCAGAAAGTAGAAGTAGTTACATGATTTTGAAGATACAAAGTCTGGACTAGAGATAAAGATGTAGTTGTCATCCAAAAACAGTTTTGATTGGAGGAAGAAGCATAGGTGAGATCACATAGGGAGCGAGAGGGCAAAGGGTGAATTCCCAGAAATAGCAGCATTTTTGTAAGTCGGGAGGATAAGAAGGAATACTTGAAGAATTCAGAGAACCAAAGGGGTATTGCGAAGATCACTGTCCCATGGAAGCTAACAAAGGAAGGAGTTTTAAGTTCATAATTTTATTATACTAAATATAGCAAGGATTTCTAGAAATATTAGACCTGATCCTAAAACAAACCTACCTGTAACCTAAACTAGAACTTAGAACTCTGTCCACTGAGCCACATACTGTATTTCTGCTTGAGTTTTAAACCCAAATTCCAATTTCAGGTGCAGAATAAGCACTGATATCCACTACAATAGCCTAATTGATGTTCTACCTGACACAAATCCTGCCTAGTGGGACCACTTCTGGAATAAAAGGAATAGAACACCCTCTATGAGGCCAAGTTTGAAAGTACTAAAGTGCTCTACTGTTTCAAGTGCTGCTCTATCCTCCATCATAATTCATTCTGAGCCCAAGGGTCTGGTGGTACTTCGAGGGCTTCTTTTTAGCTACTGAGTGGGTTTGGAAATAGCTGGTCAACCCCTTGCCTGGTGCCTGGGAATCAGTGGGTCACTGAGGGGAATTTCGTCCTGGAGTACCATCATGAGTATCAAGCTCCACCCTTTGTGTTCTGTATGAGGCCAGCATACTTGATAGCCCTTTATCTGGCTTCTGGTTCCCACTATCCTTTCCTGAAAGTTCTGACCTCCTCTCCTAACTCTGCAATGTCCTTTTCTCCAGAGCTGGATTTGACCCCAATACCTATCTGTCACTTCAGATTGGCCTCCTTCCAGTCCTGCTGATCCTGAAATATGATGCATCTCAGGATTCTTCTGCTGTATCTTTGATACTTCCTCTGTTTAGACACCTTGCTTATTGGCTTTAGCCCAGAAACAGTCAGTTTATCTTCCTACCTTGGATTCACTAAAAGACCACTAGCACTCATTCTTTGCCCATCTTACTTTATTTTGATTTTCCCAGTGAGAAGTTTCCTCTGTGCTCATTACCCTGGGCTATGCTATTCTACCTCCAAATTCTTGTAATTTTCAGGATTAGGGGAAGTCCCACCTTTGAATTAAAGCGTTTTGTTCTAAGCTAAATGTGTTACCTAGAGGAGCTAGCATATTAAAATCATGGTATTATCAAATAATGTGGTCATTACCCCATCACCAGTAAGATCATGAGGGATACAAGACAGAAGTCTTTTCCAAGACTGATCCATTTTCAATCTGGAAGGTAGACATAATTTAGTCTGACTTCCTATGTGGTACATAAACTCCTACTTTATAAACCTAATCTAGGTCTCGAGGCCCTAGTTGAGTATCTTCTCTGACGTGGAATACTAAACACACAAAGCACATATGTATTGGTAGAGTCCAGTGGTTAGATTCTCCAAACCATTCTTTTCTCCCTAGATGAGTTTAGACTAAATTATAGTCAACAAATATTTATTGAGCATCTGTTAAATGCTAGGCTCAAAGCCTGGCAGTGGGCACACCAAGAGCCACAAGGCATAGTCTCTCCCCTCTATGATAAGCTCATGTCCTACTAAAATGTTAGAATGTTGGGTAGAAGCAGAATGTGATGCCCCCCCTCCAGTTATGTCACAGTTGCCGCCTTTACAAATTAGCTTAGCACATTCCTATCATGCTTCAGTTTGATTATCCTTCTCTTCCTTTCTGAAAGACTCCAAACATCAAAATTATTTTGAGACCAGTTTGGGCTTTTTTTCATGATGAACTACTTTGGAGATAATTCATCCAGCTTGTCTCAATTATACCACAGAAGCTAAATGATGAAATTAGATCCTGAAAGGAATAAACAGGAGCATTAAATACACCCAAAAAAACATCTGTTGAATCTAGGGAGAGTGTGAAAGTAAGGGACTTTTTCAAAGACACTTTGGAAATAGGATTTTAGTGGAATTGGTTATTGGTCTCTAAGGCCAAAGCTGGGAGAATTATCTCTACAGCCAATAGCAAAAAAGTCTTAATTTTTGTTGGCTTGGAGATAAAATGAGAAAGAGCTTTTCATTATAAATGTGTTTTTCTATTTGGAAACTATGAAGTAGAAGCACTCAGTAGGCACATATGTGCTCAGAGATCTGGTTACCATGAACATTTTCTATAAGTCTAAATTATAAATCATCATTTATAGTGCAGAAGCAGGTGCAAAGTAAACATGCAAAGCTGTTAGGATGATAGGTGCTATTTTTTTCAAAGTTGACTATGAATAATACAATACACGAGAAGATGGACAAGTACTGAGGGAAATAATAGCATTGTCCAAGTATCTGAGACCCTTAAAGGACTTTCAGAACAATGACTACTTGAGAATGGTTATCTTCAGGACTCAGTGATCAGAAGACATTTCAGAAACAAGAATTGTATGAAATCTTGAGTTAGTCACATAGAGTGCAAATAAATCTCCTGCAATGCAACCAGGAAGTGAATATGATAGAAGCAGCATTTCTAAAGTTAATGAGAACAATTCCTGATGTTGGGTTAGTATGTATTTCACAAGAGGCAAAGAGGCCAACTATTTCCTGGTTTCGTTTGTTTTTGAGTGACTGCATTGTCCTGCCCTGCTTTTGCTGGCCTTAATTATAATCAAAATTATTATTCATCTTTTGCTCAGTTATTCCCTTAGTTAAGTATATGTTGCTCCTACAATATCTTATCTTTAATAGAATAAACACACATGCAAATTATGTTTCCTCAAATGTAGATCTTGGGATAGGATGATCCAACCCAAAGTAATTTTTTTTAAAGATTTATTTATTTGACAGAGAGAGAGCACAAGCAGGCAGACTAGCAGGTAGAGGAAGAGGGAGAAGCAGTCTCTGTGCTGAGCAGGGAGCCCAACGTGGGGCTCAATCCCAGGACCCTGGGATCATGACCTGTAGCAAAGGCAGACACTTAACCAACTGAGCCACCCAGGCACCCCCAACCCAAAGTAATTTTTGAAACTGTATTGTTTAATCAATTGTTGACCTGGTAGCATCAAATTAAGTAGCATCAACTGAAATATCTTATTTCAAATAAAAACTCAAGTATACCAAGACTACCTTAAAAAAAAAAAAAAACTAAACTAAAACGATAACTTAAGCTTTCAAATGTATCTTTGTCCTACAAATTGTTCACCTTAGTCTACCCATTTAGCATCTATGCTACTATTGCTTAAAATCAGTTGGAAAATATCTATATTGTAATTGGTCTCAAAATGAGTTTTGCAGACCTGGTAGGGAAAACATACCCATCACTCTATAGTCTTTCCCAGTTTTGTTCCAAAGCAGAATTCCCTGGTGTGATAACTTAATTTTATTGCAGATCTTGTCTCCATACAGTTTTGTTATTTCCAAGAATCAAATCCATGGTATAAGTCAGGTATTTGCCTGGCAGATATTCAAAAGAACATACCGTAGACTATGCAGGCATGTCTCATGTGGAATTTAAAAGGCATTCGAGCCTCAGTAGCACCATTAAACTAAGTGTGTGTGTGCACCCCAAGGGATTTCTTGGGAAGGCATCACATTTCACTTAGATATATAAATTCTGTTTTTAATTTTTTCCAGCTTTATTGAGATGTAATTGGTATACAAAAACTGCACAGGGCGCCTGGGTGGCTCAGTTGGTTAGGCGACTGCCTTCGGCTCAGGTCATGATCCCAGAGTCCCAGGATCAAGTCCCATATCAGACTGCCGGCTCTGCGGGAAGTCTGCTTCTCCCTGTGACCTTCTCCCCTCTCATTCTCAGTCTCTCTCTCTCTCTAATAAATAAATAAAATCTTTAAAAAAAACTGCACATAGTAAATGTATATAATATGGTGAGTTCAGACCTTTGTATACACTCATGTTAACATCCTCACAATCAAGATAATAAACATACCCATCATCACCTCCAAGAGTTCTTTCCTTTCCCTTTGTTGCTATTGCTATTGGTTTTAATTTTAAAATAAAACACATGACTTAATAGTCACATCTCATAATCCTTCCGTGAACAGAAGAAAAAAAAAAAAAAAGTGCGGACATATCCTATAAGAAGGAATCAGAGAAAATGCCCAGTGCTTTTCCGGGCTGTTGGTGGTGGTGATGTCTTTGTCTCTTATGACTTCTAGTACCTTCCAGATCCTCTGTACTTAATGAGGAGTCTTAGAAGCAGTAGGTGTGTGACTGTAATTACCCCGAGACAAAGTCTACAGTTGGTATATGCTCGTTTCTTCCTCGGGAGCCAATGATGAGCCCTGAAATGGTAACTGTCAAAGACACAAAGGTGATAGTTACACTTGAAAGGCAACGTCAATATTCATTAATCTTGGGGAGGAAGTGGGGTGAGGTGCAGTGGTTTTCAAACAAGCCCTGAGTCAGAATCCCTTGTGGAGATTTTTTTTTTTTTTTTAAATGGAGAGGAGGTGGCCCTATCCTGACTCCGGGTGAATCTTTATAATGGGGGTCAGTCCCAAATGTTGGTGTGATATAAACGTCCCTGCAAGTGATACTGAGACATCTAATCCTCAGACCAGTCCGTGCAGCCATCTGAAGGCAGAGAAGGGAGACCTAGGTGAGGGTCCCTAAGCCACTGTTTCCTAACTATATGACTACACACAGGTTGATTAACTTCTCTGAATCTCATTTCTAAAATGGGAGTCTGCATTGCTTCCCCATAATATTGTTAAGACTTAATAAACCACATGCGAGCTGTATCTGGTGCACAGGAGTTTCAATCGAAAGAATTCCTGTTTCCTCTTCTTTCAACGCTGTCCCTTTCCCCTGGTCAATAGCTGTTATTAAGTGAATGTTTGTATGCCCCTAAAATTCATATGTGGAAGCCACAAGTCCCAGTGTGTTGGTATTTGGAGATTTGAAGGTAATTGGGATTCAGTTAGGTCATGAGAGTGGGACCGTCCTGATGGGATCAGTGGCTTTAAAAGAAGATAGAGGGAGACCTCGCTGTCATTCTGTATGTACACGCCAAAGAGAGGCCATGCCAAGAAATAGTGAGAGTAGCTCTGCAAGCCGGGCAGAGAGCTCTCACCAGGAACCAAATCCGCCAGCACCTTGATCTTGGACTTCCTAGCCACCTGTGAGAAATAAATCTGCATTGTTTAAGCCACCCAGTTCAGTCTATGGTATTTTGTTATGGCAGCCCAGACAAAGATATAGGCAAAAAGCTTACCATTGCATAGACAGTGAGGACAGTTCAGTGGAAACAGCCCAGTGAACAGGAATTTTTTTCCTGAGAAGAGGCCCTGTGTGAGCATCTTTTCAGAGCATGCTCCCGATGAAGCTACGAGTGGGCAGCCCATCTCAGCCATAGAGAAGAGCCTGAGCCAGGGAATTGCACCTGCCTTTGGCAGGGCAAGGACTAGATGCCCCAGGAACTTAGAAATAGAGGAAAAAATAATGTCTTCTGAGAATGAAGGTAAATTAAAATACATTATAATAGACCTGGTGGGAAAACCAAGAGATAGCAATTAAATGCACTGTAGAAGAATTTAGAATGACCAAATAGTCCATCATGGAACTCTGGAATGATCTCTATGGGAGAGGCTGGAAGCGATTATAATTCTCTCGATGGAAACTTAAGCAAGCATGCCCAGGCTAGATTTCAGTCATGGAGGGAGGAAGGAGACCCATCAGGCATTAATACAGAAAAGGAAAGAAAGTCTCAAGGGTCAGAAAAAATTGGAAGACTTTGGTTTCATAATTCTTTCATTCTTGGCAGAAGCTCTGAACCCAGAGTTTATTAAAACTAGTCTTCATGGCCATCTAAATGCACCCTGACACTTTATTCACTCATTGATTCATTCATTCATTGAACAGTATTTGTTGAGTATCAGCCATGTGCCATCCAGTGAGGCAGGTGTTGGGTATACATGCCATGGAGACCGCTGCTTCTGTTGGTGGTGTGCGTATGTGCCTTTTTTATGAAATTCTACACCTTTAATCAGATTTTCAAATGGCTAAGAATGGGCAAATTAGCTTACTCTGTTTGATTATTATAATCCAGGAAACATCTGCTCCTTTATTATTTGTGGGGATTTTTTTTCTAGTGCACTAGTTATTACACAGTTTGCAAAATGCACAAGGCAGACAGAGAAATCCTGAAATCGCCATCTGTGATTGCGATCGCACCAAGAACAAAGGTGCTTGGAGTTAAATTATTTAAATATTTCTCCCAAGAACTATCCAGAGATTAGTACTGTGCAGTTTTCTGAAAGGAAAATGGCCATATGAAGTTGCAGTTATTCTGAGTCATAAGTATTACTGATTTTGTAAATAAAAGGTTTATTTTTAACAAAGACATTTTATAGCATAGTGCAGCTCTTTGGCAAGCAGTTTAGAAAGCCTAATTTCAGGCAGAAACACTGGTAAGACTCCATAGTATGGACACCCAAAATTATCAGTGTCCAAATGAAAAACAGACTAGAAAACAGATCATGGTAAAGAGTGGGGTCCAGGTGGGGAGGGCAAGGTGGTTGCAAATCTTGGGAAGTGAATGTAATTCTACTTTGGTTTCTTTAAAACATCATCTGGGGGCCCCTGGGTGGCTCAGTGGGTTAAAGCCTCTACCTTCAGCTCAGGTCATGATCTCAGGGTCCTGGGATCAAGCCCTGCATCAGGCTCTCTGCTCAGCGGGGAGCCTGCTTCCTTCTCTCTCTCTGCCTGCCTCTCTGCCTACTTGTGATCTCTCTCTCTCTGTCAAATAAATTAAAAAAAAAAAAAAGACATCATTTGCATGACTGGATTTGATCTTTTTTTTCCTCCTTCTTTTTTTAATGCTAGAGCAATCACCAGTTTTTCTCTATTTCCATCCTGCCTGTAGGCCTCAATCCTGAGTAGTATTGCTTGGTGCAAACATTTTGGCAGCTCCCGTATATTGTAGGCTTAAGCAGGTTTTTAATCATCCCAGACAGAGGGGACATGTTATTTCAAACTAGGAGCAGGCTATGAAATGGAAGACTCATTAGGAACAAAAACAGATGAGCTCCAATTAAACTAACTGTTCTCTGGCAAACCCCTGGGTGTCTTGGAGGGTAACTTTGTTTAACTAAGGTTTACAGAACAAACAAGTGTGCTTCAGGTATCATTATGGAAAAGCAAGTGAAGGCATGACTCACAATTGCTTTCGCCGTCAGATTACTTCTCATTTACTGTCGCTTGGGACTGTTCAAAATTGGGGCCTCCCTTTGGCACCACTGTTTTCTTCTGAGATAATTACTGAGGAGGGTTCGGGGCACCATTGAGTTCAGATCTCTCCATTAGACTTCAGAGCCTGGTTGCGTAATGATTACATTTCTTTCACTTGTTTTACTTTCAAAATGACTTTTTTTTAAACCCTGGAACATGGACACCGTTGGTCCTAGGACCAGGCCTTCCCTGCTCCTTCTTTTTCTGGATGATTTCTTCCTATACTGGTCCTACACCGTTTGAGCTGGGGCACGTCTTCTGGAGAACTTAGTTTCCCTGGTGATCTATCTGGAAGGAGGGACCCTCAACCCTGGTTGTCCATTAGATTCACCTTCAGAGCTTGGAAAAACCACCAGTGTCAAAACTCCACTCCCAGACCTTCTGATTTTGATTGCTTGGGATTTTTAAAAAATTATTTATATTTATCATAAGTGCCTCTAGTTATTCCAATGAACAGCCAGAGCTGAGAACCACTAATTTCAACAGTGTACCTTACACCACATTCATCAAGAGAGCTTGGAAAGACAGACAGGCACTGCCAGGAAATTCACTTGGAGCCTTTTCAGGGACATTGTCCTTGAAAACAGAGAGACCTTCTTTCAAGGCCTTGCCAAGCTAAATCATTTCCAGGTGCTGCATTTTATTGAACTCTCCCCTGTGACTCCCCCTTCTGAAGCCTGTGTTGTGACAGAGTGCCCAGATATGATCCGCGTTCCTTCATGCCTCTATGCAGTTTCATGTGCTGTCCTCTGCCAGGCATGGCTCCTAGCCAGCCTCTCTCCTCTCATGACCCAGGCAAAACCCAGCTTCTCCCTCAAGACCCAGCTCAGCCCCGACCTCCCTCCCTGACACACTCATTCTACCCTCTGCAAACCTCCATCCTTCCACGCTGCTATAGAATCTTGAAACCTGTCCATCCTAGCTTGTGAAATATAATACTGTCATTTATCATTTGACATATCTGTTTCCCCCATTAGATCATGGGCCTTTTGAAGGGATACATTTAAGTCTTACAATAGGGAGTGTGCTCTTTGAATGTTGGTCAAGAGCAAGTTTTTTCCTATCTTAGGGCCTTTATGGCAGCTCCATCATGCTTATGTGTTGGCATAACTAGGGTAGGAAGAAATTCAAACGTCACCTCCTAGAAAAAGCCTACAAGAAACATCTCCTCAGTCTATCTCTCTCACTTTGCCCTATTTTATTTTCTTTATGGCATTTATGGCACATCCCAATTTCCTTTACCTACTTGTTTACTTTAGTTTCCATCTCCCTCCTCTGGCATGCAAACTTCTTGAGGGCAACTACTCCATTAGCCTATCTACTATTATATACCAGGATTTAGAATAGTATCTACATCAGTATAGCAAATGGTTTAAAAATATTTGTTCTTGACCAGCTTTCAAAACCAGATAGTCCTGGGTTGAAAGCCTGGCTCAATCATTCCTGGTTTATATTCCTGGGCAAGACAGGTAACCTCTCTATACCCCGATCTCCCCCATTCTAAGGATTTCTGTGGCTATCCTGGTGATATAACCCCTTCCATGGAGAAAGAAACCATTATATTAAATGAGCAGCTCAACCAAAAATTGCCTGCAAATTCCAATAGAATGTTGAAATAGTATGTTTTAGAATCATACCAATTCATGGTAATTATTCATAATAATTGTGTAATACTTTCCTGGCAGGGCAGCTGCTGTGATTAAATAAGAAGGTATCAGATGCACTGATACCTTCATTCTCTTATACACTGCATTCTCTTATACACTGTTTCCAAAGTTGCTCTATATTCAAACCATGCAAGAATGCTGGGTACCAGCTCCTTCAAATTTGATTACTCCATTTTCAAAATAAAGTTGTGTCAAACTTTATTCATAGTGAAATTCATCAAACTTGCCCCATTGTTTAGCATAATTTAGGAACCTGTTTGGCTTGGGTTCTCAAGCAAGTTAGATATTGAAAAATAAATTAAACATATATACATTTGCTTACACATGCATATACACCTACTGTCTTAAGGAAGTTTATTTACTAAATAAATATTAAATATAAATCTTCTAACCATCTGTATATGCATTAGTCAGAGCTGAAACAATTAAAGCCTTCTATGATTAGGCCCTTTGGTATATATTCTAAAAGCACTTCAGTCAATGAGGGAAAGTGAGAAGGGCCCAAGGATTACAACTTACTTTTATCTGTCACACCTGTATTGCCAGAGCGTATTCTGGTTATTTGAGAGATATGCAATGTTCTTGTCAAATCAAGAAGCATGTGGCTGGATTTGCCCTTGTGCGAGGCATTCCGTGTGACCAGATGTGTGTCAGAAGAAACTTGTCTTTCCAGACATCAGATCTGTGTTAACAGTATAATGTGGGAACCCCTGGTGTTTTATAAGGACCCTCCAGCTATAAATAGAATTAACTCCCATAAAATTAACCCATTTGGTATGCAAAGGTCTGGACTTGTGTTATTCATGCGAGTTAACAAGATTTCTCTAAGCCAGAGCCAAATAACACCTGTTGATCCCTTCACTTTCAGACATTCCCCATCTTTGTCCCATCTCTCTCTAACTTCTTTGTCTCAGCTGGCTCTTCAATATTGTTGTACGTTATACGCTTACATCACTCTGAGCCTGCCCAGGCTACCCTCTTGCCTTGGGCAGCCTCATACGATGTAAGTTTTGGCTACGGGTCAGATGTATTGACTATCTCCAGGATGCCTCTGCTGTGAGGACCCAGGGACACAGTGACCTCAGGGCTGAGATTATGATTTCCACATGGCCAAATGTCTTCGTCATTCCCCTCCCTACCTCATCACCATCTATCAGGTACCCAAGCTAAAAGTCTAGGAGTCACCCTTAAGCCCATTTCTCATTTCATCAATCCCTACCTTGTGGTCATTTTACATCTCAAAACATCTATGGACTCTTCCCTCTCTATTGCTAGTAGCATTGACCTTGCACAGGCTTTACTTTCTTCTACCTGAAGTATTATAAGTATATCCAGTTCCATTACCTTTAGTCTTGGATTCCCTGCCCTCCCTCCTTTCTTCATCCTTCAAATTGAGGTTTCATAGTCCACGCTGTAGCCAGAGGGAGCTAAGATACAAATCTGACAATGTCAGTCTCTGGTGTAAATTCTTTAGGAGCTCTTCATCAATTTCAAATGCCCTAGAATGACATATCCAGCCCTCCATGACCTGGCTACTCCGTATCTCTCCAGCCTTCCTTTCTGCTGCTTCCTGATTTGCCCTTTGAAATTTTTAATAGTACGACATTTTCGAGTAGATCCACAAATAGAGCCTTAATTCCAGAACCCCATAACTTTGCTTAGGCTGCTGCCTTTGCCCAGGATTATCACCCTAACTTTATTGGCTTGAATAACCCTCAGTACCATTCAGGATTCTCTTGCACCACAGGTTTATCTTTCTTTTAAACCTCTCTTGAACATGCATGTACGGATTTGTGCCTGCTCTATAAAAAGGAATGTCCAGTTTGATTTAATAAAACCATATCGACAATAGTACCAACACAGGAGGGCAGTTAGATGCACTCTGGTCAGAGCCCTGCTACCAACCGGCTTTGTGATCTTGGACAAATCACTTGCTGCTCTGGTTCTAAATTCCCTTTTGCTTATAATGATCTTTTTAAGCTAGAAGCTTTCCAAAGTTCTCTCCACCTTCCATTTTCTGCATCTCACCAGGGACAAAGCATCTCAGAGTTGTCAATAAATCAACAGTTTAGTACAACTACAAGCCTTGTTTATTGATCACTCTTAGGTAAAGTGGCTTTTATATGAAGTCAATATGTGCGTTAAATATATTCAAAGTAATTGCTTTATATACTTAAACAAATTGTCCAGCCTGCCTAGCCCCATCTTGTGGACTGCAGTGGTGGTTTTTGGTTTTCCTTCAACTGCTGGAAGATCCCAGTTCTGGAAAGAGAAACCTTGGCAGAAGGGAAGGAGTGTGGATTTTCAAAATCAGGTCTGGATTAAAATCCTGACACTATCACTTACTTTTTTTGTCACCTTGAGGAACTTACATGACCTCTTTAGTTTTTTTTAGTGCCGAAATCAAAATGATTACAGTCAGAGGACATATTTCAAACAAACATCAGACTCCAGAGAAAGTGTATGGCACACAGGAGGCACAAAGATATCGCTATTATTTGTGTCATGATGATAATTATGATTCTTGTCATTATGCTAGCTAGAATATAGCTAGAATAGAAAAGACCAGGCAAGTATCGATAGCCAAATCTTTTATTATGTGGGTGTCATTTATATCAACATCAGTTAGCCATAAGGTGCTCGAATATTTTTTCTTTCTTTTTTCTTTTTATTTAAATTCAGTGAACATATAATATATTATTGGTTTCAGAAGTAGAGGTCAGTGATACATCAGTCTTAAAGTGCTCTAATATTTCATTAAGAAGTAACTCAAGGATATTAGTTCACATCCTTTACAGATAAGGAAAAAGAAAGCCAGAGTGGTTAAATGACTTGCCCCAAAATAATTCTCTATCAAGTGTTGCTACAGGGACTTGAACCCTATTCTCCAGGCCAAAGACTAGTCTTCTCTTTAGTTTGTGCTTCTCAAACTTTGCGAGCATCCCCGTTACCAGAGCTTGTGTAACGCAGATGGCTACCTCTCACCCCAGAAATTCTGATTCAGTAGACTTGGAATGAGCTAGAAGTTTTGCTTTTTTTTTTTTTTTTTCTGGTGCCAAATGGTGGTTTTTGAAAGCACAGGGACAGGACCCCTGGGCAGAAAGAGCTGCTGCACTGGGGTTGTGACGGGCAGCTGACTTTATACTACAGGGTGGGGGGAGGTTAGGAAAAAGGGAGGTTTCAATAGACCTTCCATAAGCTAAAGAGGACCTGCAAGATACCAGAGGCCTTACCATTGTCAGGTTAAGATTGTTTTGCCCCTCTAGCAAGGCATTAATATTAACATAGTTGCGAGATTCCGGGAAGAATGTTACACTTGTCCCACCCAGGAGTAGGGAGTGGGGGGAGGTCAGCAGTGTGTCAGCTTCTGCTTTGTTCTTAGCTCCCTTAAACTCCCAGGAATTACTGTTGCTGTCCTTTGAGGAACATTGCAATAGACAACTCTGTTTCAATGGGCTAGGAGGAGTTTTTGGCTTTCTTAAACTCCTCGCTCTCAGGAAGTGGCAAAGAGAGAAAGATCAGGTCATATGTCTTGATGACTCCTTGCCAGGTTTTGTAGGGGGAACAGCACTGCCAAAGCTCGGAGGCTGGGCTTCTCTGCTCTTCTTGCCTCTTCCTACTACACTCGCAGAAACGGAGCATTAGGTTTCAGAAAAACATGCTCCCCAGATTTATTTTATAAAAATTACAGTTTGTTTTGGCTGACATGTTTATAGTCATATTTGGAGCGTGCAGACGCACACTGCAATCTGTAGTGTCTGAGGTGAGAAATTGACTCTGGTGCTCATTCCTTACTTCTGTGCAGAAAAAACTTGCAGCTTTTGTACTTTGGTGGTTGGAGAAAATACAAGACCAAATGCTATCTGGAAAGTTGATACACGGAATGCAGTGAGGAATGGAACATTGCCACCTATGTATTTCCTATTTATGTGAAGAGAGAAACAGATTACATTCCCAAAATCCTATTTCCATAGAAACAATCATGATCTTTTGGCTGCTTCCACGTTACAAAGGTTTTAATGAACTTACCTGGAAACCAAATTACCATTTGCGAAAATAATTTCTGAGGAAAAATGTCTTCTGCTATGTGGCGAGAAGGAAAGAGTGGTTCAAATAACAAAGAAGGAGCATTTCTCAGAGAAAGGGGTGCTGTGGCAGATGAGGTTCAAACTCAAAGCCAACAAATTCTGTGCAAAAACAAAAGTACTTTAATCCTCTCCTGCATCCCTCATCTGCTAAGAGCAGATAATATACACCTCACAGAGTCCTCCTGAAAGTAACAGGATAATGTAAGCGAAGTCTCTCTGCTACCATATCTTAAAGCAGGCTCTCAAGAAATGACTGTTTCTGAAGGAGCATGCCTTCTCTGAGTTCGGTTTCTTTGCTTCCATGGTGTTTTCCCCTTCGGTGGTTCTGTGGTTTTTACCCACACAACTGCAGTTGTGAGGACACACACTGAGGACACAGGAAGCAGCTGGAGAGATGGGGCTTCAAATCCCACCTTCCTCAATCATGCAGAGCAAATCTACTCGTCCCATTCAAATTCGAATTTTTGTAGATGAATCTATTTTGGCGCTCAAAAACATACATACATACATACATACATACATAAAATAAGTTCTCCATTTCAGGACTCAACCTTGAAAGGCAAATTAGTGACTTTTTTTAAAGATTTTATTTATTTATTTGACAGAGAGAGATCACAAGTAGGCAGAGAGATAGGCAGAGAGAAAGGGGGAAGCAGGCTCCCTGCTGAGCAGAGAGCCCGATGTGGGGCTCCATCCCAGGACCCTGAGATCATGACCTGAGCCAAAGGCAGAGGCTTTAACCCACTGAGCCACCCAGGTGCTCCACTTTTTTTTTTTTTATATCACTCAAATATTTTTTGAACTTTTGTTAATTGTTACATTTTCCATTTCTGTATGATCAATTTAGGAAAAAATTTCCTAGTGTTTTTCTCCTGGGGGAAACCTGGATTTTTTTTTCCTCTACATTTTTGTTACATTTAAATGCAAAATATTTAAGGGTGATATATTACATCTATTTGTGTTAATTAAGGGGAAAAGTGTGTGTGTACTTACGAGTGAATGTTTATTGCATTGGGTAGATAGTTTAGGAAATATTCATCAACTCATTATCCAGCACCAAGTGCATGTCAGGTGTTGCTCTCAGTGCCAGGGATTATGAATGCAACGGACAAAAATCCTGTCCATTGACATTTAGATTCTAGTGGGAAAACCACATAAATAAAGCAAATACAGAGTCTATATGACGGTGGTCATTGCCAAGAAGAATAAAAGAGTTTAGAAGAGTTGAGGGGAAATTCAGGGTGGAAAATGCAGTTCTGGATAAGGCAATCTTTAGAGGCAGCTATGGTGATAATGGAATACTAAGCTGACATTTCAAGGGAGTAAGTCAAGTAGAAATCTGGGTGAAGGTTGGTCCAGACAGAGGAAACCTTAAGTACAAAGGCACTGAGGCAGAAGCAGGCATAGTATGACCAAAGCACACTGAGGAGACCAGTGTGGCTGGAATGAGTGAGTGAGGAGGAAGCAGTGAGAGCTGAGATCAGAAATTTATCATGAAAGATTCATACTGCATTTTGTATGGGTCTTTACTTTTTACTTTTAGAAAAATGAAAGCTATTGGACGGACGATGTTGAGCAAAGTTGTCACATGATTTGTTACAGGTTTTAAAAGGTTGACTCTGGGGCGCCTGGGTGTCTCAGTTGGTTAAGTGCCCCAACTCTTGATTTTGGCTCAGGTCATCATCTCAGGGTCCTGAGATTAAGCCCCATGTGAAGCTCCCTGCTCAGTAGGGAGTCTGCTTCTCTCCCTCTGCCCCTGTCCTCGCACGCACGCTCTTGCTCTCTTGCTCTCTCTCTTTCTCTCTCAAAATAAATAAATCTTTAAAGTAATAAACAAAATAAAAGGCTAACTCTGGCTACTTTTTCTATAGAATAGAACATGAGAAGTTAAGGGCACAAGATGAGAGGTAACCTAGACGACAAAAATCCGAAAGGAGAGAGAAGAGTGGCTTGGATCAGGGGATGGCAGTGAGGTGCTAAAAATTGGTCCGATTCTGGATAGTCTTCAGTGGATTTGCTAATGACTAGTATGGTAATGGGAGAGCTTCCTGCTTGGCATTACAGGGGTAAAGAGCATACACCTACCTGGAGAATTCACCTTTCTGAGACAGGTGGAGCCGGGGAGAGTCCCCGAAACAAAAGCCTCTGATTTTTTGTTTTGTTTTGTTTAAAGATTGATTGATTTATTTATTTGAGAGAGAGAGAGAGAATGAGAGGGAAGAAGGTCAGAGGGAGAAGCAGACTTCCCGCAGAGCCGGGAGCCCGACATGGGACTCGATCCCGGGGGGATCACGACCTGAGCCGAAGGCAGTTGCCCAACCAACTGAGCCTCCCAGGCGCCCAATGCCTCTGATTTTAAATGGCCAGGAGCAAATGTTCATATGCCACTTACTCTCAAGTCTCTTTCGGTCCATTCCCTGATAATCACGAAGCATTCCAAAGGTAAAGATGGATGCTCCGGGAAGATTAAGTTGCTTCAATTAGCAAATTTCAAATTGTGATGCACCTTATCTTTTCACCTTATCTCCAACTAGCGTGTTGTACAGGCACTCAACTTTATGCTTCTTATTTCAAACTTGCACGCCTTTACGATAGGACTGATTTTGCAACTAGTCCCAACTTCCAACTAGGACAGGTAAAAGTTTTTTCCTGGAAACTTGCTCATCTAAGACTCTTCCCCTCTCGAGCTCTCATAGTTAATTCAGTCCTCAGTGTCTGGAGATTGATCACCTCTTTATTTCTCACATCCATTTACATCTCTCCAGCTAATCCACCACATTCCTGATTCATTTTTTCACTTGGAACAGCCTCTTAATTAGTTTCTTTGCCTGTAATTTAGCCACACAGTCAATTCTGTACAGAATAACCCCAGTGATCGTTCTAAAGTACAAATTTGATGATGTTTGGCCTCTGCTTATAATCTTTCATTGGTCCCCCAGGGCTCTTAAGATAAAAAAAAACACAAAGCCCTTTAGCATCCTTAAAGAGTCCTTGTGATCTGGTCCTGCTTACTTTAGCAGCCGTATGTCTTGAAATACATTTTGCCCCCATCCAATGTATGTACTCTCTGTGGCCCCTGTCTAAGCAAGCCCACTCAGGGCATTGAGTTCTTGCCCACATCTGAGACACTGCAATGACTGTTCCCTCCACCGGTAATGCATTTTCCTCATCTTTGCCTGACCCCAGTTATCCTGAAGATCTCAGCTCAGGTGACCTCTTTTTTTTCTAGGAAAACCCTCCAGATTTAAGTATCTGCTAATGACCTACTGTGATGAATACCATTGCTCTCAACATAATGTCTAAAAACTGCCTGCTTACTTCTCTGCATTCCCCATCGGACCATAGGCTCTAAGGGAGCAGGGGCTACCTCACTCATACATATCGTATCCCCAGCACCTACGTCAATGGTGGGTACATATTGGATGCTCAATAATACTTATAGAATTGTCTTGGTTTTAGATGGAAAAATGTTAAGAATCATAGCTGAAAATCCTTAAGCATTATCTTTTCCCTTTCACCCCCTGATATATGTATATATGAAATATGTATTCTGCACATATACACATCTACTAACACCCTCCCCCCCACACACATATGTACACTTGTACTTTGACTAGTTGCAAATTAATTTGTGTTAGGACAACACTTCAGTTTAGAAAATGACTGGGTTCTTACATTTAACACAATGGTCGATCCTCTCCTTGAAGCTCTCTGTTCTTTTGATTCCCATGAAAGTATTACTTTCTAAGGTCTCCTGAGATTTCTCCCACCACTTCGGCTCTGGCTTTCTTGGCTCCTCTTGTCCCTATAATGTTAGCCCCTTGCTCTTCTCTCTCTCTCTCTTTCTCTCTCTCTCTCTCTCTCTCTCTGTATGTCTCTCTTCCCTGAATATCTCATTCACTCTTGTCACTTCAACTATCATTTATATGGATTAATCCAATATTTGTCTCTAGCTCTGGCTTCCCTCCCAAAGTATGCTTCATATTTTGTAATAACCCAGCAGCTGTCCTTGATTCCCTGCTGGCCATTCAAATACAGGTCCATCAAAATTTTAATTATCTTCACCTCCCTACATGTTCTTGTTTCCAGCTTCACTTAGGGATGACTTGGAGTGACTGTCTGGATCCCCATGAGTATCTTTTATCCTAAAAGGACCCCAGACTGCAGGAATGGGTCTCCAGTATTTTTCTGCACCGGATGACCCACTTCCTGGCTACAACTCATTGATCCGGGGATATTTGCCCGACCCAAGGTGGGCCAAACAGGGACTTCCTTTTTGAAGTTTGAAATTCGGAGATGTATAGAGTCCATGGTTTAAAGTGCCTGGAGACGAGACCTGTTAAGGGCAGCACGTTCAAGTACAAATGCACAAACCACTACTGGCCCCACCCCCACCCGAGCTGTGTTCTCTCTGTCCTCAGTTATGTCTTGGTTGGTTGTATAGTTCTTCCTTCAAATTCATGAGTTATCTTTGCATCTTTCCAATAACTTTCCACCACTTTTTTTTCATTCTTGGACTCTTTAGAGCCACGGAAATGTTGACAAATATCCTTCGTGTTTCACATTTCAGATCACCTTTGATGTCTCCTCTCCTTGGTCTCTGCATCCCTTGGTTCTGCCAGATTCATCTCTCCTTTCTGCCCAGGGATGTGACCTCTGGCTCAGACCTTTGCAGCAGCCCATTCCCTGGCTTCCTGTCTCCAGTTTCTTTTCTCCTTTCTTTCATCTGTGGTTGCTTTTGTTTTTACTATTGTCAGATGAAACAAACAAGACACTGCTGTGAGCATGCCACTTCACCATCCAGAAATATAAATTAAATCCTCATCATTCAACTCTCTCAGAGATTCTTGCAACTCATCATAGTCTGGTCTCTCCCACATTTCCAGTCTGATAAATTCTCTCCTGAAACCACTATACTGTAAAATGAGCTAGCCGGTAATCCCTAATTATGACCATTGCTGATACAATTCACGCAGCTTCAATTGACTGCGTGGGGAAAAACCCTTTTTGATGTCATTCATTCATTCATTCATCCATTCACTTTTCCATTCAACAAATAGTTATGAAAAGCCTATAATGGCCAAGCAGTTTTCTAGGTGCCAGGATACTGTGATGAGAGCATTTGAATCTAGAACTTTGTGATGAGAAAGAGCAAGAAATAAGACGTGGTGGGGGGGCAGCTTGGGGGAAGAGGGATCACAAAGCACAGGGGACTTAGGTAGGGATAATCTTGGCTTACTCAGAGAACTGAAAGGCTATGTGAGGAAAGAGCTGTGGGTTGGGGTGGGGGGTGGTTGAGAATAAAATTGGTCTTGGTTGAGATCAAAGAGAGGCCAATGCATGGTGAGGAATTGGAATCTCATTCCCAGTGTAATGGACAACCATTGAGAGCTGTTGCAGGCAGGGAAGTTATATGAAAAATATACTTTTTAATCTGGCTACTGTATAAAAGTGAAAGCAGGGAAATCAGCTGTGTATTTCTTGCATGGTGGCTTGGCTATAGGACTATATTGGGAGACCTGATGAGAATTAATACTATAAAAGTTATATTTTGGAGTCCACAGAAGTTGATGATTGGATTATATTGAGAGGTCTTGCATATATTAGCACATACTGGACACTCAATAAATGTTGATTGATTCATTGAAGGAATGATTGAACTACTATGAATCAAACCAGATTCTAAGAAGCCATCCTTAATGGACTTCAATCCTCCTACTTCTCTACTCTTTTCCCTCTTCCAAATTCCTAGGGCTCTTGAAACACTTTCTCATGGATATTAATCTTCTTCCGTGGATTTAGTGATTTATGTGCATTCATTACCTCCCCGTCTAGACTATAAGTTTCTTCATGATATTTATCTCCCACAGTCCCTTGCATATTTTGCATGGCACATAATCGATGTCAGCCTTTTTGAAGAATGAACGAATAAATGCATGAATGAAATGAGATGGAAATTATGTGAAAGCCAAAGTTCTCAAAGAAATGATGACTGAGCCCAGGATCTGAAATCTGAGGATCTTTCCAGATCGATTAACATCTATGCAGCTTGGTTACTTTACTTTTTACTTTAGGCTCTGCCTTGCTTAAAAGCCCAGGACTAATTGAGTGACCAAGACGGTCTCTGTTTCAAAGAACAGAGCCCTGAGAGGCAGAGGGAGGCTGACTTGTGTGATTAAGGACAAGTTCTCATGGCTTGGTTGGTCACACAGCAGTTTGTAATAAGTGTCTTCTGAATCACAATTTCTTCTTTTGTCAAAGAGGCATAACAATAGAAATGCCTCAGAGCTGGCTTGTGAAGAAACAGTAATGATTACTCATAAACAGAGCTCTTTCTATGTTGCCTACAATACCCTGAATAGTTTAACTGTACGATGTATTGATCTATTTATTGCTCCCGACAACACTAGTAGGTATACACTTTTATTATCCTCCTTTTATAAATCATGAATATGAGGCACTTAGCACACAGCACCCAACACAGAAAAAAGCATTCTGTAAATGCTAGAGATGAAAAAAAAATACAACACAAGATATGGTGCCGGAATGCATCCTTTTAAAACCCAGTTTTGCTGCTGTTTTTTGACCATGGGTGAAGCAACCTATAAGCTCAATTTTCTCATTTTTAAAATGGACTGATATAAGGAATAAGTGAGACAACATTTATGCAATACAAATCTACACAAAATTACAACAAAATCCTGGGTTGATGGTAGATGTTTGGAAAGTGTAAGAGGTGATTTTAACGAACATATGTAAGATATAAGCCCATTTAAATGCAGTTTTGAGGAGGAAGCATCATATGGATCTTCAGAGGAGAAAACTTCTCATTTGTCACAGTTTTGTTATTGAAGTGAATAGTCTTTCAGAAAGTCATGGTCTGTGACTTATTTGTGTCCAGAGGATTGACAACTTGAAGTAAAATGAATACCATGGTACCTGAAGATTTTAGTTCATTACTAGTCTAATCCATCATAGGGCATCCAGGCCAGTTAATTAAAGCATTCCCCCTGAGTGCCCTTCCACAACTTAGAAAGCACCTTCTCCTCCATTATCTTTTGTGATCCTCCTGGAAGTGTTGTAAAGGAGGAACATTATCCCAGCTCTTTCTTCTCTAAATGTTCTCTCTCCTGCAGTTCCTAGGTTAGTCCTGGGCTTACAGGAAACACTCGCTCTGCATCAAATTGCTTTTGACCACTAAAATGAAAGTAGAGTGTCCCTCGGTCTGATAATTAGCTTATGTCTTCTCAGTTGTTTGGTGTTCCTTCTTACCATTTTGAAATGTACTTTCTTCAGAGTTCTTTCTTAGTGAAAGTTGGAAATTCAGAGATAGGAATGCTAATCAAAGCTGCCCTTTCCTTCTGAAAAAGAAGGTTCTCTTTCTGTACAACACACACACACACACACACACACACACACACACCCATGCATACACATATCTCAAGAGACTTACTCTTGATGAAGTGGAGTCTAAATTTGGGAGTTTAGCTTAAGAGTTAACTTTTCTTTTCCTACTTAAAGCAGTGTTCCCTATTAAAGTTTTTCATATTATCAACTGTGTGGTAGACATAATAAGAGTCCTCCAAAGATATCTGCATCCTAATCCCCAGGATCCCATGGATATGCTGGTTACACGGAAAAGATAATTAAAGTTGCAGATGGAATTAAGGTTGCTATTCAGCTGGCCCAAAAATAGGAAGATTATTCTGGATAATCCAGGCAGGCTTGATGTAATCACAAGATAAGCAAAAGAGCCAAGTTCAGAATGCTACTACCAGAGAAAGACTCAGCTGGCCATTGCTGGTGTTGAAAATGGAGATAATCACAGCCAACACATGTGGGCAGGCTCCAGAATCTGGCAAAGGCCAGGCAACAGTTCCTTTCCTAGAAACTTTTAAAGAAAGACAGCCCTGCCAACACCTTGATTTTAGCTAAATGAGACCTATTTCAGACTTCTAACTTTCAGAGCTGGAAGATAATAAATTTGTGTGGTTTTAAACCATCAACTTTGTGGTACTCTGTTACAGCAGCAATAGGAAACTGATACAAACTGATTTCAGCATTGTAATAATATAAGTGTAATGACAGAAAACAAGCAATCTCCAGCAGAGACAAACTACAACACTGACTGACCAACTGTAAGTTCTGGGAAATAACATAATTCTCAGAAGAGAAATGATTTCCTTTCCAGCTCTCCAAGCCTCTGATTTTGGAGCTGGGGTAGGGAGAACATTTTTCCTTTGCCTCTCTCTCTCTCTCTTTTTTTTTTTCTTTTTTAAGATTTTATTTATTTGTTTGACAGAGAGAAAGATCACAAGTAGGGAGAGAGGCAGGCAGAGAGAGAGAGGGAAGCAGGCTCCCCACTGAGCAGAGAGCCTGATGCGGGGCTCTATCCCAGGACCCTGAGATCATGACCTGAGCCGAAGGCAGAGGCTTTAACCCACTGAGCCACCCAGGTGCCCCCTTTTTTTTTTAAAAAAAAAAATGAAGTTTATTCCCTTTTACCAAAAAGATTCACTCAGATACAGCCCCCAGCTTCACTGTCTGCTAGTTTGTAGTGGATACTGGAAGCAAGTCTTAGATGATTTGGGAGCACTGGCAAAGGCTAACACTCATGAGCAGAATCTGGACATATGCAATATTAGGCTTGGCCTTCATGCCTAATTCACTATGTCTTCTCTCTCTTTTGGATTTTTCTCTTCTCACCAGAGGAAATCTTTCTCTTCTGTAGTGCATGGTTCTTCCTTGCTTCTGTCTTAGCTATTATGTAGATGTCTTAACTCCCTATTATAGTGGAAAGAACAATGAACTGAGGGTCCAAAGACTTGGCTATAAATCCTAGTTGTCAAGCCTGGGCCAGTCACTTCAGAGAAGTAGCATTTAGAGAACAATGCCTACCATGACCCATACCTTACATCCCAAACATTTACTGTGTAGGCATTCACTGAACACTTACTATGTGTTTATTCATCCCCAGCAGGACCGTGCACACATTAAGCTCAGGGAAAAGGGACTTCTGCATTCAGTGGGGCCTCCCCTGTTCTGACTTCACAGGTGACAGAAACGATAGTGGTAATCATGGGTGTGTGTATGTGTGTATACACGCACATATGCAAATGAGAGGATGAATGAACCAGCAAATAAAATGGATTAGAAGTGCTCTCACAGAAGGACATTGAGACTTCTACAGCTATTTTTTCCAGATACCTACAACTCTTTATACAACAAAACATATTCAAGAGAATCATTCATTGTCCCTGGAGATTTGAAATGCATTCCAGTCGAAACCTGTTGGGCTTTCTTTCCCAAAGTGCTGCTGCAGGACAGGAAATGAGCCAGTGAAGCTTGGAGAATACCCCAGTCAGTCTATGGGAATCTCATGTCCAAGAACAGTGTAGGGCAGCAGGGCCCTGCCACAAGTGAATGGAAAGGCATCACAGGGCTTTGAAGAAACACTGAAGGCCTCATGACCTAGCTATGGCCAATGCCATATCCAGGAAGATCACCAGTATTCATGCTTTTAAAGCCACCTGTTCAGTTTGCAGACTATGGCTGAGAAGGTGGAGCTAAAGAGATAGTCTGCATTGCTAAGAGCTCCAGAGCTTGACAGACCAGGGAAGTGGGGTGAATTCAGGGAGAAATAAACCCTTGCTCAACCTTTTCCTAAAGTCTGCTTTACTCCTATTTAAATCTTATCTGCCTGGAAGTCTGAGAATCTCAAAAGTAGAAAATAGGCCACATTCAGCTACGTGCTCTTGACTCTGTCACAGCAGCTGGCATGGAGGATTGCTTGCCTCTTCCCTCATGACTCCGTCTTCATTTTCTTCCTCTCTTCTCTCCTCCCTCCTTCCTCTACCTCCTGAGTCCCTTCCCTCTTATTTCTCCTTTCTTTGCTCTCTTGATCTTGTTTCCAGGAAAGAACTTGTTGTGAAACATTTTACAAATATAAGTGTAAGGGCCACAGCATATGCTACCTTCTGGAAGTCATTTGCATTTTAAATCTTGTTTCTCTTTGATTTACAAGGCCACAATAAAAACAAAATAAAACGAAGTAGTGATCTTTACAATGGCACCACAAGGATGTAAGAACACTGACTCTTGGGTGAGAAATCCTGGGGTTAAATCCCAGCTCCTTGACTTCTAATAATTGTCAGGGAGGAAAAACATTTCCTCTACCCTCTTAGGTTCAGTTCTAGGGGCCTGCAAATTAGAGTAACAGAAGACAGATTAACAGGAGAAAAGGCATACAATTTTTGTTTTATAAATATGGAAGTTCACAGAAAAGAATTGAAACTCATAGAAACAAGCAATTAGACTCCAGGGCTTATGTGTCATTTGAACAAAAGAAAGGGAGTTTGGGCTTTAAGGGATGATAAATTTCAGGGAAGTGACCAGGAAATATATGAAAGAAACTTACAGAAGATACGGTTTCTTTTAGTCAAGCTTGTTTATGCAGACTCATCTTGGTGCTCACTCTCCATCTCCAGTGATAAGAGTTGCTCTCTGATTCCTGGCACAGGAGAAGGGGTGGGCAGCTTCACAAAGGGAAATTTATGCCACAGTTCGGTGGATAAGAGGAGGACTGAGAACTCTCCTTGCATCTGGTGATTCTCAAAAGCTTTCAGCTCCACATAATCATTATGCCAAGGTGGGATATTTTGGAATGGAATACTCTGATTTTTTTCATGATCTTGGGCAAATTCCTTAAGGTTTGGCATTCTAGCATCCTCATCTGTAACACTGGATTAATGATATTACCTATCATATTGAAGTGTTGTGATGACTCAATGAGATAGTTCATGTAATATGCAAAGGACATTGTTACACGGTAGGGGTTAGTAATATAACACATATATAGTGGTATATGGTGAAGACTGTTTACAGAGAGGGAAAATAAAAAGGTCTGTGACATGACAGCCAAAGTCATATGCGGGATTAAATGGGTGAACCCAGGAGCCCACTCACTTTAATCCAGAAGGCCCAGGAAAAGGAAATCAGAGCAGAAAAAAAGTCATAAATCTCAGGTAAAGATTATATTCTTAGAAATGTTTCCTAGTTAAATTTCTAAATAATCTGCTAATTTCTTTATATGAAGATTATGTAACACAAGCTCGGATCACAAGATACATGAATACTACCTTTAAGATACATTAGTGCCTCATTGCTGGAAGTTTTTTCAAGAGGGAGGTATCCCCTCCCCCTTTATGGATTCAATAGGGACTCAAGCCAGAAGGTTAGATGCTTAATTGTTTAATGGACAAACATATACATATTTTAAAGAAATCCATTCCAGGCGCATTTAAGAACCTTTCAGAATGAGCCCTGCAGCTAAGTGAAAGAGCGTGAGTCCTGGCATGTTTGAGTGGAAAGTTTACCTGGAGAACATTTAGGGATCTCTACGAGTAATTGAGAAACCCCAAGACAAATGGACATGATATCCTTTGGGGTGGGGATAGAACAGAACTCACTGAGGATGAATAGCTTTCATCACTTTGGTGAGAAAATCTTAAAATTAGAAGAGACCCTAAGTGTCACATACCAACCTTGTCCTCATTCCTTGCTCTATTCAGATGTTAAGAGGTCTCTTACAACAATTTTCCACTTGCATTTTTCTTCCCTGCCTCAGAGGCCTCAATCCAGCTATGCCACCATCATGATTTTTGCCCTAGTGGGTGCCCACTTCTGTTCCTGGAAAGTCATTCCTCCTTTCCTTACCTGTTTTCAAAAACCTAGATTAGGCTTCTCTTTTTGGTAGAACCTTCTAGATGATGCCATCCACATGGAGGTCTTGCTTTTCTTACCTCCTATTTAATGAGAGCAGAACATTTTTCTTTCAGAACTTAATTGCTTTCTAACTTCTCAGTGGATCATCCCGGTTTCTTCTGTAGTTAACAATTCACTATCCTGACAAGCTAGGTGAGTCAAGCCTATTTTGTCCACTTCCCAAGGTTTTTGAACGTGAACAAGTCAGGTCTGCTCTCTGTACCTCACTTTAAAGCCTTCTTAAAATAAAAAGATTGGATTATTTGAACTCTAAATGTTTATACAAATATAAACTAATAGTATTAAATATAAGTTTGACTGAACTAGTTTCTATATGCATTGCTATTCTATTTATATTTTTGGAGAGACAACAGGTAGGTAGATAACTATATCTAATTTAAACATTTTTTTCTCAACTTCACTATATTTCTTTTGGTATTTGTATGATGTCAATAGGATGAAGAACACTTCTTAACCAAGGAACACCCCTAGTAAAATTTCAAACTGCAGCTAAATTTCAAACTGGAGCTAAAACAAAGGCGGGGGGAAATGATTAATTTCAGGTTTCAGGCAAAGCATACCTTTTGAGATTATTTAAAGTAATACAATGAGTCAGTGCAAGGAAATTAAAAATCTACTCTGACTACAACTGATCCTCTCTCTCTTTTTCAGACGGGGCCATTGGCTTGGGCATGCCTCTTTGGAGTCATTTTTTACTTTCCCAAGAGTTTCTGGCAATATTTCCCCTGCACAACCCCTTACCAGAGACCCAGTTAAAGAACCATTCATCAAAGTACAGGGAGGCCCAAGAGTTCAGTGGCGAATGACGCTGTGCAAAATTTGGCACCCAGGATACCCAAGTTCAATCCCAACTCTGCCAAATCCTATCTATAATACTTCAAGCTAGTTGCTTAATCTTTTAAAGCCTGAACTTTCTCCTTGAAACCAGAGAAATAATATAGATCTCATAGAATTATGAAAGAATTAAATTAGTTAATAGGTATGAAGATTTTAGAATAGTACCTGACACTTATACCTTCTACATAACTGTTAGCCATCATAATGGAATTAATCAGATATAAATCATGGTTGTGCCCCTAATTGAATGTAACTTTGTAAAAATAATCTTGATAACCCTTGATTTTATTTATTTTTATTTTTTGCAATAGTGATAATAACACTTCTCTCATTAGTTTAGGGTAAGAGTAAATGAATTTATACATGTTAAGTACATGTGCCTGCTTAGAGTAAGTGAGCAAGAGATGTTATTTTATTCCTTTGGCATTCTTTTCTTTTAGTATGGAAAACAGACCTTTGCCGGACATCCACTGTAATATAAAGAATTGGTGAACTTGAGAATAATTACAGAAAGATGAGGCATATTTTAACATAACAAACTAGGTCAGAGCTAATAAGCTACTGTAACAAAATGATAGAGCCATCACCTGGAATTATTTTTTTAATAATATATAGCCAATTGTTCTTTCCCAAGATGGCGCTAGAAAAACATTCTTCCACAAGTGTCCCCCATTTCCCTAGACTGATCAGATGATGCATGAAATTCATAGATGGCACTATTTTTCCCCCATTTCCCTAGACTGATCAGATGATGCATGAAATTCATAGATGGCACTATTAACTTACAAAATCCTTCCATGAGAGGTGTATATGAAAGAGACCCTGGCATTCTTGAGAGCCAGAATATCCTGTAGCTGGAGTTAACAGGAAGAGCTTAGTAAAGGTAACTAGCAAAGGTAACTAGTACAGATAAGGATTGGCTGGGCCACCAAGACTCTGAGCTCATGGATCGTATGTAGGAATGCCATTGTCCTGAAGTAAAGTCTTGCCTGGAATCAAAAAATTATATCCCTGGGTCTTTCTGTGAATTTCAAAGATAGTGGACATTTCTTTCCTGGAAAATGAGATGTGACTATTTAAAAATCATTTGCCTAAGTGTATAAATCAAGAGATCAATTGATAATTATTTGCTAAAATCTGCTGACGGATATAAAGGGAGTATAATGAATTTGGTAGTCAGACAAAGCAGTGTTTACATTCAGCATCTAGGGGCACCTGTGAGGCTTAGTAGGTTAAGTGTCTGCCTCCGGTTCTGGTCATGATCCCGGGATCCTGAGATGGAGCCCTGCATCCAGCTCCCTGCTTCTTCCTCTCCCTGTGCCCCTCCCTCCAACTGCTCGTTCTCTTTCTCCCTCTCCCTCTCTCTCAAAATAAATAAATAAAATCTTAAAAACAAAAAAAATTCTGCACCTATAGCTTCTTAGCTGTGTGATATTGGTCCCCTCACTTCACTTCTCTACCTTAGTTTTATTTTGTTTTGTTTTAACTTTAATATGAAATTGTATAGGATTAAAAGAGACCGTTACAGTTAACTTGACCTAATTAAGTTCTGTGACTTCTTTAAAGAAACTTTTGATGTCCTCTTGTCAAATGTTCTCAGGAATTTCAGAGACTGGTTACTTAAAACATTCCTTTACCCATCAACTTTCGAGAACCGCTTCCCCTGCACTGACTTGCTGACAAACTGAAAATAACATGTTTAGATAGATTGGTGGTTGGGCAGATAGATGGATATTTCTCATAAACATATAACCCAAAACAAAAAGCACTTTTATAAAAGCCGACTTGATGGCTAAGTGTGTTCCTGGTGCCCAGAGGAGAAAATAGGCTGGCAGATCAGGAAGTCATCATGGGGGAAGGACTGAAACTCAGCTTAGGAACAGAGAGGGTTATAGGACCAGGGAGGAGCAAAGTCCCTTCATCCACCTAGACCCAGCAGATCCTCTAAGGAGTTGGCCCTGCGGTCATAATCCCACACTTGCCATCTGCCGAGTAGGCACTGGGCTCAGCTCTCCACAGTTAACTCACAGTAATGACGAGAAGAGGGCAGTCGCACTCCCATCTTGAACTTAGAAAACTGACACTCAGAGACAGAGTGGTTTCCTCAAGATCATACGGCCATCAAGCGACAGAACCAGGATTCAGTCCAAATCTCTGTACCCCAAAGCCTGTGTATGATAGATAACTTCTTTTTATTGATTTTGCATTTTTTATTTAAATTCAATTTAACATACACCATATTATTAGTTTCAGAGGTAGAATTTAATGATTCATCAGTTGCATATAACACCCAGTGCTCATCACATCAAGTGCCCTCCTTCATGCCCGTCACCCAGTTACCCCATCCCCCTGCCTCCCTCCCCTCCAGCAAGCCTCAGTTTGTTTCCTATAGTTCAGAGTCTCTTATGGGTTGTCTCTCTGTTTTTGTCTTATTTATAACTTCTAATAATAATGAAAGCTACCATTTTCAATGATGACCATCTCTGTAAAGTCTCCTTCCCATTCCCAATACTCATCTTTCCCCAGGTGGAGTTGGCTTTTCATTCTTGTGCCCCCACCGTGCTTCGTAGAGCTATCTTTTCAAGTGCTGGTGCATTTATCAATCACGTGCGATTTCATGCCTGCCTCCTTTATTATACCATGTGTCCCCACAAGATAGGGTTGGACTTTATCATTCAAGTACTGTTCAGAGCTCATCGTAGCAGGTTAATAAATGTTAAGAAATAAGCAAATGAATTAATGAACGAATGCCTATTTCCTACCAAGCACTGTGCCCACCCCAGTTCTGAGGAGTAAGTTAACCGCTTTATGCTTCAGTTTCCTTGCCTATAAGATGAAGATGATCGTAATACCCACCACACAGAGTTGTTGATAAATCCCTATACTATTGATCAGCACATACTAAATGCTTGGCAAATGGTAACCATCATTACAACCACACTTAATCTCACAATTCCTTTTAAATAGAGAACTTTAAACAAAGTATTCTAATCTCAACTTCGAGGAAAGGGAACTGTTTTCAGAGAGCCTAAGCTTCTTGAGGAAAATCACACAGCAAGAAAGCAGCGGAACCAGGAAACGCCCCCCACGGTCCCAGATCTTATTCATAAACCCTGATTTTTGTAGTGATTTCCAGGGGCTGGGGCTGGCTTCAGCAGAGTGGAGAAAACCCACGGGGTGTTTGAGCCAGGGCGATCCTGGCATAGACCAGAGCCCACCACCATTCCCACAAAGCTGGCTGGGCTGTCTGGTGTGGTTTGGAGTAGAACACCCCTTGGGATCCTTCAAGACACCCCGACCCCTGCTTCCCTGATAAGAACCATCTAGCTTGTTTAAGAATACAAACTCCAGGGGCACCTGGAGTTAAGGTCAGTCAGTTAAGAGTCTGCCTTCCGCTAGGGTCATAAACCAGGAGTCCCTTGACTCACATCGGGTCCCTGCTCAGGGGAGAGTCTGCTTCCCCCTTAGCCCCTCATCCCTCTGGTGTTCTCTCTCTCTCAAATAAATAAATAAAATCTTTAAAAAAAAAGAATATAATACAAACTCCAGAATCCTCCAAATCAGACTCTCCACAAGAGAGCATTTTTAATAAGCATCTTGGCTGATTTTTATCATCAGGGAAGTTTGTGAAACTTGGCTTTGAGAGAGGCTGAAGCAAGAGTGGAAAGGAGGATCCTGTAATTCCCCCTCCAGGGGGCAGTTACTGAACATCAGTGTTCTTACAAGGTATTGCTCTGCCCCCCCTCCTCCCGCTCTCCGTCCACTCCTGTTTGTAAAATACAAGGACCAAATCAATCTCCCTAGTAATGTTCTCACTGTGTCCGCGGGGACCCCACAGCCCCAGTGGAGTGGCAGGGGCCAGGCAGCTTGGATGCTCCTGGTGACAAAGGCAACCGAATCGTGGTTCTTTGGCTCCTGCACTTTTCTCCCTAGCATAACTACCCACGGGCTTCCACGAGAGCTTTCTGACAGAGGCTCTAGGCACGAGCCACGACAGTCGATTCTGTCCTAGCATCCCGAGAGGGGGCTGAGCTGGCTGGCGGCGCGACAGAGCCGCTGCTTGGGCAAAAAGGGGGCATTCGCCGGCTTCCCAGGCAGCAAACCAGCGCGCAGCCAGCCTGCTGGGCTCGCGCCACGTCGTCAGCGCGTGGAGCGCCGCCGTGCTCTCCAGGGCAAGTTTCCTGGGAGTGTCCCTCCCCTCCGCGGACAGAGCAAAGTCTCCCGCTCTCGCAGCTCTAAGTGCAAGTACCCGCTGGCGGCAGCGCAGAGCCCGGAGACAGGCGCGCTCTGGTTGGGGGACCCCGCTAGGAAATGTCAGCATCAGCATGAGAGGCTGGACTCCAGCCCAGGTCGGTCTTCACCCCGGGGGGCCGCTGCTCCGCCCTGTGCGTCTGCGAAGAGCTGCTCACTTTCCCCCCTCGCGAGTCTTTGTTCCACGCCAGAGATTGCTCGGATTCTCTAATTAACTCCCTCCGCTCCGAAGGGGTCCGGAGGCTGGGATGCTCTGCCGGCTTGAAAGATGTTGACTCTCGAGTGGGAGTCGGAAGGACTGCAAACAGTGGGTATTGTTGTGATTATATGTGCATCTCTGAAGCTGCTTCATTTGCTGGGACTGATTGATTTTTCGGAAGGTAAAGTGGTCGCTTCCACTCTGTGCGGTTGGTCAGGTCTGGTTCAGAACTGGATACAGAAACTGCAGAAGTTGAGGAGGCTGGATGCCCGAAGTAAAAGTTTTAAAATATGCATGCTTGCCACGGAGCAGCCTAGCACTGGACAGTTCATGTCTGTTTACCCAGATATTTGACATTGGGAGGGAAGGGATACTTCTTTCTCTTGGAAAGCTCTTGAGTGTAGGGTAATATTGTGTCTGGGTTAAATATATTTACAAGGTGCGAAGTTGGGACTCTACTACGGGGTGGTAATACAGGTTGTTTTTTGGTTGTCAAGTTCATGATGGCTACGCCTTAATGTCATTAGGAATTCTATTCTCTGGAGGAGTACTCTGATTTATGAGGGAAATATCTGTGTGTGCCTCATTAAGTAGGAGGTGTGGGGGTGGAGCTGGGTTGTTGATTATGATATAAAATGAGTAGGCTTTTCGGTTAAAATTGAGTTAATGGGTGTTTAGCAAAAATGTTCTTGAACACTTAAATTGCAAAAGTGTTTCATTTACATTTCCCAGTGAGCCACTTTGCTCAGCTCTCTTTTGAGTGGGAACCCATATGCATAGGGCATCACTGTTGCTATCAACAAATATTTTAACCATCTAATATAAATTTTACTACTAAAATCAATTTTATTATTCAAAGATGGGGTAAAAATGTTTATTAACTTTGCTTCAATAATTTGAATAGTTGTGTGTGTGAATATACAGACATATATACCATATATATGCACATTTATTTTTTCATGAAATAATTTTTCTACTGAAATAAGATTTGAATTATTCAAACCTCAGCATCTAAGGTCAATTCTACATCTAACCTCTCCTATCTTCCAGAGCAAAATAATGTAATTCCTAAGACACTTGCTAATATTCCTTCCAGATAAGGGAAGGATCTTTTATTGCCAAATTTTTTATGACTGTTCACTTCTCATGTTGTGTGTAATGTTGGAAGATGATGGAAATATTTAAGCCTGCCATGCTTCTCATCTTTCTAACTACAGGAGCTAAGACCTGATGGCTACAACGACATCATCCCAAACTACATCCGGTACACAGGTTGTTTCTGTTAATATGCTATAATGGTCAATGTATCTTATCTTTAGGAAGCCTTTTTTTTTTTTTAAACAAAGTGAGTTTGTTAGGTTCTAACTATTTAGACCTCTATAAGAACATAAGAAGTTCCCATGTAATTTTCATATCTTCTTGTATATATTCTCACTCTGTCACAAGCTCCGCTTAGGCACATAAGAGAACAATGTCGTACTGGGATTAAGTAAAACCTCAGAAATTAGTTTCTTTCTTTTTTCATATTACTCATTGATTTTATTTAACCCCTGGAAGGAAAACAATGCACCAGCAAACTTTCCCAAGTGCTATAGAACAACCTTTGCATTGTTTCAAGATTCTGCCTCAGTGTTCTAATGTTGGTATTGCAATAAAATGCAGATGAGATCATTTCAATTTCTGTAATGGGAATAGTTTCCTTCCGTTAAATTTTGTCACCATATTAGTTTTTGTTCTCTGAAATTGGCCAAGCGATAGCCCCCAAATTTAAGGCATAATACTCCAGAGGGCTTGGTTTCATAGCCAGGTGATGCATTCGCTAAATGAGAACAGCCATGGGGGTATTGAAGAAGTCAACTTTCCTAGTCCTATGAGGTAGCACACAGTTCTTTTATTGCCCATGTTGGTAATGAACGCATTTAAAGTCAAAGTCCCTAGGTTTAAGACCCCTGGAAATGACTCAGCTTTTATTCTTAACTTCTGCTTTATGTCACTTAAAGTTGATAGTTTTCACATGAAAATTTCAAATTTGTGTTCCAACAATATGGAAAGTAGAATTGTAAACCTGACTCCCTCAACTATAATCACAGATTTTTGTGCTCGTCTGAAATGTCATTCTTGAGATGGATATCCATCTTCATTTTCAACTAATATCCACATCCATAGATGATTTTATATTTCTACACACACACACATACACATATAGATGATGTACCTACACATTTATAGCTACTATGTAAAATGTCCAATAAGCTGGGGGCAATTTGGGTTCAATATAAAGTCTCGATCATGCTAAAATTCAAAGATGCTGGTACCATCATACATGAGGTATAACCTATTTTACTTGACAAATGGATCCTTTTTGGTTCTGAAGTACATATTAGAAAATGTTAATCTAGTTCAACTCTTTCATTTTACATAGGAGACAGCTACAACCCAAACAGGTTAACTGATTTACGAGAGGCAAAACTAACTGGAGGAGAGACAGGACCAAAACCAAGGACTACTAAGCAGTATATGGTTATAGTTTTCCTACTATACCACACTTTTTTCTTATTTCTCTTCCCTAATATTGAAAAAGAGAGTCAATGAAAACATATGTGGGAAACATCTTGCATTCTGATATCTTGTCCTGAATGGTCCACTAACATCCTGAGAGATTTCTGAGGGGAAATACATCCATAGGAAAGATTATGCAACAGCCACACAATTTCTACAAGGTGTGGTCCCCAACCCAAGTGTGGGATCCAAGCATGGCATGTAAGGGAGCTAAGCCAGACAACTGACTGTGTCATAGGCTGGCGGCAGGATTGGAACAAAAGCAAACCAACTGGTCGCCTGAGCTTCTTTATCTCTAAGACCTGCACTGCATTTTGACTATCTGTGATGTACACTCAATGGTCATAAGTACCTATTCCAGGTAGAAGCCAACAGTGAGACCCAGTAAGACCATGAGAAAATATAGTCCACAGTAAGGCCAAGAAATTAACCATTCTTTTTGGTGGAGAAATGAATATTAGCCCCAGAGCAGACCCGTGCGATTCTTTTAGGCCACACTAAACTTTGATACTATCCTCAGGGGCAATAATTCTTTGCTGGTATTTGCTGGAGTATTTTCTCTGGTATGACTATGCATCAATTTACTTAGAAAGTATTTCTGAATCTATTTGAATGAGAGGTTCTGTGGTCCTGTTGGGATAAAGCAATGTTACCGTGGTATTATCATCTATAATGGCTAGTGAAAATTAGCCATGATAAAAAAGAATAAAGAGAAACATTTCCGCTCCCACTTAAATTAGATTCTGATTTGGTGAAACCTCATTTTGAAAATACAATCTCTTTCAGTTGAAATTCAAGGTTTAGGAAACAAAAGCAATTTATAAAGAGGATTCAAAAGACTAAAGGGATTTTAATATGATGATTTGAGGTTTTACATATATCCACTCATTACTAAGGAGAATGATGAAGAACACTCAGAAAATGGATCTTATTATTTCATAGATTAGCATATAATATATGTCTTGTTGAATTCGAAATGCATACAGTGTTCTCTGTTAGGCTTAGACGGTAGAGAGGTGTGCAAGATGAACATTAAAGGAATGTACCTTCGGTGAACTTACATTCTAGGAAAGGAAACAAATTACCAAATAAGACAGAAGAGTATAAGTGCTGGGCATAAGAGAGAAATGGTCTGCAGAAGCATAGATGGAATGGTACATTCCAGAAAGGGCCTAAGGCTTCATGGAAGGAAACAGTTATATAGGACTTTGCAATGTGAGAAGGACTTCCCAAGTTGGAGAAGGGAAGAACATTCTAGGCTAAGCAAAGACCTTGAGTTGTGCCACTAAGCACTGACAGGAGGTAGCTTTCATGGTTAAGGGCAGTGGCTCTCATACTCATGATTGTCCGAAAGTTGAAATGGGAGATGTAGCTGAAGAGGTGGCTTGAATTTCAATGTTAAGAGTGTCTACTTATTCTTCAACTGAAGAACCACTGATTCAAAGTCTTTGACTTTGGGGAAAAAAGTGAGCAATGTGACAGACCACTGTTTCAGGTCATCCCTACTTCAGTCTGGGAGTAGGTAAAGATGATTTCTGTGGTAAAATCATGAAGGCAGAGATATTAGTTATGCTCTTGGAACAATTCAGATGACAGGCAACAAGGCAAAAATCGATGGATTGCCCTTCTTAATAAAATACTTAATGTGAACTGTCAATTTCCAGTTTTTCCAGAAAGTCATGTTTACTATAATACCCTTGGCCTACACTTGTTCTGAGATACCATAATTGTATTTTATTTTAGGACAGCATTGTTAGGTTTTAAATAGCTTTCTTGAGAGAAAAAAAAAAAAAAAGATGCGGGAAGCACACCAAGGTAGTTGTTAAAGATATGATAGCACCATTTATGGTGGGAACGTAACAGTTTCTGATAGGTATATTGACATTTTGCAAGGTCTTCAATTATTTTGAATCTTTTATTTTGGAAAATTGCACAAAATACAGTGCAGAGAGTGGTATAATGCACTGCCAGGCGCCCATCAATAATGAGCATCACTTTGCCATTTTGCCATTTGTGTTTCAGCAGTGGCTTGCCTTTGAAAATATTTCTCCCTTGTCTGCAATATGCCAGGCACTCTGCTAGGCCCAGGGTATGAAAATGAATTAAAGATAGTCTCTAACCTCACAGAACTCTCATGTGTATAAGTAGATGGGGAATAGAAACAAAGGAAAGGCAATACATTACATTAGATAGATCAGTATAAGTAAGTCCAAGATACAAAAGAAGAATAGAAAGTAATTAAGTCCAAATGGAAGAGCTAGAAGTGATCAGAGATGACTCCTTGGAAGAGTTGACTTTCAGGCTGGATTTTTATGGATAAAGAGAAGTATATCATCTTCATAGGCTGACAAGGTCCTTATGTAGTTTCCATATGCAGGGCTGTGGAAGAGGTAATTCTATATGCCAACACAAGGACATGGTCCACAATGCAGAATTCAACAAAG
Organism: Nasua narica; assembly: GCA_028533885.1. Classification (NCBI taxonomy): domain Eukaryota; kingdom Metazoa; phylum Chordata; class Mammalia; order Carnivora; family Procyonidae; genus Nasua; species Nasua narica. The sequence goes on along the minus strand of CM052800.1, from coordinate 13,676,498 downwards.
AGTGTCAAAGGGAATTAACACAGTTTATTCCTTCTCCTTGATTATGTAATTATCCATGTTATCTACCATAAGAAGACACTCAAAACAGTACAGTGTGAGGGCCATTTACTCTCCTGGAGTAGGGGTGTCTGGGCACTTCTCCTTAGGCTGCATCATTAAGGGCCTCCAGTGCCTCTTTCAAGTTTGCATAGTAGCCTGGAAACTGTTGATTAGTTGGCTACATTGTTGTTTTGTTTTGTTTTTAATGTTTTTCTGTGAGGGAGATTTCAGATCAAAATCCCACTGCAAAGTAAAGATACCACATACCAAAGGCATCTGCAGCAGCTGTTCATTAGAACCCCATGACCATAGGAAGTAATTCCAAAAGAGATAGCCAGCAGTGAGTTAAAAAAGCCCAGCTTACACAGGCTTTGATTTGGCTGGGAAAGTAGCCCTTTCAGCTTTATAACTGGAAAAAAAAAACAAAACAAAAAGCCTTAAATTTACAAGTAAAATTGAACACATATGTATCAAGCACCTACTGTGTGGAGGGACATAGAGGACCAAAGGACATTTTATTGTCCTTGAACGTTTTCATACTGATAAGAGTACAAACTTGAATAACTAATCCAAGATCAAAAAAAAAAAAAAAAAAAAGGGTCTGGTGAGAGGGAGCAAGGGTTTTGTAAGATTTGAGGAAAAGAGCCATCCCAACCAGTTGGAAGTTTTCAAGGAAGGTTAAAAGAAGATGGTGTCGCTATTGGATCAAAAGACTGACAGACAGAAACTGGAGGCTATGAAATATAGTTTTTTTTAAAAAAAAGCAGTTTCCTGAAATTATCATTTGTAATCAGCTTGTTTCTAAAAGTTCTTTAATCTATTTAAGATACCAAGTATCTTCTCCTGGATCTGGCAACGTACTTGGTACTGATAGGTTTGGGGAATATTATTTTTCAGTTTTGCTTACTTTGAGAACCCATTCCCCACCCTAGCTAGGAGCAGAAAGCTGGAATCTTAATGAGGAGGAGAGATGAAGGTGGAGAAGTTGTACATTTCAATGGCCTCCAGCCAAAGGTTATAAGGAACACAACTGTGGTTGGATAATTTGGCTTCATTGCTCTTTGCAGAGAGGGGAGCCCATACTATACCATGGAGCTCATTTGAGCTTCTGTTGGGGGATTATGATTTTGGAAGTGGGGCTTTGCTCTGGATTAAATAAAGTCAAGAAGCCAGGCTAATTCTATGATGATCTTAATAAATCTCATCTATAAGTAGTATAGACTAGACAGAGGCTAAATCTGCAATTGGCTAAGAAACAAGCTACAGTAACCAGGATGGGAAATCTTTGGTCATTTTTGTGGTTTAAACAAAGTTCATATTGTTGCCTCCTCTCACATATGACGGTAGAGTGATCTTGTTTTTTTGTCTTGATCAATCAAAGGTACAGAGTGCTCTTGTCTGAGGTTGAAGTTCTGAGAAATTCAAAGTGCTTATATTCACTAAGGGAATGCCAAGGTCTAGCTGATAAACCAGGGCAGCTCCCTCAGAATGGAAGGGGCTCACACCTGATCAAAAGGAGAGCAGAGTAAGAAGAAGGGCAAGTGTATAGGGTATAGAACAGACAGATCTGAGTTTGAAGTTTAATTCAGTGACTTTAAACAGGCTACTTCACCTTCCTGAGCTTCAGTTCCTTGTCCCGTAAAATGAGTCCAATAAACCCAACCTTTTGAGATTGTTGGAGGGCATACAAAAATATAAGTGAGATATGTAGCTCAATGCCTGGAGTACAATTGGGAGCCAATAAATGCCTTCCTTGTAATTACTTTGGAATCACATGTTCAAATTCCTTGAGTTATTCCAGTGATTCTCAAATTTTACTGTGTATCAGAATCATTTATGTGGCTTATTATACCACAGAAGGCTGGACTCTACCCTCAACGTTTCTGACTCAGTAGATCTAAGTTAGGGTCTGAGAATTTAAATTTCTAATGACTTTTCACTTTAAGCTCATGCAGCTGTCGTGGGGCAATACTTTGAGAACCACAAATCTGCGAGGCCAAACCCATGATGTGAACAATGTGTTCTTCACTGAGATTGTTGGCACCTGTGCAACTTAATTCTGGAGCAGTGGTCAGCCTTCTGTTCTATAATAAATACTGTAGGCTTTGTGGACCACACAGTCTGTTCTAACTAGTCAACTCTGTTGTAACACAGAAGTACACAAATGAATACTTGTGGCTATGTTCCAATAAAACTTTCTGGAGAGATACGCAAATCTGAACATTAATAAAATTTTTATGTCACAAAATACTATGTTTTTACTTTTTATTTTAAACCATTTTAAATGTAAAACAATGCCAAGCCTGCCGAGAATACAAACAGACGGCAGGACAGATTTGCATCACTATAATTTGCCAAGCCCTGTTCTAGAGTTGGCAGTAAAGGAACCTGTTGAGAAGGGGTCTGAGATTGGTGAGATATTGCTCTTTGGAACCTGTCTAGATTTTCTGAGCCCTCAGTCTCATTGAATGGACAGCGATGGAGTCCTTCTTTGGGGGAGGTTGATGAAATTATCTGCCAAATTAACAAATAATTTGAATTAGCGTGTATGTGTTTGTTGAATAAAACATCTTCTTTTCCCCCAACTCCACATGTCTAGGCCAGTTTAGAGGTACTTATATAAATTAAGTCATCCACATGATTTTACCACACGATTTTACCACACATTGAGTCAGTGCTGGGCTAGACAGTCTGAGTTGCCCCCTCTTATTGATTTTCAACTTGGGTTTCATTGCCACTAGGACAGGTGGCATTATGCCCCTTTCACTTAGTTTATAAACCCTTAGCTACTATATTTGTTAAAGATGTATTTCAACTTTTCAAATTATACTGGTCCTCAGAGTGTTGCATTATATCGAGTCTTTTGGGTGTAGGACAAATACATTGAATCAACAAACTTTTTTTTTTTAATAAAATCATCTTAAATCTAGATTTCCTTGAAAATGAAAAATATAGAGGGCACCTAGGTGGCTCAGTCTGTTTACCATCCTGCTCTTCATTTCGGCTCAGGTCATGATCTTGGGGTAATGAGATCAAGCCCCACTTCGGGCTCTATGCTCACCATAGAGTCTGAGTTTCTCTCCTCTGCCCCCAAACCCCTCTCGAATAAATAAATAAGTCTTTAAAAAAAAGAAAGTGAAAAATATACAAATACTGGGTAAGATCATGTTCTTTAAAGTAAGATAGATCTGGGGCGCCTGGGTGGCTCAGTGGGTTAAGCCTCTGCCTTCAGCTCAGGTCATGATCTCAGGGTCCTTGGATCGAGTCCCACATCGGGCTCTCTGCTTAGCCGGGAGCCTGCTTCCGCCCCTCTCTCTGTCTGCCTCTCTGCCTACTTGTGATCTCTCTCTCTCTGTCAAATAAATAAATAAAATATTTTTTAAAAAAAAAAGTAAGATAGATCGGAAGTCAGTGTGTCTCTTTGCCTTGCATTGCCCTCATGGTCTCAGACAAGGTTTATAACCCCCCTTGACCTTAGTTTTCTCACATGTAAAATGGGGAGAATAATAGTAGCTACCTCATTGATTATTGTGATTATTGTGAGAAGTAAATATTTGTTAAACTTCTGGTTAGCCTAGTGACTGGAACAGAGAGCTCAACAACTATTGTGTACTACTTAAAACATCAGTATCATGGCCGTCTTTGTCCTTCATATCTCTCATACCTGTCACTAAACATGGTCATTCATTCAGTCTGACAAAGAACTAAAGCTCAGTCGAGTAAATAGGAAGGTCTAGTTGGTTTTCTTAAGTGATTCATGAATCAGGAAGCATCCCTTGCAGCAGGTAGAAGGGAGCTCTGAGGGGTTGTACAAAATGGAAGGTTTTCCTAGGAAAGAGGGTGGGGCAGGGAGTTAATAGCAAAAGAAAGGTTGTTGGTTCCAGGCAAAGTCAATTTCCTTAGGGGGAAGACCAAGGAGTGTTATGCAAAATAAGGCATTTTCCTTTAGGGGATGGAGAACTTCCCTGTGATAAACTGCCTCATTGGTGCTTATCAGAAAATTCCTGACTCAAATCTATGTGGGTTTAAACTCCAGCTTTGTTGTTTACTTGTGTGACTTTGGCTTAGTGACCTAATCTTTCCAACACTCAGTTTCCTTGTCGATGGGCTGGAGTGAATAAAAGTATTCCTTAGAAAAAAAAGAAAGAAAAATTCTGACTGACAGGTTGTAACTTATTTCTGGGGGAGGCTGAAACTGCAATTAGTTGAGCCCTGATTTGATGACTTGGCCTAAGTGACACAATTCTGAGCATGTCATTTTCTTTTAACAAATCATCTATGAAAGAAAGGATCTTAAATGTGATCTGTATACCAAGCGCTGCGCTAGTAATTGGGAACAGAAAGTACAGATTTGGCTAATAATGTTTACATACAAATGGACATGCGAACACATCAGTTTAGCAAATTGCCTTGGTCTCACATCTGTGCAAGGATGTTGGTGTCCCTTCTAGGGACATATGGACAAGGCAGACTGATCAGTCCCATTTAGAAAGTGGGGAGTTTCAGAAAGCACTCACAGAGGTGACCTTTGAGCTGAATCTGAGTGACACTTGTAGCATTTGGCATCACTCATTCTTAGGAACTACTGATGATACAACCTATTTGCAAATTTTCAAGGATAACTCGTGTTGATCCCAGCTTCTAGATCCTGACTCACATTTTATTCCTGTTTCTCCCACAATGCCTCTTTTACCCAAATGCACCCATATCTCTCCTTACAAGGCCAGACTAGAACCTATTCTTTTTCTTAATACCACCTTTCACCCCTAATCTGAATTCAATCAGTCCTGACGTATGTTGTACAACATCACACAATAATAATAAACCTTCATGCACTATTTCTCAAATAACTTCATTTGTGTAATTCATCTTTTCTTCAGTTAGAAAAAAGGGACCACTCTACCTCAGTATGGAGTGAATTTTCCTGGAATTTCCACCAAGTCCAGAGCAGTAGAAAATATATAATGGAGGCTTAACAAATTCTTATCTGTGGGTTTCTCAGCTGCATCTTTGATGGACTCTTTACATCGATATATTTGTCTCATCTTAACCTCATCCCTACCCTATTCTCTTCCAATCTACTTCATAATTCTCACAACTGAAGTCTTCCCAAATATGGAAGGGATCGAGCTCATGCTCAAGATTCTTCTGTATCACCTGCAACATAAATCTCCACATTCTTTGAGTCTGATACAAAGATGAGATTGGACCACTGCCTTCTTTTCCTCCTTCTGTTATTTCCTGTTCCAGCCCAAGGAACAATTGAGGTTCCTTGAATAGCTCATGCTTTCTCCAGCTGCCACATCTTTACATATGCTGTTCTCTCCTCAAATGCGTTTCCCTCCTCATACTCCCGGAAATGTCTTTTCAGCCTTTAACTCTTGGCTTGTATTCTTGTTCTCTGGGAAGCATGTCTTGACTTCCTCAAGCAGCAAAAGACACTCTGGCTCTGAGGCCTCTGTGCCTCTTCCTCATGAGCGTCTTTGCCCATTTTATGCTTCACTGCTGTCAAACTTGTTATTTTTCAAGCACTCTATGCTGTTTCCTGCTTCATGACTTTGCTTGCACTCAGAATGTTCCTCCTTCTAGAATAGAAATCCCATAGGTCTTCACCTGATTAACTCCTTCTTATCATTTAAGCTTAGCTCCAGAGCCATCTGTTCCAGAAGCCTCCCTTGAACCACTGAGTTGGATTAAGTGCCCAACACTTAAAACAGAACTTGTTATACTAAAGCACTTTATCTTAGTGCTTCAAACTACATTAAACTCTTGATTTCTATGTCTTTCTCTTTTGCTATATTTCAAGTACCATGTAGGCACAGCACTTATCTCTATAACCTTAGATCCTTATGGAAGGGATGGGTAGGTAATGGATAGACAATTCATTCAGAGGTCTTGGTAAGAAACCTCTCTGAGTTTCCACAATAGTCTCTTTTTTAAGTGTTTATTTTAATTCCAATTAGTTAACATACAGTATTATTATATTAGTTTCAGGTATATAATATAGTGATTCAACACTTCCATACAGCACTCAGTGCTCATCAAGATAAGTGCACTCCTTAATCCCTGTCACCTATTTACCACATGCCCTGCCCACCTCCTCTCTGGTAACCATCAGGTTGTTCTGTATAATTAGGAGTCTGTTTCTTGGTTTCACTCTCTCTCTTTCTTTTTCCCCTTTCTCATTTGTTTTGTTTTTAAAATTCCACATATGAGTGAAATCATATGATATTTGTCTTTCTCTGACTGACTTATTTTGCTTAGCATTATACTCTCTAGCTTCATCTGTGTCATTGCAAATGGCAAGATTTCATTCTTTTTTATGGCTGAGTTATATATATACATACACACCCCCCCCCACATCTTTATCCATTCATCAATCAATGGACACTGGCTGCTTCCATATCTTAGCGATTGTAAATACTGCTGTTGTAAACACAGGGGTGCATGTGTCTCTCAGAACTAGGGTTTTTGTATCCTTGGGTAAATACCCAGTAGTGAGATTAGTAGATCTTAGAGTAGTTCTATTTTTAACTTTTTGAGGGACCTCCATACTGTTCTCCACAGTAGCTGTACCAGTTTGCATTCCTACCAACCATGCATGAATGTTCCTTTTTCTTGACATTCTCAACAACACATTTTGTTTGTTGTGTTGTTGATATTAGCCATTTTGACAGGTGAGAGATAACATCTCATTGTAGTTTGGATTTGCATTTATTTCCCTGATGGTAAGTGATGATGAGCATCCTTTCATATGTCTGTTGACCATCCACATATCTTTTTGGAGAAATGTCTGTTTGTGTCTTATGCCCACTTTCAATTGGGTTATTTGTTTTTTGGGTGTTGTGTTTTTATAAGTTCTTTATATATTTTGGATACTAGCCTTTTATTGGATATGTAACTTGCCAGTATCTTCTCTCATTCCATAGGTTGCCTTTTAGGTTTGTTGATTATCACCTGCGTTGTGTAGAAAGTTTTTATTTTAATATAGTCCCAGTAGTTTCTTTTTGCTTTTGGTTCTCTTGCCTCAGGAGACTTATCTAGAAAAAAGTTGTGATGGCTAAATGTCAAAGAATTTACTGCCTGTTTTCTCTTTTAGGATTTTTATGGTTTCAGGTCTCACATTTAGGTCTTTAATCTATTTTGAATTTATTTTTGTGTATAGAGTAAGAAAGTGGTCTTCTTTCTTTTGAATGTTGCTGTCTAGTTTTCCCAACACCATGTGTTGGGAAAGAGAAAAGAGACTATCTTCCCATTGGATATTCTTTCCTGCTTTATTGAAGATTAATTGACCATATAGTTTTGAGTTAATTTCTGGGTTGTCTATTCTGTTCTATTGATCCATGTCTATTTTTGTGCCAGTACCATCCTGTCATGATCGTCACAGTTTTGTAATATAACTTGAAGTCCAGAACTGTGGTACCTCCAGGTTTGCTCTTCTTCAAGATTGCTTTGACTATTCAGGGTCTTTTGTGGTTCTATACAAATTTTAGAATTGGTTGTTCGAGTTCCACAACTGTTTTGAACTGACTTAATTTTTAATCATTTTGTTTTAGACAGGGTTTTTTAACCTTGACACTATTAATATTTTGGGCTAACCAATGCTTCATTGTGGCTGCTGTCTGTCCCTTGCATTATAGGACAATTGGCAGCATTCCAGGCCTCTACCTATTAAATGCCAGTAGTATCTTTTCCCGAGTTGTGACAACCAGAAGTGTCTCGAGGTGTTCCCTAACATTCTAGGGGTAGGAAGGCAAGCAAAATCAGCTCCTCTCATCTTGAGAACCATTGGGTTGGGGCATGATCAAACAGTGTGTAAACATTTTTATGTATACATAAATCATAAAGCTGAACTCAAGTCTAAAAACATCATAGATTGGAAATCAATGGAAACCAAAACTAAGTGTTGAGAAAGAGTATAGTTTTTAATTATAAAAGTAATAAACAGGTATTGTGGGAATTTTATGAATAAAGAAAAAGAAAGAAATATGAAGAAAATACCCGTAGTCTCACCGATGCATAATATTGATAGTATTTTCTATTCACTTTTAGTTTTCTACACATAGACTTGTTCCTTTAAACTTCAAAATAATACTTAAAAATCACAAAATTTTATGGAACTTCAAATTCAATAGTAGAGCATAAGTATTTTTATACTTATGCTCACAGATCCTTCATAAATACTTTAATGCTTACATTATATTCTATAAATGTGTGTGTATAAATTACTTAACCTGATTTCAGGACATGTAGGTTATTTGCATTTTTTCTAATATTTGAAAAATTCTTTAATGAAATTTGTGTATTAAGTTGCTTATATATTTAAAATTATTTTCTTAGGATAGGGGTAGAAGGATTAATGAGACAAGCGAATGAAGTGTTTCAAATCTCTTGACATATGAGGTCAAATTGCTTTATAAAGGAGTTGCACAAATTTACTTGCCGTACTATAATGTCGGTATTCCCGGTGGTTTGCACGCACTACACTATCACTGTGTGCTATTGGTTAGGGGACATTTTGAAGGTTGACCTGAAAGACCATATTGGCCAGCTCAATGAAGGAACCGTCTTAGGGCTGGACTGTTAATGACTTTTTTTTTTTTTTAATTTTACCTATTTATTTGAGAGAGAGAGAGAGAATGAGTGAGCATGGGGTGGGGCAGAGGGAGAAGCAGGCTCGCCCCTGAGCAAGGAGCCTGACATCGAGCTCTATCTCAGACCCCTGGGATCAGGACCTGAGCTAAAGGCAGATATTTAATGGACTGAGCCACCCAGGCACCTCACTGCTAATGACTTTTAAACTAACATTAGGAATCTTATTTGGTACAGACATGAAATTTCCTGTAGCTTCAAAATGTTCTTCCTGCCCTGTTGTCTTGTCAATCAGGATGCCTTGTCTGTATGAGACAGTACCAACCTTTCCCAATCATCATGCCCATCACAACCACCAAGTTTGATGCTTAGTAGGCATTGGCTTATTTATTTAAAGAGAACAAATGGCATAGCCTTACACTAGATGAAGTAATTCCTGCATTTGTATAGATTTAGGAGGAAAATTGACATGAATAAGATCATTGCTATAAACACTCAAATATTTCCTGACCCTTACTAATATATGCATTTTACTTAGATAAAGTTAAATAGCAGGGAGGGAGAGTAATGTCTCTTGTTAGAGACACACCCATATTCATCTCAAGTAATAATGTGGTGCATTTTGTTTATATAACAAAGTCTAAAACCAAGAGTTACAGATATTTGGCTAAGAAGATATGAAAATCTATCTCTTCAAACTCCCTCATGTTATAAAGGCATAATAAAGGTACACAGGGTCCCTTGGTGAATTAATGGTAGAGCTTGCTTGTAGAGGCAGAACAATACTGAGCTTAGGAAATACTGAGATTTGCATAGGTCAAATCAGATCTGCCCTTGAAACCTTCTGGCTGTGAGTCCTATGCAAATCTCCAAACCTCTCTGAACCTCAGTTTCCTTGCCCATGAGTTGGCAATCACCTTCACACCAACTTCACAAATCTTCAAAATGGTCCAGTAACGTTGAGACAGAATAGTTTGGAGACAAGGCACGAACCTTATGGTAACTCAAATTTTCTAATGATTACTTCAATCTCCCCTCTTAAATAACTTCTGGTAGAAAAGATCCCAGACACTGTGAATAGAGTTGCCCAAAACACAAATTTATTTATGCCAATTGTGAATATTTTATGTTGCAACTTGTACTAGGTTGGGTTCTGCCGCACATCAGATAGTTTATAGATATTTTTTCTAACCACTTTTATAGATGAGGAAATTTGTTTAAAGAGGCTAAGTAACTTGTCTACTTATGAGCAACCAAACAGTGGAATTAGAATCAACCACAGACTTCAGAAGCTGTGGCTCACATTTTCCCATTCTGGGCTTCCTTATGAGGGCTAAGTTTGTTTGTTTTTCTAAATCTCTAAGTTACTTGAAGAAGTACTTCAAGGTCTTTGGATTAGTACAATCAACATAATATATTTGGGGTCAAATATATTGACATCCATTTGAATGGAATTAAGTATGAATGACTTTACATGTCAGTAAACTCGTAGTTATTGATGACCTGGTCACAGAAACTCTCTAATAAATAAACAGGAAATATTGAAGACTTGGCAGTAATGAGGTAAATTGGTGATGTGATTTCAAATTTAAACAAATTATAGGGAGAAAATGGAGAATGATAAAATACTTAGAAGACTGAGGCACTTCAACAAATACCCAAATCCCACATCTGTCTTCACTGTATTCAGCAATTCCTAAATATCACTGGTGCATTGAAGACATTACCAGAGGCTTCTAAACATCACCTGAGTGAGAAACGGGAATAACACCTTCTTATTGCTACAAATATTTAAGGAGACACAGAGAGAATTAGCCAAATGCATTCCTCATGACAATAGGTGATTGTATAGCTAAAACTCTTTTTGGAAATGTACCTCGTTAAAAATTTGCACAAAAGTTCCAGGTCCCTAATAAGATTTTAGACTAAAAATATCATGTTCCAAATAGTAAGTTGGCCTCAATACTGTTGTATATCTCTTCTATAATACATCAACAATGAAACTAACATGTAGCTTTGCATTTTATAGGTGTACTCAAGGGAAAATGCAAAATCAGCAAAGAAATTCTATAGTTGCAAATTCTTTGTGAAGTTCAGAGTTGACCTGCCTCGTTAATATATTAAAAAAACACATTTTACAATAATAGGAACTATTTTTGCCAATAGCTGTCTCAGGTGAGTGGAGAAATTTTTCCATGAAGACAAATCTCTTCACCCTACCACACTCCAGAGGGACCTGAATATGTCTGTTCTTTAGGGGACAATTTAAACCCTGGAATAATTATTTTTAAGGAAAGTCTGTCAGCTCCTTTCAGTGAATTTTCTCAAGCTGGGAATGGAGGGAAACATTTCACATGGGTAAGAATGGCTTGAAACTGTGCTCTGTGACAGCTACACCATGAGCTACCTCCTCTTACAGAACTTTTGCTCACTCCATTATAATGGTGTCAGTGGGGAGCATTTCCTGACAGTGCCATGTTCTTTGCTCTTGGGCTTGGCTTATGCTTTGCACAGTAAGCCATAGACAGTCTGCTGATGTCTCAAAAGCATTGTATATTCTGAGATACCAAGAGTGTTGATCTGAGGTCAACGTCACATATGAGAAGGGATAAAGGATAAGAGTTGACTAACTCTGGTTATCCTTTCCTTGATTTGCTTCTTTTTGTGCCTTATTCTAAATATGGGTGAGTACTGGCCGTATTCACACTCATCTCTGGCAGGAAACGGTAGAAGAAAATTCCAAGTAGAGTTAAAAATTAAGTTAATTACACTATTATTTCATTCTCTTCACCTTCTCTTGGTTAAAAAGAACTTGGTTAAATAAAATTAAACGGAACTAAGTAAAATTAAAGTTTGTCTTAAAATTAAGTAAATAAATGAGAGATGTCTCCTTCCTCTCAGCCCTTTATGTTGCTGGAGAATATTTATTCAATGTACCCCCTAATTAAGATAATCTTCCCCCAAAATTTTCTAGCATAATGATAAATAAGTCTTACTCTGTAGGTGAGATTTAGGATCCTTGACATTGTCCCATCTCAGCACTAATTACTACTCCATATTAGCTTTGTTTTTCCTTCAAAGACAGAGAAACATGGGATAATTTAAATAAGGCAAAGATATTTATTTCCAGGCTATCAACTAAGCACTTCGTCAATATTCATAACATTACTGCTCAAGGAGAATAAATGTAGTGAGCATAAAACAAGCTTAACAAATAGCTCAGAATAATTCTTGTGGAAGAATTTTAACCCTGAGTAGCTGGAGAAAGTCATCAGAAAAGAAGATGAAGGCTAGAATGGTCAGCTATTTATCGCCAAGAAACAAACAAAAGCGGTCTTACTGAGTCCCAGGCTGATGTGCACTTTCTTTGTATATTGCCAGACCAATAGCTCTTTTTCACTAATAACCATTAATGATCTGTATGATCATATAAATCATCATAAGAATGATGATCTAAGAATAATGAAATATTTGAATCACATATGATAACCATGTTTGAGGTATACGTTTTAGCTTCATGGTAAAATCTAACTTTCACCCTCATCAACAGGCAATGTGACAAGAAGTAGACTGTACATATGGTCAAACACACAAATGGAAATAGGTTTGGATTCCTGACTATCGTTACCCCATGTGTGATCTTGGACAAGTTATTTCAGTTTTCTAAAATTCAAGCTTGTTTTATGGAAAATTGCAACAGAAAGTAAAAACTTTTATGCTAAGAGTATAACAAATTGGAAGGTTGTTTAAAGACAGTTTAGAGAGATTTTATAGAGACTTTTAAAATCATACTTTTGCCCATTCTTACCAAAAATCATAATTAAGAAGTTGGCATGCACCCTTGTTTACCTTGAAGAAACAGAATAGTGCTTAGTGAGCTGTTTACCTGAGGGCAGAAATCAACCTGAGCAACTACTCGGGCACTCACACCATGTCCATTCCTGTCTAATTTCGCCCATGTGCTCACCTTCCCTGAAATTACTCACTTGCTCTCCTCAATCTATTTGAGAGGCCAGGCTGTCTTTAAAATCAAGTCTATTCCCCTTTTATTTGTTTAGCCTCCTCTTTCCTTATGACTTTTACTGCACAAAATCCACTCTCCTATTCTCTTTTTACTTTTAGTTCTCAATGTGTGTTGTATCTTTCTCTTACAAAAAACTTCTTGAACACAAGAAGCATGTGCTGTTTCTTCATTATCCATAGAACATATAGCACCTTTTCTAGTATGTGTAGGATTTCCTCAATAAACCATATCTGTTTAATCTGAAAAAACACATTACATGATTCCTTGAGTTTAGAAAAAGCAAATTATTGAATATTCAGTATGCTAATTCACAAAGGAAATAATAATTCATAATGGCGTGTTATTTTATTGTGAATGAATCACTATGATATGTATCCCATTTCATTTTTGTCCCAGCTTTACAAGAAGAGTGGTTAATTTTAATTCCCATTTTACAGAAAAAAAATAAACTGAAGATTGGAGAAATTAAATGACTTCTCAATGCTATTATGTCAAAATATTCTAAATATTTATACATTGGTATAAGCCCAAATCCGATGGATAAGAGAAGAATTAAACAAACTTTGGAGATTTGGGTAAATATTTTTAAAGCTGAGATTTCAAGTTAATTATAAATCATATTCGCACCACCCACAAATTTTTTATACATCTTTCAGCATTCCAACATGTGATTTAGATAGTATGAATTTTTACTTTTAGTTCCTTTTTTTTACTTTTGAATGACTGAAATGATAGAAAAACATAAAACCTTTTAGGCTGTTTTTAAATAAAATGGGACAAACATGGTTTGTTGATTTCAGTGTTTGGATCCATGATTAATCTTGCTACTCTGATGTCTATATGTATATGAAAATAGCCCTTGTTCTGACTATCAGGGTTCTGGAGGGAGCCAGAGAAATAGTATCCCTTTTCCCCCTACCTTATTCTGAATGATTAAGCACTAAGACAAAGGCATGAGAGAAAGGACAAAATATGGTCTGTTAATGATAGAAACCAGATGAAGGCTGTAGCCCAGTGTGAGAGCCTCACAGACTTGTTGACTGAATTCAAAGTAAGTAGACTTGACCTCTCAGTTACAGGTGATGCTGCCTGGGATGTACCACCCTCTCCCCTTGCCCACAGTTTGGGAAGGATGGTGCTGCCCAGGGGAGACTGAGGTTTGGCAGAACAGAAAGAAGTCCTGCTCTTTGTAGGGAGTTTGCTCTCAGAAAAACAAAATGGAGACTGTGAACAAAGCAGGAAAGCTATTTTTCCTGAGTTTACCAATCAGATAAGTCATTCTTCCACAAGGAGGGAGGAAGTGAGGACCAAGTGATGCCAGGATGATTTAGGGAAGATGTGTCATCATGGAAACCAAAGGATGGGGAAGAGGCCCTTTCCCCAACTGGCCTGTTGATAATCTCCAAATAGAAAGGACTAGTTTTATGAGCTAAAGTATGGGTTGTTAATTATAAAGCCACTTTTGATAAAAATGTGTGGAAATATTTATGGATTGTGTGTAGAGTACATTAATATTTCCTTGTATGGAAGTGGATCTTTTCGTTTGATTTCATTGCATTCCAGGGCCAACTCTTTTCTGTCTGAAGATCCCTGGATCTGAATCTTCCAGGTACTTGATTCTCATTCAGATTTCCTGGTTTTATTTTCAAATATTCATCTTGAAATTGGAGCCAACACTTAGCAATTTTAAGAAGCACTCAGGTGGTTGCAAGACAATTTAAGTTTGTGAAACACTAATGGAAAACTGAATTATCTAAATCAATTTTCATTTAAAAAAAAACAACTGTATATTTCAAAGGTACACTTTTTGTTCATTTCCAGTAATAGTTTGAATTATTGCCTCTGATGAGGTTTGGGATTCTTCCATTTTTCACTAGAGATCAGTGTATTCATTTCTCAAAACCATAAGCATCTTTCAAACTCTCAGAAATTGGGGCTTTATCCACAAAGAAGATTTCGTGTGATCTGTCATAGGGTATAGAAGCTTGACAAAATTGAATAGCTTTTTAGATTACAATGTTTAGTGTTTTTTTTTATTTGGGCAACCAGAGATTTTTAAAAAAACATTTCCTTTGCTTATGAAATAGTCGCAAATGTAAACATAATTTATTGCAAATTTTGTGATCTGCTTTGGGAGTTATTAAAAACTAATAAATAGAAACTTAGTTTTTACTGAATTCACAAGTTCTGTTTTATTTTTTAATTTTTTAAAAGATTTTATTTATTTATTTGACAGAGTGAGAGATTGAGAGAGAGAAAGAGAGAGAGAGAGAGAGAGAGAGAGGGAACACAAGGGAACACAAGGAGGAGTGGGAGAGGGAGAAGCAGGCTTCTCACTGAGCTGGGAGCCCGATGCAAGGCTTGATCCCAGGACTCTGGGATCGTAACCTGAGCGGAAGGCAGACGCTCAACGACTGAGCCACCCAGGCTTTCAATGTTCTGTTTTATTATTTCTTAAGCTCTTTTTTGTCTGAGGGATTCATATCTAATTATACAGTGGAAAAGCAATGGAAAAATATTTCTCATTAGTGACAATTTATTAAATAGGCAAATGTTTCAGAATGTTGCATAAGTCACACCAAAGAAGAGCAGAATCTATTTTCAAAAATACAAAAACTCTTTGATATATGTACTTCATTTGCATGGTCTTAGTTTGTCCAGGCTGCTGTGACAAATTACCATAGAATGGGGGACTTAAACAACAAATATTTATTTCTCACAGTCCTGGAGGAGGCTGGAAGACCAAGATCAGTGTGCGAGCCTGGAGACCTCTTCCAAATAGCAGACTGCCAGCTTCTCATTGTGTCCTTCTTGGTAGGAAAAAAGCTAGCTAGCCCTCTGGTCTCTTCATAGAAGGGCACTAATCCCATTTATGAAGGCTCCACCCTCATGACCTAACTACTTCCCCAAGGTCCCACCTCCAAATACCATCGTATTGGGATTAGGGTTTCATTATATGAGTTTGGGGAAGATGAAAACATTCAGTCCACTACACAAAATCTCAAGTCCCCGTGGGTTCCTCCCTGATTCTCCCATCTAAAACTGCATATCTACTGCCCTTTCTTTCAGGACCATCTGACTTCCTTTTCTGCTTCATTTGTCCCCATAGTACATCATCACCTTCAAATTGACTTTATTTTCCTTAAGGTCTGCTTAGTTATTTTTACTTCTGGGGGTTCACTGCTGGATTCTTAGCCCCTGAAATAGCACTAGGATTTTGTAGATGCTCAGGATTAGTTGAATGAATTGAATACATTTTGGTTGGAGTCTCAATGGTGTGTAGTCCAGGCTGGATGGGGCCTTCTCAGGATGAGAAGACTGCTTTGAATGGATGTCTATGCCCTACACATATGCCTGGGTCCCCACTCCCTGTGTATGTGGTGGAAGCTTTTCTGGGACCTTCACTGCCAGAGAGGTGCGCTAGGAGGCGGAGCAGGAACAAATACCAAGTGTCCGTGGCCAGAGCCCAAGAGAGGCCAGTTAATGGAGTTTTCAGTGACTGAAAGAAGCAGATTCTTTATGGCTTCCCAGGCTGTACCTAAATTTGTCAAAGCATTACTGAAGAAAGTCATTTAATACAAATGTGGCCATCCATATCCACTGTTCCTTGCCTGAATTATTTTAAAACTCTGTAGGGCATAATTATGTTTGCAAGTACTCTTGATTTCTTATAAAATATTTCAGGAAAATAACTGGAGGCTCATTGAAGAAACTCTAATGTGGGATAAGGGGGCAATTGAGCTCAGTCCCTGAATACATACTTTCATCATATATGCTCCTTATTTAATCACAACTATTTGGAGAACTGACAAGAAAACACCTTAGAAGTGCGTATTTGTTAGGGAATTTCTTCTTTTTTATACACAACCACGGTATGTCATTATTGACCTTAAGCAAGACAGCAGTGATATTAAAAAGAAATAATGCCTCACACCTCCCTGAGCCTGTGCTATTCAAAGAATTTTGTATGTTATTATTTCATTGAATCCTTGGAATAACTCAACAAGTAGATATTCAATTTTCCTCATTTTGCACATGATATTAAAGATTATACCCAAGTTCATGCAACTATGGAACTAGGGTTTGAGCACAGGAAGTCTGGTTGCAGAGCCCTTTTTTAACAACCATATACCAGTTCTATTAATGATATGGCTTTCTTCCTAAAGGGTGCAAGGTCAAAAGAGAAATATAAAACATGAGAAAAGTGGTGTGATAAAAACAAGACAAAGGGGTGCCTGGGTAGCTCAGTCCATTAAGTGTCTGACTCTTGGTTTCAGCTCAGGTCATGATCTCAGGGTCCTGGGATTGAATCTTGACTCTCCTTCTCTCCCTCTCTCTGACTTTCTCCCCCTCTTTCTGACCTCTGTCTTTCTCTCCCTCAAATAAATAAATAAATCTTAAAAAGAATTATTTAAAAAAAAAGACAAAACACGAAACTGTTTACTGGAGCTGGGGACAGCATCAAAGAGAGCTAGTATAGTGAGCTTTGAGGGATGATAAGGAGTTTCCTAGGTGGAGGACAGAAACAAAGACTGGGGATTGAAGGAGGAAGAATTTCAATAATCAGTCTCCTTTATGAGTTAGCCTCTATTAGTTTAAGTTATTTCCATCCATACTCTTTCTTGCAGATACAGTTTGAGCATTTTGGAACCAAACCTTAATCTGTGTTTATTTGTAATTAAATATGTAGGTCACTGACTGAAATCATAACAAGTTAAATGCTAAGTGCACATTTATTTTGGATAGCCAATATAGTAATGAAGACAATCAGTACATATTGTTAAAGATAGTTAATTAAAAGTATAGTCACTTTGGCTACCTATTGTCAGAAGTTGAGAGGTGGGCCATATTGTTTATTGGCCTTATGACTATCCATTGTTAGGCTATTCTTGAGGAATGGCCTTAGTGCACATGGAAAATACCTTATTTTACACCTTTCTTCCCTCTTCAGTGTTATCAGCTAAACTCCCTACAGTAGGCAGTAAATGAACCTTTTCCATCTGGCCAGAGCAATCACATACAGATTCATACACACTTAATGATTTTAATGTGTTCCATGATGGTTGGATTTCAGGTTTGCTTGGCTTCCCAGCACTGTGCCCAGCAATGTCAATCTTTTCATAGGCTGAGCATATCTATCACTTTCCTCCCCTAGTAAAAGGGTGCTTGTAACTGCTGGTTTTCACGCTGGTGAAAATCAACATACCTCTTCAAGGCACGGTTTATGGCTAGAGACACGAAAGGCTTGAGTGCCCTGATGCTTTTTGTCAGCAACAGATACTTGCTAATTTAATGTAGATTGTGTTAGAGCCATGCACATCTCCCACATAGCTGAGCTCTATTGGACCCATCCTATAATAAACCTCTAAGAAAGATGCTATTGCTTATCTCTGCAAAATTCGTGGCATTTGAGAAATGATTGATTGGTCCAAAGTTTTCCTTTTTCTCTCAGTTCAAAGTCACTTTGGGTAAGGATACATCTACTGAAATCTGTGTAAAGAGAAACCACACTTTGGTCTTCCTCACCAGTTTTTATTACACGGTAAGAGAAAACAAAAGTCTGTACGTGTTCTCGCCTCCAGAGGATCTGTAAATTTCCTGGCTTCCTCGGCAATGGGAAGTTGTTAGAAGGATTCTATTGGCCTTTGACTTTAGTAGAAGACTTCTTTTTCCACGTATTCTCCATTAAGCACCCTATTTTCTAACTAAGGGAATGAGACCAGTGATGGGTTTTGTAGATGTTACACTGGATTTGTGTTTTCCTGAAGAGGAAGTTCACTGGCCATTAGGAACCCCATCTACCACATCCTTTGGGCCATAAAAGTGAATCTCCTCAGTTTGGTGAATTTCTTATGGCTCCTTCTACAGCACTAACAGAGGATACTTTCCCATAAATACTTATAGGGAAAGGTTCCTAATGTAACTGGAGGCCTGAGTGATAGCAATTTGTACTGAGGAGTAACAGAATGTACCCACGTGATCCTTGCCTAGCCCAAGGATTTAGCTCCTAATTTTCTCAGAAAATGGAGCTGAAACACATTTTACAAGTATTTTCTTAAGAGGGTGGCTGGTCAGACCTCTGTGCCCCTTCTTTCACCCCTTACAGGCTGTACCCCTGAAGAGGTTTGAGCTCAGAAATAGCTCAAAGAATACCATGAGCTCAGAGAATACCATGAGAATTGAGAATAGCCAGCAAAACCTCCTAATGTATACACAAACCAAACAATTACTTCTAGATAATCCTGTATTTTCTCAGTTCAGTGATTAAATTAGAATTGTCAATATTAATATAGAAAGAAATTTGTATACTTATAATAACTATAATAGTACCCCAGAGGGTTTCCACATGCATTTCGTTATTTGTCTTCATAACTTTTTACATCAAGAGACACAGATCATAGTCTCATATCTAAAGGTCATTGACACTGGAGTGCAAGAGTGTAGATAGCTCCAGGTCATGTGGTTGAGTTGTAAAGAGGCTACTGGCTCAGCAGCAGGACATGGGTTTTGAATCCAGACAAACCTAATTTCTAATTTCTCTCTCTCTCTTCCTTTCTTCTGTGCTTTTAAAAAATTGGAATGCTACTCTAATGCATACATCAGACTTGCATGGCTTAGGTGAGCTTTCATGTATAAAATGCTGTGTATAATATAGATGCTATACAAATAGTATTTGTATTTTTCTGACTTCTGTTACATGCTCTTTTCACCATATCATTCTGCTCAGTTCTAGCAAGAACTGCCCTCTCGAGCACCTTATAAATTTGTAAGTGGTAACAATGTTTTGTAAAGGGTTATGTTTTACTTCTTGCTTTGGCTGCCAGGAAGCTCACTATAAAACTCAAAACCCATATTGACTAACTGTTAGAAGCATTATATTTTCTTAGCCTGGTATTATTTTTTTTAACTCCCTCATATATTTTTAAAATCTACTGTTTTATCCATCTGCAGTGCATATACATTTTTGAACACCACCTCAAATGAGACTGGAAAAAATTAACAAAACACTATCTACATAATAATAATGATGATGTCAGAGAACTCTGAATTTTAACCATCTAACTCTTTATGGAGGTAAAATACTATTTGTTCTTAAGTATAATTTAATTAAAGAATAGCAAACATTTATTGAACGCCTATATGCCTATGTAAACGTTTATTGAATGCCTATGTAGTGCAGGGCACACTGGGTTCACTAAGAATGGAAAAGTAGATTCTTATCAAAAGATTTATGATCAAATTTATTTTTTAATTTTTTTATGATCAAATTTAGAAACTCATGCATAGGCATGAAATCGTAGTTGTTAGAAATTAAACAAGTCTCAGAAATGCACAAAGAGACGTAACAAAAGGACTGGCCATATAATAAATGAGCACTGCTGAGAAATAAAAATGTAAACTCCCAGCTTACCTTCATTCCATCCAAATAATTAGCACCCAAATTCACACTATATTCTTCCATTTTTCTCTCTAGTGCAATTAGAATAATTAAAGGAGGATATTACTGGAATTATAGAAATAAGTGACATCCCATAGATGTACATAAGTTTTTCTAATTTTTTCTAATATATAATAATTTATGTGCATAAGTTTTTCTTAAATAGACCTCAGTTTCCCTCTCTGTCAGATGAAATTAGGATCCCTAAAATTGTTTTAAACTATAAGGGGCCTCTTGCAGAAGTAGCTTCAAGTCACCACTCTCTAAAGTGATCAATTATATTTATTCCAAAATAAAAAGATTTCACTTTATGCAATAAAGTTACAAAGTAGGTGATAAGTAGATTCTCTTAATATGTTGAATAATGAGGGGCACCTGGGTGGCTCAGTGGGTTGAAGCCTCTGCCTTCGGCTCCGGTCATGATCTCGGGGTCCTGGGATCTGGCCCCGCATCTGGCTCTCTGCTCGGTGGGGAGCCTGCTTCCCTCTCTCTCTCTCTCTCTCTCTGCCTACTTGTGATCTCTCTGTCTGTGTCAAATAGGTAAATAAAATATTTTTTAAAAATATGTTGAATAATGAGCTATGTAAAAGAACACATTGGTAAATCCTTTTACCAAGTGTGAAGAATGCTAGAAACAGAAGCAACCCAATGTTAATCAGGATGATCATCTCATGTTAGAGATGAGGAACTTGAAGCTCAAAGAGGAATTGGGAAAATTGCACATATCAGACTCTTAAGTTTCAGATCTAGTGGCTGAAGGCTTCTAGTAGTTGCCATGCCATCAGTGTCTGTTCACAGAAATTTAGTTTCTAGACAACCAGGCAGTAGAAACCTATTCTACTTACTTCTGGGCAGACTTCATACTAAGAGCTGTTTAAGGGACACAGGATTTACAGACTAGAGTTTAGTTATAGATAGAGAAATATTCTATCAGATTTAAGAAGAAAGGACATTTTTTTTAACCAGATATTAAGGGGCTTATAAACTAATTGGGAAGGCTAGAAGAACTAACTTGATGAAGGGCTTCTAGCAATGACTCCCAGCTCCCAGACTCACTCAATCTCTGCCATAATCCGTGAAGCTGATCACTACAACATGATACCCCCAGAAGCTGAGATCACAGAACTATGCTGTTTCTGCCCTAGACTTGCCTCTCTCCTCTACATTCCAAAGTCAAATGGAACTAAAATACGGAATGCTAAATGCAAGGGAGTGTAGATAAGAGAGGGCTTAACCTTCCAGTCTCTGCAACAAAGGATGGCTCTTGAGAAAGAGGTCAAAATAGATATTAGGTGAGAGAGTTGAGATCAGCTGCTAGAAATCTGAGAGAGTGATAAAAAAATAGGATTAGAGGACCTAAGCCACATCATGTGAGGAACAATTTAAGACAGAGATGACAAATAGATTTCATTTCGCCAGTCAGTTCTAGCTAATTGGCTGCCAACAACAAAGAATTGAGAAAGACTTGAGAAATGCATCTGGACCCAGCAGGATAAAGCCAGTGACTGATTAGTGATATCTGCTGGAAGTATGGGCACAAAGCAATCAGAGTCATATGAATGCCACGTAGATCCCATAAGTCAGTTTTGCTGTCTGACCAGCTTGGTTGCAGATTATTCCACGATGCTTTATGGCACTGTTGCTGTTGCTGTTGATTAATTAGATCTTGATTAGCTTCTTTGCAATGTCATGATGACCATGCCTCATTGAAGAAAGCAAACTATCAATTATTCGATAAGTTCATCGTCTCCTCACCCTGCATCTTACTTGATACACATTAAATTAGTATCTATTGATTTGATTTTGGAATCTCAGTCATTTCCTCCAAAACATTAATTCATTATTTGCTTTGCACAAAATAACATCATATGTCATGGTTTTAGGTTTAGCGCGACCCAAGTTTTTAAGGGATCTCTCCAAGCCTCCTTTTAAAAAGAATGTTCTGTTCATGTTTACAGAATCCTAAGAAATCAATTTGGAGAAACTTAGATGGCATCCTTGTTTATGGACCATGGCCTCAGTTTATAATTTTGAGCCCATCCAGTTTTTTATGTTCTTGTCATAACTTTTTATCTTGAGCTCTTGTGTGTATTTGGGCTGATAATTGTTCATAAAGATAGCTTTGATCTGAGAGTGTGCAGACATACATTACCTAGAATGGACGTGCTTAGAACTTTGAAATGGGGGTGTATATTTATTATTTCTGCACAAAGCTCTTCTTAAATCCTGCACAGAAAGTCTGCCTGTTTTTTGAAAAAAAAAAAAAACACAGGGAACTATTCTGTGTGACTCAGGTTGTTAACTCACATGGCCTGCTCTCAGTAGGGCAAAAACTGAATTGTGTTTCTAGGAGAAGAAGAAAAAACTGACTGACCCATTTTTTATGATTAATAATGACTCTCTTTTGATAATTTCCTGAAGAAGACCACATTTAGGGAAACATTGGCAAGGTTAGAATGAATATTTATGGCTATGTAATACAAAGATGGGTTTCAACAACACCATCCATTCATTCAGTAAATTACAATGTATTTATTATTACCTGCAGTGTATTTATTATTTTTTTATGCACGCTGCTAGGTCCCATGCTATGGAAATCTCAAGGTGCATCTGGTCATTAGAGGTCTAACAGAAAAATACTATGAAAAGGTGGACATGTGATAAATAAACTCTGCACCCAGCCATTATGAGGCTCCTTGAGGAGAGTGCAAAAGCTTCTGGGCCATATGACAGAGGAAAAGGTAACACATGCTTCCCTAGCTGAAAAGAAAAACCACTGAGTCAAACAGAGATTCTAATCCACACCTCACCATGTAACAACTATAATCTTGGCAAGTCATACAAGTTCAGGGTCCTCATCTGCAGGGACTGTTAGAGTATTAAATCAATAACTAATTTTTTGATCTAGTCTAAATTCATTATGACAAATCAGTAATTCAAAAATTGTATGAATCGAGTAAGGAGAAAAGTTATACTTTCTATTATAAATCATTTCTAAATAAGAAAATAATCTCTTAATATTTCTGAACCTCATATGGTTTTGTAGAGCTTTTGAACATAGAGTTTTTCATTTAACAAAATTTACTTCTTGTCAAGGTCTTTGTTACTAGGTAATACAATTCTGTAGTTTTGAGGCTGATAACCAGGGAAGAATGGATGTAATAATAACTTCAGGGCTTCCTATTGTGACCCATTGAATTCTTAAGTAACAACATTGCTGTCACTGGATAAAGGAGTATTGAACTACATAATGAAAATGTAGTTCTAAATCTGAATAATAAAATTAAATGCCCTTTGCTCCTTGAATAGTTGAATCCATGAGAATGCAGACCTATTATCCCTCCTATTGGGGCTGATGGGCTGATGGGGGAGGGAGGCAACCACAGACATTTTGAGAAAAAACAAAACAAAAACTTGAAATAGATATGGCTGAAATATCTCATAATCCTAATCTCTTCTACTGTGAAGTTTGTCATAAATAAATCATGAAAGCAGAATTAGAGTTTTCTTTTTTCCTTAAGAAATGTGTTTGCAATGCAGCCAGATTATTCATTAATAATCCTTCATTGGTACCTATTTATAAAGTGCCGGCTCTGTACCAGACATCATCATGTCAGCTATAGGGATGTAACAGTTTACAAAGCGAATGTTTTAATCATTGTTGCTGGAGGAGGATTGAGTTTGCTTTTTAAAAACTTTATTGTGTTTATTTTTAAAAAAGAAGGATAGCAAATGCTTTTTGACTGCTCCATTTCCAGATCCATTGTGCTATCTTTAACTACTTCAGTATTGAAAATAGGTGTGTGAGGGTGTAGGTGGGGAAAGATGGAGCAAGAGGGTAGACTTTAGTATTCTCTTAGGCAGAAAATTCCATGACCAGAAGCTGCTAGTTCTCATTTGAGACTTAAAAAGAAAAAAATATTTCATATGCTTAATCATTTCCAGATGATCAAAAGTTTTCTCCTCAGTATTAATATTAACTCTCATCACATTTGCAAAGATCTTGGAATAATTCATCGAACCCTTCTTCCAAATTCACTCAGATAGCCAACATTTCCCAGATTGATTAGGAATTAGTCAGTTCAGGCAGCTGGAACAAAATACCACAGTTTGGGTGGCTTAAATAGCGGACATTTATTTCCTCATAGTTTTGAGGGTGAAGGTCCAAGATCAGGGTGTCTGCCCCATCTTGGTTGTGGTGTGAACTCTCTTCAAGGCTTGTGCATGGCTGTCTTCTCCTGTGTCCTCTGTGGAGGCAAGAAGGAAGAAAGAGGGCTCGCTGGTATCTCTTCTTACACAGGAATCCTATCAGATCGGGGCCCCAACCTCGTTTAACCTTAATTACTTCTTTTTGAGACTCCTGTCTCCAAATACACCGTGGATTAGAGAGCTTCAACAATGAGTTTGAAGGACATAAACATTCAGTCCATGAGTTATAGATCCCTGTCTCACCCACAAAGGAGTGTGAGTTTTTGAAAAGGAAGACAGAAAGGAGGCAAAATAAGAGAATAGAGTGCCTAAGCTGTGTGCCCTGCATTCATGCAAGTGTCTCATTAAGCATCACGTTGGTTTGGGGGAGTCACGTCAGTTTTGTAAGAGTCCTGGAGCAAAAAGCTAGGCTATGATTGCATTAATAACTGCAGAATTTGATTCCGAGGCTATAATCTCATTGGCTTCAACATCACATGCCTCTCCAACTGCTGAGAAAAACGAAGTCTATGAACCTACAAAGGGAGAAAGGGCCCTAATGGCATCACGCTCGCCTGTACAGAACACTGATTGCATCAACTTAGAGTTAAATTGCCACCAAAAATCTAGTTAGATCTCTCCTCAGTGACTTGGGGATGTTGATTGCAGAATGGCTGTGAGTGGAATGTTTTCCACTATCAAAGAACAGCACTGGAGATTAAAAGGGATTGCAGGTTTATTCATTCTAGCCAGGACATACAGGCAGAATGAAATATCCACAGCAGAGCCATCAAATCAACTTTTTGGCAAGTTTTTTGCTTTCTACCCGATTATATAACTCAAAGTCAAGAGAAAATGTGAACGGTAAAAAGGCCAAAGGGCTAAGGTAATGGGAAGTCACACTAGCTAATGACTGTAGATCTTTCAGGTAAAAAAAGACATTTCTCTGGATATCTCCTTCCCTTACAGAGAATGAATCAGCCTTTCCATTGGTGACAGATAAAATCTGCCGCATCCAATTAGTAAAACACATGGGCGGAGAGCAAAATGAAGGACTCCATGGTCAGCTAAGGGATGATACCCTAACCACCTCTGTCACAAAGAGTCTATTCAAATAACATATAAGGGTACTAGAAGTATTTTTAAACCAGTACAGCAGACTTTTCATTCAGGACTCTCAAGGCACTACAAAAATGTGACTGGTTGCTTTGGTATTTACAAAGGATTTTATCCAGTGACCGAGAAATCTCAGCCTCTCCATGTTTTCAAAGAAACCGGAATTATCATACTTTATTTGGGAGGGCTGTGAGGAATAATAGGGAAAAGGTCAAGTTTATATGAAGACATGTGCTTAAAACATCATTGCCACATACCAACTGTGTGACCCATGAAGAATTACTCTCTCCTCTGGTCTTCAATTCTTACCATGCCAAGAGATTATGGGCATTTAATGAGATAATGTAGTTAAAGGGCCTCACACACTGCCTTGGAGTCTATTCTGTAAGGCTCATACTTCCTTCCTGTCAGAAAAAGGATAACAGACAAATCGACACCAATGTATTAATACTTTATATATTACCCCTCTCAAGAATATTTACTATTATTAAAAAAAAGATGACGACTCAGGTGAAAACAAAATGAATCATCTCCAATACTTGGATTTCAAACAACAGTGATATTATTGAGAAGGAGATCCAAAGGGTTTCCTGATTCCACTCAGAGTCCTGGGGGACTCCAGGGCCTGTGTCCCAAAGAGCCACATCTTGATCCGCATGTTTAGGCAAAACAGCACAAGGCAGAAAGTCTGTTTCCTACGGAATGTAATTCCTTTCCTTGGTAGCTGTTTGTTGCAGGAGCAGACTGAAGATTCTCCCTCCAGTCTGGAGGTTGGGGGGTGGGATGGGTGGGTGCCATCCCCCATCTTTAAGATAGGAGAGCCCCCTCAGAGGAGAGAGCAGCAGAGATGACAGCCCAGCCCCGGACCCTGCCAAGTTCAGCCCATTATTTGACTCAGGGAACCACTGGCTTAATTAATTGAAAAATAAAGGTTATTGTCAAAGCAAACTAGAATGGAAGGACCTTGGTCAATACTTACTGAATTTTGCTTTCCTGGACTTTTTAGCCTTTCCAATATTGCGTTGAATCATACTCTCTTTCACTTATGACCTGTTTTTGAGGTAAGTTCAGATTTAACCAGTAACTTAGAAATATTGTGATAAACAAGATCCATTTCTGGAGCAAGAAAGTGAATTGTCTGTTGTTTTTGGAATTCTGCTGTTGCCCCAGAAAAAAGACTCACTTTCTTCTTCTTTTTATGTTTATCCTTTCTTTAACACATGTTTACATGACACTTGCTGTCCTGCCTCACTCTCTTCTCACAACAACCCTGGAAAAAGGAAGAGTCAAGGGTTTGTTATCCCCTCTTCACAAATATGTAAACTGAGGCTCAGAGAGATTGCAAAGGACGCTTCTATTGATCAGTGCTTGAATTGAAACCGGGGTCCGAGTTTACTGAGAGCATTTCACACCAGGCTGAGTCTCAGGTTCAAATCCAGGGGGCTGCAGGTAGGGATTTGACCAGGAGCAAATCAGATTATGAGATGCCTGCTGCATATCTGGCTTGCACTCAGTGTTCTACACACTAGCCTTTATCAACATCACTGGTCGCTGATTGCTGGTGTGATTATTTCTCCCCATCCCAGTGGGAACCAGAAAAAGCGAAGAAACACTCGAGCCTTTTGAGGTTTGTCTGTATTGAGGCTGTTTTTATCATCAGTAATAATCATTTCTTACATTCCTGTGGAGAGCAGGAGTCCAGGTACTGGGAGGATGAAATGGTAAAAGATCAGCTCAAGTCCTCAAGGTACCAATCTCCAGTGGGAGGTTGTGTTGCGGGGGTGACCGAGGAGGTCTTAACGCCCGGGAGTAGCGCTTAGAACGCCATGAGTGAGAAATCTTCGAGGAGAGTTGATAACAGAGAACAGGGACTCTGAACTGATCCCAAGAGACCAAGGGCAGCAGAGGGATGTGGAGAAGATGCTGGACAGCCCTGAGGGAGGGAAGCTTGGAGAGGAGGATGTGATTGGTTCTTGGCATCACGGTGGAGAAGGTGAAGTATAAGCAGGCCCACCTCTCTGGACTTTTCTTCAGCACAGCTCAATAGAATCCAAGTTGTACATGTCAAATTCTGCGCTACAACAAACCAAAGTTTCCCTTGGTAATGGGGAACCATGGATTGCTTTGAATTAGGTATCTGGCACTAACTCACAGAGAGGAATTGAACTTAATAAGAAGGCTGGATGAATGTTTGTGCCCACAGAGACACAGTCACTGACAAACAATATACATTTAATAAACACCTGAAAGGAAGAGGGAATGAAAGTTATAAAGAAGAGTGAGGGAAGCTGGAACTGTTCCCTTTGAGTCAGTTAGCCTGTGTTCCTGTGCTGAGATTCTGAGATTGTCATTTCTACTCTCAGGCTGATCACTAGCTGGACTATATTCCACTGTGCTCAGACTGATACCCACACTCCCGACCATGACCCACATGGCCCCCAGTGTGAATTAACTTAGGTCAGCC
Source organism: Nasua narica (assembly GCA_028533885.1). Lineage (NCBI taxonomy): Eukaryota > Metazoa > Chordata > Mammalia > Carnivora > Procyonidae > Nasua > Nasua narica. The sequence goes on along the minus strand of CM052800.1, from coordinate 13,648,637 downwards.
TTTCCTACCTCACTTCCTACCTCCTTTGCTCTCCACCTTCTCTCTGTACGTTGACACCCAAGTGCATTCTCACCTGGGGTCATTGGCAGTGCCGGGGAAGCTCTCTTCCTATGTCGGCACATGGCTTCTGGTCCTTAAGGTCAGAGTTGAATTTTCATCTCAGAAGAGCCACCTGGACCATCCAATCATAAGCAGAAAACCCCAGTCACTATGGACTTCAAAGCACTTCTTATGACCCCAAGGTGTCCTGGTCATTTGTTTCCTTTTCCATGTGTTTCCCTTTCTTCCCACCACCACTGGCCCATAAGACATTTAAGGGGAGGATCCTTCCTGATCTTGCTCATAGAATCTAAAATCCCTAGAACAGTGTCTGCCATGTAGAAACTGCTCAGGAAATTTTTGTTTAATGGACAGATGGATACTATCAACAAGACCCTTTTCCCCACCTTTGTCGTCTTCCTCATCTCTCAATTTTTTTTTAAATTTTTTAATTTTTCTATCTCTTTCTCTAAACCACCCTTGATTTGAGTATCACTCAGAAATTCTCTTTTTAAAAAGAGTCTGCCCATCTCTCCCGTGTCATTTTTCCTCCTGATCTCATGCCCCCAAATCTAACACTATCAGATAGGATATAAAACCCTGCGATCTCAGGTTGCCTTGACTGTGGCAGTGGAAACATGTCGGGAAGGCCCAGAGGGCCTGTCCATTTTAAGAGCCCTTCTGAGATTTAGAGGAGAAAAGATTCTTTTTTTGGAAACCAGTCTGAGAATTAGGTTACACTCTAAATTAAGTAGGGCAGAATTTTTCATATATGGCCCCGTTCTGTACTTAGAACCCCCATACGCATGCACCCCCACATGTGCACACACAATCTTTAAGGATTCAAATTAATTGGCTTTGACATAATGGTATACACACTTGTTTGCATAAGGCTTTGATGTTAATAAAGTGCTTTCACAAATAGTGCCATTTTTTATCCCTAGAAGGAGGCAGGAAAGTTGAAAATATCACCATTTGACAGATGTGGAAAGGAAGGCCTAAAGAGGTACGTGATAGTACCAAAGGTTATACTGCTGGTTTGTAATCCTGGCATCTCATCCGGATTCAGCTGTGGGGCTTTCTGGAGAGTCATTTAATTGAGACTCAGTTTCCCTCTCTGGAAAATGAAGGGGTTGAATGAGCTCCAAGGCAGCGTTTCTCAAACATCAACTTGTCAGCAGATCACCTGGGGTTCTTGAATGTTAAATTGCAGTCCTGACTAAGTAGGACTTAGTCTGGACAGGGCTTGCTACCCTGCATCTGTCACAATTATTAACAGCTTCCAAGTGATGCCAAAGTTACTGAATCATGGGCCACACTCCAAAGAGTAAGGCATTAGGACTAAATGGAATTTTGATGAACTAAGATCCCCTGACATTCCCAGGCACTTGGTAGAATTGGAGCTCTGGTAGAACACAGCTCTAAAACACTGCAGTTCTGAATTTAAGATGTTCCTCCGAGGTACATCTCTATTTGGGCTGTGCTCTTTGGGGAAGTCACTTGGTCTGGCAGAGCTAGTTCAAGTGAGGAAGAGTTTAGCGAGGAAATAGGTATTTGGCAAACAAAGGCTTCAAAAACAGAATTTTGAGTTACCCAGAAGTAAGTAACATTTTTACATATAAGTAAGTGACGAGATTTTGTACCCACAACCTGCTGGTTAATCTTTATCTTGGTTTATTTTGGGACAAAGGCAGAGGGAGAGTTATCTGGCAGTAGCTAAGTAGCCTAAGGCATAAACAGCCTCCTGTTTTTCCTGGAGCCATACGAAGCCTGGGGGAAGCACTGAGGCTAACCTGTAGACTTCTTTGTCTCAGCCAGAATAAGTGTAAAGCATTGTCACAGTGAACAAGCCTTTGTGGATTTGCATTTGAGAAGAACATTGTCTGGGCTAATAAAGAGAAAGTAAATCATTGTATTTGAGTTATTTCATCATCTAGTGAAGCACAAGTAGATTTTCCGTTACACCTTGTCTCGACCTGAATCCTCTGTCATTGAGAAATGTCTCATTGTCCTCTAGACACAGTGAATGAAGTGAACAGAACTCCTTCCATGTGGCAGATCGGTCCTTGGTCTAAGGAAATGGAATTGACGTCATGTTCAAGTGTGTCTGTTGAACTCTGTAAGATCATAGCCTGGATCAGCATAGACATGGACCTGTTTCTCCAGATTGCATGGGGTGGCCAAAAGGCCCCATGCAGGTCCACTGCAGTTGAGAAAGATAGAGAATGGTTAGCTATAGGGTTGGACTGGGGACCATTGTGGTCTGTGTATGCACAAGAATGGAGTTGGGTGCTGTACCTATTTTCACACATTTGATCATAACTGCCAATGAGTTAGGTTGATTATTCTCATTTTATAGATCACGGAGAGAGCTAAATCTCAGGTGAAGCAACGGGCCAAGGCATCCCATGGTTCTTTGGATTTACCTTGTTAATTCATTCCTTATTGCACTTTCATCCTTCTCTCTGACATCGATACTCTTCCTACCACTCCCAAGAATATGTTCCTTCCATATTTCATCCTAGGCTGGGCTGCTAAGCAAAATTGCCATAATTTGACAGAACTGGGGAAGCAATGCCTAGATGAGCTTGTATACCACCTACATGACTTGCCCTTCTTATAGAGCTATTCTGTCTCTTACACAGTCACATTACGGTCCCTCTTTAGTCCTATAGTGTTACATATGAGAGAAACAGGCTATGAAATCAAACACACCTAGGGTTCAACTACCAGCTTTGCAGCTTATTCATTGTATGGCCATGAACAATTTACTTTTCCTCTCTGAGCTCAGTTTTCTCCTCCATGAAATGGGGTTAATAATCTATCTTGGGACCATTAGGGGAACTAAATGTAAGGTGCATGGAGTAGTCCCTGGCCCATAATGAGCATTCAGCAACAGAATGAGCATTTAACAAAGAATCTGTGGTAGGCTGCAAAAAGGTTGTAATAAATTGCAGACCAGGGATTGAATCTCAGCTCTTAATCACTAAAATATTGCCTCTGTCTTGAATGGTAGCTCTGGCTACTAATGATGCTCAACCCCCATAAGAAGAGACTAAAGCATTGCAGTGTATACACATGCACACTGAAACTTTCTGAGAGCATTTGTTGCTGGGGCTCCACAAACCAGTATCTTGGCAATCTCTTCTCTTCTGAGGAACAGAGACTAGTATAATAGCATGGGATTTATCACCAAATATGTTTAGTTGGTTCTACTAAAAAGGAAATGTAATAATAAATGTCAGCATAAAATGACTGAATCATTGTAAATCGAATCCCCCTCCCCCGATTCACAGGGCCTATATTAATATATTCTATATGTGTAACTTTGGTATTTTATTATTTCCCTGATGAATTTTTTAAAAGATTTTATTTATTCGTTTGAGAGAGAGAGAGATGGAGAGAGTGAAAGCAGGGGGAGAGGAAGAGGAAGAGGGAGAATAGACTCCCCGCTAAGCTGGAAGCCCCATGCAAGGCTTGATCCCAGGACCTGGAGATCATGACCTAAGCTGAAGGCAGATACTTAACCATATGAGCTATACAGGTGTTCCTCCTAGATGAATTTCTTAATTAAGCACATTGATCTTGATTTGTGTATGAAATCAACAACCTCGAGCAAAATACATAAGCTCCTGAGGGAGAATTAAACAGCGGGGATTTGAGTTCATTATGGACCCACCATCACTTTGAACAAGGGTCAAACCTGTTCAACCTTGCCTAATCTCAATTTCATTATCTGATCACTGTGGATATCAGTAGCCTGACATCATAGAGGTGTGGTGGGGACTGAAGGAGATGACACAGAGAAACATCTGGTGCTTCCCATGCTTTCAATAAAGGGTTGTAAGCCTTAGAGCTGCCTGTGACTCCATTAGCCTTAGGTATGCTTAGGGAATGCGATATTGCATAGGCTTTGGTTTGGAGACTGGGTTATTAAGACTACCAATTCAGAGCCCTGGATGAGTTCTTTCAGTTTCATGAATCCCAGCTGCTTTATCTGGAGGATAAAAGTAGTTTAGTCTGTCTTACAGGTTGATGAGGAAGTGGACATGAGATGGCATTTATCACATGGATTATCCAATGTCCAAAACAAAATCCTTAATTCTCTTCCCATTCCTCTACCCCTGCAGCAGTGACTAAGGACAGCACAACTAGGCATGACTCACCTCTGCCGGAGTATCCACATGTTTGCTCCCTCTCCTCATGAAGTCTCTTCTTCAATACAACTTCTTCCATCAAACTTTGACCCGTTATTGCTATTGTGGATGATGGGGAAACAGTGGTCTTCAAACCATACTTGCTTTCTTCACAGCATTTGTTACTGTAGGACACCACATTATATTATGATTTCCCTATGCTAGTTCTTCCCCCACTAGAATGTAACTTCCATGGGGCCAGAAACTTTGCCTTTTTTGCTCACTCTTTTTCCTCGGTGTCTAAAGCAATACTTGGCACAAAATAGGCCCTCCACACATATATTTTGTTGTAGTTTTCAAATCTGCCTGGGGTCAGATCTGCGTGGACCAACATAATTCTGAGCTGAAGTCCCCAGAGAAATGGCCAAATGTGAATGTTTCAAATGAAGAACAAAAGATCATTATAGTTGTTTTCCTATTTTTTATATACTTGGAAAAACAATAAAATTGTCCTGCCTTTTTCTCTGGAACATTTATTCATTCTTGTTTTGTCAGGAAGCTCTGTTTCAAAACTAATAACAATGACATTTTGAATACAAGAATACATAACATTCTTTAAAATAGTTAACCTTTCCTCGTGACATTTCATTGGATGTCTAATTAGCAGTAACATTTTGTTGTTTGCCATCTTAAACGAACAGGTCCTTAAGCCTCAAAAAAACTACCTCACTTTAAATCATCAATCTTCATAATGAGAGAATTTCTGTCTTTTAAAATTCCTCTCCTTTTGTCCTTCTTTCTCCATTCCTTTGACGCCAGAATGTTCCATTTGCAACTTTTAGTCTGTGCTAGACTATCTATTAAGAATATCTCTTTTAGAACTTTTGCCTTGAAGTAGTTTTTTGGGCCAATTAGGAAAAGTTCATCCAATTTCTACTTTCATATAGTCAAGGACAAAACTTTGGCAACCAGTCAAGCAAAGCAGAAATAAGTTCATTACCAAGATGGAAAAACATTTTTTTTTTGGTATCATACTCACTTTTATTTTATTTTACTAAGAATCTTCCTTTTGAGATGCTCTGGTTTTATTATACATGTTAATATGAATTAGAGAGCATGCAAATAGTTAAAATGTGTTTAGTTCTTTTAGGCTCTCCTATCTAGTCCTTGCAAACCAACTCTATATAGGGAAAGGAGAAATCCAATAATTATACTTTATTTTAATTTTAAAGGCATTTGTTCATGTAATTGCATGATAATCCTATAGCATAGCACTTTATTTTCTATTTTAAAACAGGATAGAATGAGGCCCACAGTGGTTGAGAAACCTGTTCAGTGTTACCAGTTATCAAAGCCTTGGTATTAGAGTCCAGAATGTCCACCTCTAAGCCATGTTCTTTCCACCATCTTGCCCTGCCTTCCTACAACAGGGATTCAGTGGATGTCCATATTTTCTCCTAATGATTAGTCTTTGGTGGAAGCACAGCAACATACACAACAGTTGGCCAAAGGCTGATGAAAGAAATAACAATGAGAACAATCCTCTGGATGGACAGTTGTGTCCTGGATAAAATACTTGCTTGAAAGGAAGTCTCAACTAGATAGTAATCTGGAGACGTTATTTTCTAAGATATTTGATTCTCCTAAGAAATGAGCAACAATCTGAATATTCTTTATAGGAACCATCTACATAAGAAATTTATTTCATAAGTTTTATATCTCAAAGGTATAAAAACAAAGATCTGAAGACAATACTTATCCCATTAATTTCATCAGCCTCTGAGCATGAAAAGCACATCTTATTCCTGTTTTTCATGGGAAAAATAAAAGTGAAAGTGAATCACTTCCTCAATTGTCAATGTAATTTTTGTAATGTCTGTTTTGTGGCTGGCACCTTGCAAGATGTTGGGAGCACCTAGAGGTCTGAAATATGGACATTTCCCTCAAGATGCTCCCAGGCTGTTGGGGAGTCAGTTATAAGAACAGATTAAGCACAAAAAAGTTAAGTGACAATTGAAATACTTGGTCATTATAGAAGTACCGAGCTATGGCACCCTATTCAACCTGGGAAGGATAAGAAGGGAGAAAATGATAATGGAGCTTTGCCCTCAGGACAAATGAAAAATAGCTGACTGAGAGTAGGAACAGAAGGGCATTTCAGGTGGAGAACAACGTAAATCTAGAGACCCATCATCGCAAAATAGTTGGTGGATGCAGTTGGTGATCTCCATAAAGTACTAGTCCGGCAGTTGTAAGAAACATGTCTAGCAGTAAAATGATAAAGTCAGTTTCGCATCTCCATGGAAAAGTATTGCTTCAGGATTTACATAAGTGGAGACTAAAGCTAGAGACAGGGAGCTAAGTTAGGGTGGGATAGCAGGAGTTCAGACATTGGTAAAAGCCTGAACAAGACTAATGGTCATTGATGGGTTGTTAAGAACTGATGGAGATAGTAAGCGACAGAATCTGTCAATATTTCAGAGATAGAAGTAGGAGCATTTTATGAATAGTTGAAAATGAGGTTGAGGATCATCAAAGATGACTCCAGATTTATGGGTGATAGTGAGACAGTGGTGCATCCAATTTGAATAAGAAGAAAACAAGTATATGCTATTTATTGGAGAAGATGCTAGGTTCCAGTGTTAACATCTAGCAGTGAGGGAAGCATGGGAAATCTATGAGGACCTTTCCACCCAGCAGACTGTCAGAAGAACAAGTTTCATCAGGGAGATGGCAAATGAGAACATGGAGTTTGGAAGTGATCCCTTCAAGAAATGTGCAGAGTGAGGTCAAGGATGACATAATGCATCAAAGCAGTATTTAAGGGAGAGGAAGAGTAAGAAGGGATGGTGAGAGATTTAGAGTGAGATATCAGAAATCTTAGAGGTTCCAGAATTTCCACAGAGTCAAATGCAACAGAAAAGTTCAAATGATTCATTGAATTTGCAGATTAGGGGATAGTAGGTGAATAGTTTTGCTAGGTGGGTAGGGGCTGAGATCATTTGTTGTCGATTAAATGGTGAATGGGCAATGAGAAATTGGAGAGTAAGAATAAAATAATATTTCAACAAATTTCCACCTGAAGATTAGGAGAAGGATTTGAAGTTCAGCTCTAAGGGCAGAGGTCATGAGAGGCATGTCTTTTGTTTATTTTGAGACTGGACTAAGCCAAACATCAGTAAAGACAGGCAATAAAAAGAATGTTCTTTGAATTTGGAGAATGTGGGAGAGAGACTTTGTTTCTTTGTTTTGTTCCTTTGATGAAATGTGGGTTCCAGAAATCCGGGTGGAAAGGCTTTGAAGGGAGGCAAGTTGGAGAAGGTATTGACTATGAGGAATTCAGTCTGGGGAGGAGTTTAAACTGGTTGTGTCATAAAAGACTGGGAGGGCCTACGTCTGTGCCCAGTGACTAAGGACAGTAGGAGAAAGAGACATGATTTGGAAGCGTCTTCTTTTAAAGGGGTCACTTTAAAAGGGTCATCATTTTGGCGCCTCAGCAGATGAAAGACACTACCCATCATACAACATTGGCAAAGACAAATTTTAACAGTATCAGTGGTGAGCTGGTTATTTATTGGTGACATACGCAGTGGTAGAAACACTGGCAGAATTGGATTTAGCCTCATGAAATGTGACTGACTTCTGAGTCAGCCAACACCAAAAGTCAACGCATGGACTTTCATTGGCTCCTCCTTGCCTTGTTTCTCCTGATTCAACAAACCTATAATTGAGCAGTGAATTCATACTGAAAAATGCATTAGTAAAGTCTTTTGTATGAGAAATATCTAGGGAGGATTCAACTTAAGCACATCAAAAGCTCCATTTCATATTCAAGGTGACATTTGCATGAGCTCTTTCTCTCTAGAATTTAAAGATGTGTATTTATGAGAGAACCTATTCATGCTTGGTTAGCTGTTTCTTTTGTTGTGACTTAAAATTGAAAGCCACTAAACAGAATGCAGTTACCTGTTCTAATTTTTAAAAAATCTTTGCATAGTATCTTTGATAAAAAGAAAAGAAAATAGAATTATTTATCTTAAAAAACATTATGGTTAAGACTGCGAATTGAATAAAGATTAAACCAATGTCTTAACTTTATTAATTGGTATAAATAATTGTGGCCTAGTTACTCATCTATGAGATATCTTGCCAGACTAAAAACTGTGCTATAGACAGTGAAGAATCTCACTGGGTGAAACTCTAACTCAAAATCAAACCATATGACAATTTCCTAAAGTCTAAAACATTTGAAAATGCTTTGGCACTCCCCTCTTCCAAATTGAAAATCAATTCTAAATGATAAAGGCAAGAATCTTGAATGGCATTCTGTTTTTTCTAAGGCGATTAAATAAATGCGCTTTTTTTCTTTCTAATTTTGAATATCAAATTCTTCCTAAAAATTCTTTGGGGGTCACCTTTTTTTTTAAGTATTTTTTTATTTAATTTTTTTTAAAAGATTCCATTTATTTACTTGACAGAGAGAGAGGGAGATCACAAGTAGGCAGAGAGGCTGGCAGAGAGAGAGGGGGAAGCAGGGAGCCCAATGCGGGGCTCGATCCCAAGACCCTAAGATCATGACCTGAGACAAAGGCAGAGGCTTTAACCCACTGAGCCACCCAAGTGCCCCTGGGGGTCACCTTTTGCTAGTGCCCTGGTCATGTGCTTATGAAGTGATGCCACACTGAGTAAAGACCTTCCCTACAAGTCACGTGAGTGTCCACACTCTCTAGGCAGGGGTTTCGGCACCAAGTCAGCTCTTGCCTCGAGAAAGGCTTTCTGTCTCTTTCGTGGTGCCAAAGCTATGCAGCAGAGTAAAGCAGACCTCAGGAAAAGGACATCATTTTTCTTCAACTGATAGATTAGTCCACTGATACATCTACCTGAGATCATGCCCTAGATAGTGCCGAGGTCCCAGAGTAGCCCCAGGAAAGACTTACCAGGATAACTATTATTCGTGTTTGTGATGTGCATTCTGTCTTTAATAACTGTGGTTTTATTACTAGCTATTTTTCAGGTATCAGCCTTGGGCTAAATTTTATTTTAACTGTTTTGCTTGGCTTCGGTGGGAAGTAGTGAAGAATTAAAACAAAACAAAACAAACAAAAGAAACAATAAAACAAAAGATATACTTTTGCCTCCAATTTCTCATGGACTAATTCTGGTCAGAGTCATATGTAAATAATACGGGAAAATAAAGAGATGAGTGGATGTAGGTAGGATTATAGGCAATATTAGGGGGGTCTGTCTAACTCAGTCAGAGGAACATGTGACTCTTGATCTCTGGGTTATGAGTTTGAGCCCTACGTTGGGTGTAAAGATTACTAAAAAAATAAATAAACTTAAAAATAAAGGATATGGGTATATTGTATGCAATCTGAATACTGACATTATAAACCTCTACCATGTAGACTGGAATGTCAGGTTTGTTTTTGTTCATACCTATTACAGCACTGAACCTGGAGTAAGTGTTTAATAAATATTTATTGAAGGAGGAGTGAAGATTATTATTAAATTAAATTAAATTAATGAAATCTTTAGGATATGACTTTAAAAAAGAAACCGATGTAATCTCAGAATCTGGCACACAAAAGATCCTGGAGGAAAGTTTGTGAAATGAATGGACCATTGGAACCATTGGAACAATTTACTCCAATCCTATTCCTTCCTACACTGTGGTTGTGTTAGATAACCCTACCTGAGTTGGAGGGATAGATATCTGTCTGGATAGAAAGAACCAATTTTCTATACTGTTACAGGCTCAGGATCAACTTTATCTTGGGCAGAATCTTTCCCTTTAGTGTCTCATTCTCTTCTTCAGAAGAGAATCTTCAGGAGATTATAAGGTGCGGTGATCCTTATCATCATTACTATCATTGAGGTGTCAGTGTCTGTACTAGACATGTTTTTAAGTTAATCCTTACAATGACAATTAATCCTTCTATGAGGTGAAAATCATTAACTCAAATTTCTAGATAAGAAAACCGTATCCTATGTATGATCTAGGACCTTGCAAGTAAGAAACTTAAGCTCTTATATTCCAGTTTTCTGGTTTATAATATGGGAATCATAGCAGCTACCTCATTAGGGTTCTTTTTTTTTTTTTAAGATTTTATTTATTTATTTGAGAGAGAAAGAGAACACAAGCATGATCAGGGGGGAGGTGCAGAGGGAGAGGGAGAAGCAGACACCCCGCTGAGCAGGGAGTCTGATGTGGGGCTCAATCTTAGGACCCTGGGATTGTGGGGGCTCAATTCCAGGATTTGGGGATCATGACCTGAGCTGAAGGCAGTTGCTTAACTGACTGAGCCACCCAGGGGCCCTCCTCATTAGGGTTCTCATATAAATGAACAGTTCTATGTACACAGTAGACACACAAGTAAATACTATCAGACACGTTGGTGCTCATTAAGAGGCGAAGGTGATGATGTTGGTACATCTGTCTAGCAAGCAGTGACTAGGAGGGTATGACGGGCTTATGGAATGTTTGGCTAGCTGTGACAGGAGGGGAAGGGGGAATGTTGGATGGTTCTGGATGAAAAAATCCTTTGGAAACCACAGAAAGGAGTTTTGAATCATGAGAGCTTCCTTAGGGGCATCAGCTAAGAAAATCTGGGTGATTCCACAGACCTTTACTTCCATAGAAGTAAATATCTATTCTCGAATATTGGGCAGCCCCTAAAGGAAGTTATGCAGAGGTAACATGCTAAGGTTCTTTTTGTTGACCTTCCCTTGAAAGCAATGTAGAGTGGAAGGAGGGACTTGGCCTCCTACATAAAGGAGTAGAGTAGAGATAAAGATACCTTGATAGATTTTAGGAGGTAGGAGTGACATGATGCAGAGTTGAGTGCGAGCTAAGAGGGTTGTCTTATAAATGTATATTTAATTTTATTTCTCTCCCACTGGAACATGAGTTTTAATCCAATAATTACGTTCTGTCCTTCCTGGGCATTTAATAAAATACTGGTTGAATTAGCTACGTTCTACTCTGTATAAATGACTATTCCAAGTATGGCAAAGAATACTTAGACTATGAGGATTTCTCGAAATTCCAGTGATACAGAGCCATAATTATTAAAAGGAAAGCTTATATATATATTTTTTAAAGAAGAGATTTTTTTAAAGATTCTATTTATTTGAGAGAGAGAGAATGAGAGAGAGAGAGAGAGAGAAGGCAGGAGAAGCAGAGGGTCAGAGGGAGAAGCAAACTCCCTCCTGAGCAAGGAGTCAGATGCAGACTGGATCCTGGGACTCTAGGATTGTGACCTGAGCCCAAGGCAGTCGCTTAACCAACTGAGCCACCCAGGCACCCAATGCTTATATTTTGCCATATTGATTAAACATATAATGACTTGGAAATTTTTTTTCTGATTTTTTTATTAATTTATGTTATAGCAACATTTTAAAAAAATGTATTTATGTGAAAGTCTTAGAAAGCTGAAAATTAAATCTGCACTTAAACATGTTTTGACAAGTCAGCTTTGATTAAAAAAAAAAAGAATAAAATGTGATGAAATTGCAACCATCTTGGAAAATCTGTATTTTCCAAGCAAAGTTAATGTAACCTATAGGTTTTACATAGTTGTTGTTTTTTTTTTAAGATTTTATTTATTTATTTGACAGAGAGAGAGATAGCAAGAGAGGGAATACAAGCAGGGGGAGTGAGAAAGGGAGAAGCAGACTTCCCACTGAGCCCAAGACCCTGGGATCATGACCAGAGCTGAAGACACTTAACAACTGAGCCATCCAGGTGCCCCATGTTTTACATAGTTTTAAATGTGAAACCAAACTGCCATTAATGAGAACACACACTGAAAGTAATACATTTCTTTGAACGTATTTTATGACTCTTCTTATTCTTCTTTGTGTCCAATTACACACACACACACAATTCTTAGTTTTCGTTTAATACTTTTTTCTGTTGTTCCCTTTAGAATTGAATAAGTTATCCCCTTGTAAATAAATCATGTTTTCAATTATTAAGGAGCCCTAGAAACAATAGATGTTTTAATATAACGCTGCTTAGAATAATAGTTTAAAAATATATGCTGCTGTATTTTTTTTTTTGCTTTAAAAATACCCTTTTAAAATATAGATAACCATGGCATTTTCTATGGTACCAACACTGCTCAGTTGTATACAAGTGATATTAGGACATTCTGACTAAATCCCACACATTTTCACTTAAACTGTAATAAATGCTAAAAACAAACAGCTAGAATTCAGTCTCAAATCCTCCTCCAGAAGTCAAAATGCTAGCAAGAAATATTCTTTGCTTTCACTTTTTTCTTTCACTAATAAAGCTACTCCAGGAAAGGATTAACATTCCATCAAGGAAAAACCTTTTTAGTTTTAACCACCTGTCATCATATTTCAAAGAGCTGCAAATAAAAAAACATTATGGTCCTCAAAATATTTAAGGTAGGGATAAATAGCCTCAAATTCTAAATATTGTAGTGCCACCAGTTATAGGCATTAACCGCAGCTGCAAAGAAAACAGCAATTTAAATATTTTATTTCCACATGTTTCTTTCTTCTTGTCTGTTCACTAAAATAATCACTCACTTTCTTGGATAAAGGCCATCTAGCCACAATCCCAAAATAAAACCAGCAAGAATATCTTAAGAAAAACACAATAAGATTGCATTTTTGATGCTAATTGTTGATTTTATATTTTCTTGCTTTGTTTAGAGAGGTGTAAGGATTTATTTTTGGCTCTACAATTATTCCCAGTGGCCAAAAGCTGCATTATTTCAGCAGGAGAGACGAAGCTGAAAGAATACATTTCATACCATTACAAGAAATCTAGGAGAAACTGTTTCTAAGTTCAGTAATTTCCAGGTAGTTCAGTATATTGGATTGATTCCGGTAGAAAATCAGCTACAAAAACTTTAGATGCCCCATGGCTGTGCCTTACTTTACAAAATCTGAAAGCACTAAACTCTGAGTTTACAGAATAAATGATTTAAGAAGGGAACTTTATAAATGGATTTCTCATTTTGCCCAGTGGTTCGGCACAGGCTGCCTTTAGATCAAAGGCTCCAAAATATATAAAGCACAGAACACAATATATGAGGTACTTTCAGGAATGCAGCTGAAGTTGTTTTGCAAAGTATATTAGTTTAAAATCACCTCTGTTCCCTTTGTGATGAGCAGCAAAATCAAAAAGGAAGACAAGCAGATGATGTTATTAACCCATGCATTGTCCAGGCTTTCCTTGCCTTCTGCCCCAAAGAGGGGAGGGGAGACAGAACCCTATTGTATTCTTCCTTTATTCTTCTATACTCCTCACTGTTCAAGCTTCCCTTTCTTTATAAAGCACTGCAAAGACCCCAAAAGGCTAGGCTTTTCTTTCTTTTTTTTTTTTAGGCTAGGCCTTTCTTATGCAAACACCCTTAGGTGCTCTGTAGAAAAAAGTTAACATACAGTCCCAAGACTCTCCATAGGAAGGCCTCCTACAGAGTTGAGCCTTGTCTGGCATCTGGGAACATGGCTGTAGGAAGAGTTCCCTCTATTCCCAACTGCTAAGAATGGCTCACTGTTCCTGAGCTGTATAAAAATTATGATTTATAGCAAAGACTTCATTTCCTTCTAGAGTCTGAAATCTCAGTATATCCAAAACTAGTGTCTACACGACCTCTTCCCAATAGACTCCTTGTGGGTTGTGTCTTTAATGAGCTTTCCCAGTAGGCGGCATTTCAATGCGTTATCACAACTCATTGCTGGGGAAATTAAGTGTGTCCCATATGACTCCTTTGGGAGAGGGCTCCTTGATGCTTGCACCTGGTTTCCTCTGGACTTTGACCAAAGTGCATTTCCCCTGTGTTACTTGTGTTTTGTATGCTTTTATTGTGATTAATCACAGCCATGAGTACAACTATTTGCTGAATCCTGTGTCTTCCCAGTGAATCACCAAAACTGGGGGTGTCTTTGGGACTTTCCACACAAGCATAATAAATCATTCTCTCTTCTATGTATCTAGCATCGTACTAGTTCTCTTCTAATCTAGGATGAACTGAGAAAATAGTCATTCAAGTCAGTTTTTGTGTTCTGTGATTCTGATGAAGAACTCTGGAGGAGAAAGACTCACAGTAAAATGGATCCCCCAAATGGTCCCTAGATCTTCCTTATAGATCAAACTTTAAAAATATACATAGCTTTCTTCTCAAATGAAAAATGACAAGAGAAAGAAAAGGTGTGCTGAGTGACTGCTTTTAGCCAACACTGTTCTGGACTATGAACATCTTCAAATATGGTAGGTGTGGATACCCATGGACTGAATCCATGCAGTAATGCTGAAAAGCAGAAATTACTAACCCAGCTGAAAGGTAAAGGAACAGACTCAAAGCATTTATCATATATATTCCCTGTTTCTCACACTAGGCTATGAGCTACCAGAAAATAACTCCTTTTTTCCCACATGTGTATTTCCAATGTCTAGAATAGCTCCTGTCATGTGGTGGAATGAATGAATGAAGGCATTAATTAAAAAAATTAATTTTGAAGTTTCTACAAGAGATAAGCTTTAGAGCTGGGATTCAAACCCATGACTCTAACCCAAAACCAGTACCTTCCTTTAGGCTAGGCCTTCCCTTATATGAGATATTTTTACATACCTCTTCACTAATGTGGAAAGTTTAGTATAGAGATTTGGAAACTGGCCCATGGTCATTCATTGATTCAACACTTACTTTGACCCACTGTGTGCCAGGATTGTGCTTGGCCATGGGGTATAGGTTGGAAAAAAAAAATGGAAAGAGGAAAAAAAGTATCATTTTCCAATATAACAAAATAAATCTTAATTAAATAAATTATCTATGGAGGCAATGGACGAAAGGATTCTCAGACTATATAATCATATAATTAATATTTAGAATAAATCTTAAGCATCTCAAAGTTTGTCTAATATGAAATTTGTGCTCAGACTCTTGGTACAACCATTCAGAGCACTTCTACTTGGCTTTACCAACCCGAGGGGCTTCTGGGAGTAACAGTGGCATGCAGGTTGTTCAAACCAAAACAGTGACCTAGAAAAAGTATGAAAACATAACATGAACTATCTCATGCTTTCAATCAAATCAAGGTAATTAGGCTTAAAGTACAAAAGCTTCAAGACTGTGTACCTATAGTCATTAGCAATAAATGCTCCAATAACTCAAGACATACATACGCAAGACACCACAAAGCTATGAATATAATGAATATATTGGAGCTTAATTCAGTGCATTTGTGAACTTTGAAAGAAATTTTAAAAAATACAGTGTTAAGGCTGAGTGAGTCAGACAGGGCTAGACAGTGCTTCTATCCATCTCTTTTCTTCCTCACTAACAGAACACCACTTTTAATTGGGGCAGCAATGTGCCTAGAGAAATATCCCATCATCCAGGCTTTCTTGCCATTAGATACGGTCGTATGACACAATGGCAAACAATGGGTGAAAAGTGGTAGTCTACAGGTCTGCTGGATAGAATTTTCAGATGCACTATTGTTTTCCTACTTAAAAAGGAGGAGGAGGAACAGATTCAGTTGGCGCTAACCTTTTGTCCTTCAACCATTCTCTTCTTTCAGACTGCAACTGAGTTGGGATGTCTGGAGTATAGTAGCTATCTTTAAACATGATAAAGCTGCAGATTAACATGACAACCAAAATTAGAAGTCTTAAATTGAATGGCCTACTTCTAAACTGTGTTTTATTGAAATAAATGCTTATTTGGTTCAGTCACTATGGTCCACATGAAGATGAAAACCAATGCTAAATCATACACCAATGGCTGCCTTGCATGTAATCTTTTGCTTCATTCAAATTGCTATTCTGAGAAGATCTGTCCCTAAAGCCATTTTAGAGTCACTCTTATACATGAAGAACTGAATATACGTGAGTGTTTTCGTGATGCTTCTATGCAATGAAGAATGTAGACAACATGCCATGCAGAGGATATTGATGATTCAATACCCACTGCAGAGATCCCATTTCCCATTTCCCAAACAAGAGAAAATGACAAAAAGATGAGAGGAGTTGTGTGGAAATTCACAAGCTGACACAATAGTTGGTTTCCTCGAGTGAACTTCACATTTGTTTCAAATATCACCATGTAGCCGGCCCGCTCATGGTGTTAACTTTGTGCCAGGTATGACTGGAGGTGTTTTCTCTTGCAAGTAAATGAGAAAATAAAAATGCAACTTGTGACTGTAGGTAAAGACAAATTTTTAGCAAACACACCAGGATTTATACATGCAAATGATTTTTGGCCTGTAATAAGATGACCTTGAAAAACTGTTCTCTGATTTTGATGATACTAATAGAATCTTTTGATAAATTACCCTTTTGAAATTGTTGAAAAAGCCAGTTTTAATCCACAGACAAAAATCCATCTTCTTACTTTGCATTCACACTCAAAAAAAAAAAAAAAATCTTACAGATTCGTCTATGGACCATCAAAAATTACATACCCTTTCTTAAGTTCATCAGATATAGCTTATAATTTTTACATCAAGAGAATAAAACTTATCAAATAAATTCTATTAACATTATTTTTATTTTTTCATTTTTTTATTTTTACATATATAAGAGCTCACCAAATTTATTAAAGTACATCTATACTCTTAGGAGTTACAAAGTATTAGATAGAGGACAATTGTGCATGCCCTGTCTTAACTATAGGATTAAATATCTCATAGTCATAAGACCCACTGGTTAAGTTATTCATAGCAGCTATCATTGCTTTTTTTTTTTAGATCTTTTTTTTCAGTGCTCCAAGATTCATTGTTTATGTACCACACCCAGTGCTCCATGCAATATGTGCCCTCCTTAATACCCACGACCAGGCTCATCCATCCCCCCACCCCTCCCTTCCAAGACACTCAGTTTGTTTCTCACAGTCCATAGTCTCTCATGCTTTGTCTCCCCCTCCGATTTCCCCCAATTCACTTTTCCTTTCTTTCTCCTAATGTCCCCATGTAATTCCTTATGTTCCACAAGTAAGTGAAACCATATAATAATTAACTTTCTCCACTTGACTTATTTCACTCAGCATAATCTCCTCCAGTCCCATCCATGTTGATACAAAAGTTGGGTATTCATCTTTTCTGATGGCTGTGTAATATTCCATTGTATATATGGATCACATTTTCTTTATCCATTCGTCTGTTGAAGGGCATCTTGGCTCTTTCCACAGTTTGATGATTGTGGCCATTGCTGCTATGAATATTGGGGTACATATGAGCCTTCTTTTCACTACATCTGTATCTTTGGGGTAAATACCCAGTAATGTGATTGCAGGGTCATAGGGTAGCTCTATTTTTAATTTTTTGAGGAATTTCCACACTGTTTTCCAAAGTGGCTGCACCAACTTGCATTCCCAGCAACAGAGGGTTCCCCTCTCCACATCCTTTCCAACATTTGTTGTTTCCTGTCCATTGATTTTGGCCATTCTAACTGGTGTAAGGTAGTATCTCAATGTGGTTTTGATTTTAATTTCCCTGATAGCTAGTGATGATGAATATGTTTTCTTGTGTCTTTTAGTCATTTGTATGTCTTCTTTGGAGAAGAGTCTGTTCATGTCTTCTGCCCATTTGTTGACATGATTATCTGTTTTTTGAGTGTTGAGTTTGAGGAGTTCTTTATAGATCTTGGATATCAGTCCTTTGTAGTGTCATTTGCAAATATCTTCTCCCATTCCGTGGGTATAAACATTATTTTTTAAAAACAGTTAACACATTTGAAAGAATTCTACATCATGGGCTCTACAAATCTTGCAAGAAACATTTCTAAGTTGTTTTCTTGGTTAGTTATTCCATATTTTTTATAATAACAGAATACTTTAGAATGTTTAAGAAATTTCCCATGTATTTTTATTTAATTTTCATAACAAATACCATTTTTACAGATAAAGAAATTGAAATTCAGAGACATTTAAATAAATTTATCAAGGTCCCAATAGTAATAGCAATTACTAAACTAAGTTTAAAATGTGGGCCTTCTGCATCCAATTCTACTGTTTTTAGCCAATATTCTTTTATTTTCTCACATCTCCTAAAATAATTTTGAGCAATAATGTACAGTCCTACACATTTTAAATTGAAATCTAGAATGTTTTCATCATAACATTAATTACCATAGTTCTGGATGTTTTAATTCACATCACACTGCAAATATAGATATTTTAAAATAAAATGTGATTTATCCCTCTTTTAAATGTATGAAGTTGAATCTAACTGCTGTGACAAATTGATACCCTGATATCATGCATCCATTATTTTTCTTAAGAGGTAGGAATGTTTATCCTTTTTCTTCACTTTTTCTAGAGACATCTGCCTAAATACAATATATATATATTTCATGGTTGAAATCCTTTTATTCATCATGCTATATGTTCTTTGCAAGAAAAATTTGTATATGAAATGCGATTTGGTTTTAAAAACAATTTTCTGTGACCTAGGGTTTCAAAAAAAAATTCTCAGTTTAGCTGATTAACATTCATATGATTAAAATAATTTATTTCAAATTTTAAAAGTAAAACCAAAGAACAAAGTTTTCTCAAAGTATTATCTCTTGGTTCATATTTCCATGGAAAACTCATATTAATTACCCTAATAAGAAAGGACTCATCATCAATCATAGTCCTACTTTACATTTTTATGAATATAAGTACTGAAAATTTTGCTCATAAATAGTAATGTCACCTCAACTCATATCATCTTTATTGGGTACTAGGCATGGGTCCAAATGCTTGCTGTTTTATTTAACTCATTTGATCCTTACTTTGTAGCTCCATAAAGTAAGTAGTATTCTTTTAGGCTCCTTTTGTATAATTTTTAAATTTTGTGATTTCAAAATACTTGCATTTTCACTTACCATTTTGATCTCCCTGAACTTCAGTGTCTTTATGTAAACTGAGATAATAACATTACCAAACCCACAGAGTTATTGTGAGGGTTACATGAATTAATAAATCAGAAGTACCTAGCTATTAGTGCTGGCTATTAAAATTTAAAACCTTAGGGATAGAGAAGATGATAAACTGCCCATGGTCCCCCAAGTAAGTAAGCAGGTGAGTCTGAGTTCAGCCAGAGTCTAACTTTATATGGTTCCCTTAAAGTGTAGCAAGTAGATTGGAAAGGAATGAATTTAGTTTCATGTCACAATTCTTTGAACTCCTTCCAATTTATTTGCCAAAAATCACCTAGTGATTCATCATAAAAATAATCTTTGATGATCTATCAGATGACAAATTAGTTATATCCCTTATTAATTTTATTGAAATTAATAAATTAAAAATTGACTTTAAAATGATTTGCTACCCTAGAAGTAGCATCTAATTAGAGAATAATATATGGTATTGTCCTTGTATTTGACATTCCAGAGGACTTTACACCTCAGGGTCATATACCACATTAAGTTTCTAGAATGGGCAAGAAATGAGCTTGTTTGTTTCTTTTTCAATGGGAAAATGGTTTATGAAGGGGAAGGTATGCAAAGAAAATCAAAAAAGAATCAAAATTCTTTTAATATTATCTACACTCCTAGAACAGATTTCTGTCCACCTCCTCCCCCTTAACAACCATACAGTTTTCTATGTGTGGAAATCAATGAGATAGAATAACATGAGATGGTTGTCTCCAATTTATTTATTCCAGGTTGAACCTCTCAGTGGAACAAAAGTAAGTGAATGGCTAATACTGTATTTCCAGAGGTTTCATCTGTCCTTACACAGACAGAAGAACCCTTGAATTAGAAATGACATCCTAGCCGTGGCCTATGTTAAACACAGATTATTAAATAGTTTGAAGGGTCCTAAAGAAGAATTGACTATTTTGCTAGTATATTTCTAATAGGATGTAAGATAAGAAAGGAGAAAGTATTCTTCTCTAGATTAAAAATCACCAAAATTGGGGTGCCTGGGTGGCTCAGTTGGTTAAGCAACTGCCTTTGGCTCAGGTCATGATCCCGGAGTCCTGGTATCGAGTCCCACATCAGGCTCCCAGCTCCACGGAAAGTCTGCTTCTCCCTCTGACCTTCTCCCCTCTCATACTCTCTCTCACAGTCTCTATCTCGGGTAAATAAATAAAATCTTTAAAAAAAAAAAATAACCAAAATTATCATTAAGTTAACAAGGAAAAAAAAGTTCTTTTAACTATGTTATAAAAACAGATTTGCTCTAAAAGGAAACACAATTGTATGAGAGGATGCATAGGGCAACGATCTATATACCACTCATCTCTAGAAGAAATGTCTACCCTGACTTCACCATGTTCCCCCAGCTATTTGTCTGTTCCTTAAAATTACCACTCAGAATCAAGACATCTGGTGCATACATAACAATTAATGTCTAAAAGACAGATTCTTTGCAGATAATCAATATTATAGACAACTAACCTGGATTACTGAGAACACCAGTGGGTTCACTTATAAGGATCTCTTCACTGTCACTCACTAAACTATCTTACTACTGTCAAGTGAAGAGCACCTGGGTGGCTCAGTTGGTTAAGCGACTGCCTTCAGCTCAGGTCATGATCCTGGAGTTCCAAGATTGAGTCCTGTATCAGGCTCTCAGCTCTGTGGGGAGTCTGCTTCTCCCTCTGACTTTCTCTCTCTCTCTCTCTCTCTTTCTCTCCCTCTCTCTCAAATAAATAAATAAAATCTTTAAAAAATTATAAGAATAATTTCAATCCTGCAACTCCACTTTCTAAGATCAAATAGTAAATATCAAGCATTCAAATATTTCCTAAGTGCTAGTATTCAAAGTAGTTTTATTTCTAAATATGACTTTCTCTATTTCACTGGATGTGTTATATAAAAAGGAACATCATATAGTAAACTAATAAGTCTTCCACTTACTAGCTGGTGACTTTGCCAATTAAATTGACTTCTCTGCGTATTTGTTTCCTTATCTACATAGCTACCTATTTCACAGGATTATTGAGTGGCTATATTAAGAAAATTTACTTGACAGTTCTATGAACAATTTAAAGCACTATAGAAATCTAAACATTTAAATACTGGTCATCATAAATTCATACTATATCTCTTTTGGCTCAAAAATTGCAAAATTATTTAAAAATGCCGGCTAAAACAACCTTCTTTATATCATTCTCTGTGTTCTCACAGCACTCTCATCAATCATGTCAAGTTTTTAAAATGTGGTGTTACCTTAGATTCTTCTCCCTCCAGTCTTGTCAATTTTGCCTCAGGAACACCTCTTGAATCTGTCTTTCTATGTTTCCAAATACGAAGACGTTTGTTTATCTTTTCATCTACTCTTGCCTTGTCTATAGAAACAACCCCTTTTCTAGTATTCTTGTTTCCATGACTTTTCTTATTCAAATCCATTCTCCACCCTGCCGCAAAGATTATCTTTTTTAAAATGCAAATAGATCATTTTTAGTCTTGCTAACTCTCCATTTTCCACAGAAAATAAGACCCGATTTTTCCATGTATCATTTATGTTTATCAAAATCTACCAAACCTAATTCTGAAGCACATCTTATCTCTCTTCCTGGGTGTCCTTTGCCCCACCCATTTTGAATTTCATAATTCCACAAATATGCCTTTTCATGATTTTCAGCCTGTATTAGGTTATCCTTTTCAAAGAATGTTCTCAAGTGACAGGTTTATGTAAAGATAGAAATGAAAGCATTTCAAGCTGAGAAGTACTGTACTACAAAATTATTATTAATATTATTGTACAAATCTTAATATCAAAAATTTTAGTCCACACATACAATGACAATTGATTTGCTTTTCTAATCTCTATCTTCAGACTGTCCAATAAAAGTCTGTCATGTAGCTCACCAGAATTTAAAAATCATAAAGTGAATAGTTTCAAAACTGAATAGCTTTGGTAAATTAGAACATTCAAAAAGGTTTCTCCCTCATATCTCTTGGAAATTGTATATAATTGGATATAATTTGATATTATAAATTTCAGTGCATGAAAATTACATTCTGAAATAATTTAATTTGTTAAGAATGGCAAAATGATACTGTACTTTTCATTTTTTATAATTCTTTTATTTAAAATAGTCAAAGGTCCTTTAATAAACATTTCTGTGATAGAACTATGTAGAGAGCAGTTCCTTTTCAGACATCAAAGCAAGGTCCTAAAAGGGAAGGTTATCTTTTACTACATATGTAGAGTGATGTGCAAACTTGAAATTGAGTTTCTGAGGCCAGTTCCACTAAAATCTGGTATTGGAGAAATGGAACCAAGGATAATAATAATGCTTTAAGAAACATTCATTGAGCATCTCCCATGTACTAAGTGCTTTCTCATTTGACCTTCTAAACAATGTTGAGACATACATATTTATATTCCTATTTTTTTCATATATTAAAAAATGAGAGTAAGAAAGGAGTAGGGACTCTTCCATGTACACCAAGCCCTGAGGCAACAGAGCAAGGAATCCTTTCATTCACAACCATCTGTTGTATGTCCACCATGTTTCCGTTAGTGCTGTGGCCTGGGATACAAATGAGTATGCAGGAGACCCTGCTCTCCAAGAACAAATGTCTATTGGGGTGACACTCAGGACTGCTGGGCTCCTGTGCTGGGCACATGGAGTAAGGCATTTCAAATTATAAAACATGTTGAAACTGTTACTGTTATTTTTATTACTATCATAATTTTTTTTCTCTCACATCTGCCCTGCTCTTAACCCTGATGACCGTAAATTGCTTGATCATTTTCTGAAATAGAGTAAAAAAGAAAGTACTGGATTCCTGGATACCTTGTCTGAGTACCTTTGTATGTTAGAGACTTGGCAAAAAAGAGCATTAGCCTACAATACCTGCACTCCCGATCATATCTTATTAAATTTGGCCTACTTTCCATTGACCTTTTTTCTCACAGATTTAGTTTTCCCAATTATTCAGACTTCCCTTGTGGCTTTTTGGATTGAGTCTGGACCCAGTTGCATAATCCCTGGGTTTTGTTTTGTTTTGTTTTTATTTGACACAGAGAGGCCACAAGTAGGCAAGAGAGGCAGGCAGAGAGAGAAGGGGAAGCAGGTTCCCTGCTGAGCAGAGAGCCCAAAGCAGGGCTCAATCCCAGGACCCTGAGATCATGACCTGAGCCGAAGACAGAGGCTTTAACCTGCTGAGCCACCCAGGGTCCCCTAATCACTTTGATGCAAAGTGTATTTTGGATAAGAGACTACCTTCTTCAATTCTAATCCATAAAATCCTAAGGAGGAAAATTTAAGTGAGTGGAAGGGAGAATAGAAGAAAGGACAGGAGGCAAGGTGAGACTACTCTGACTAGACTGACAGCTATAGGAGGACAAGGAATATGGCTGTCTTGTTTACTGCTGAATTCCCAGTACCTAGTACAGCATCTGGAATCCATAAGAATTCAATAAATCTGTGTTGAAAACTGAAGGCAAGCCGGAGAGAGCCAATGGAGCCTTCAGTATTACAGAGTACTTTTCATATTCTCAGAGGAAATACCCTAAAAATCCAGCTCGCTTCAAAAAATTATTTTGAAAGAAAAAAAAAGAAAATGGACAGATTTGGTTCAACATCAATCCATACCATATAAGCTTGATCTACTGCTATATCTTGCAGCCATGATTTCTTTCATATCAGAGAAACCAATTACTACCAAACATGTGAAGTGTTCTTTATATATACTTAAAATAAAGAGGAGTCTAGATTTGGAGTGCATAAAAGAAGTAAGATGACTAATGTCTTCCCAGTAGAGAAGTTATGAAGCCCTGGGACATTTTACAGAGGAAAGTTCTGTTGGATTAGCACCCCATCTGTTTGATGGGTTAACAGAGTAGTCCTGTCTGGAGGGAACATTGAAGATGAGCTTGCTTAACATCCCTTTCAACTCTGGGATTTTACAATTCATCCTAACATAAATAATGCACAAAGAAGAAAACTTGCACTAAAGTGTTTCAGTACTTTTGCCTTTAATAATGCTAGAGGTCTTTCTTGGGGGAAAAAAGGAAAGCAAAAACTAAAAAGGATTACCTGCAGATAATCAGAACAGTGTCAGTGAAAATTAGCCCCAATATGGCGGTGGGGGCAGGGGAGGGCAGGCCAAATTGTCTATGTTAAAACAAAAGGGTTCCAACATGGTAGTCTTTTTGATATACCTGTCATTTGTTAGATTTTACTCAAGTGAGTTCGCTGGCTAGAACAGTTTTTTTCATTGTAGGATCACACATTAACTCTGTTTTCTTAGAGGATAATGCTCTAATTTGTGCAAGATTGCTTGAATTTAGGCAGACAATCTGTTGAGCAGAGAACTCCCAAATTTCTTCACTGGACACTGCAAGTTTTCTTTTGCCTAACAGAAGGCAAAGATGGAGTTCTACAATAAAGCATTTTTTTTAAATACAGCCATAAGATATTTCTGAGTTGTTACTACTACATATACTATGCTAGTTCTCAGGGGAAAAGAGACTAAAGTCAGTTTCTGTCCTCCAGAAGTAAATAGTCTAGGAAAAGGGATGCCCAGATTAGCAAAGATCAGTTCATTCTGAGACAAATCTCTTTTTGGTTCATGGAAGATAATTGTTTATAAGACTGTCTTAATTTCTTTGGGCTGTACAAAAAGCAGTTAACATTTTGAATTAATATTATGAAATGTTTTCAGTGATTTCAAATGAAAGCCAGTGTTCCTTCATGCTAACAAATTTACTGCCTAGGAAAATTCTTTGTGTCCCTGAAGTGGTTGAAAGATTGGTATCTAATGTTGGTTGTTATCTCTAGACTCCAGTACTTTCTCATAACTCTCAAATAATAATTAAAAATCAACTCCCAAACCATCAACTACAATGATGTTTATTTAGCATCTCCTTTATGCAAAGCATTGTACTGGTATTTTCCAAACACCATCTCCAATTATCACCAAAAACTTTCAAAATGGGCATTATTTCTGGTTGAAAACAGACTGAGAGTGATTATAGATCATCTCAAAGTCCTATATCTCAAAAGTTATCAGTGCCAAAATTCAAATTTCAACTTATTTGGAATCTGCTCACACTGCACTGGGCCATTCCACCTTTTCAGAATCTGCAAGTTTCTTGCAGATCTGTTTCCTCTTTTTTCTTCTCTTACACCCTGCTATAGCATCGGCCCTCACTAAACCCTTTAAGGAACAGAGACATAAATAGAAAGAATGAACAAGCTGCTTACTGATTTGAAAGCAGATCATTCCAGGGATAATTAAGAGCAGGTGCTGTGCCTGTGTCAGTAGGGTAGATAGAGCATCCAGTAATTTGAAAGAATGTTAAAGAGATTACCATATAAAAGAAGGGGAGGGCACCTGGGTGGTTCAGTTGGTTGAGCGACTGCCTTCAGCTCAGGTCATGATCCTAGAGTCCCAGGATCAAGCCCACATAGGGCTCCCTGCTCAGCAGGGCGTCTGCTTCTCCCTCTGACTTTCCCCCTCTCATGCTCATTCTCTCTCATTCTTTCTCTCTCTCTCAAATAAATAAAATCTTTTAAAAAAATTAAAAAAAAAATAAAAGAAGGGGAGCTTGGTACAAGAGAAATTTAACAATGAACAGAGTATGATTATTATTATCTCAAAAGCAATGGAAAGCCACTGAAAGGGTTAAGTTAAATTTGGGATGAGAATGGGATTTAATGAGATTCCTGTTTCAAAGATAACCTACTCATCCCTGAGATGTCTATTATAGGCTGTCCTTAAACCGTCTCCCAGTGTCCAATCCTGGTTCATTTCATTCTTTCTCTTTTCAGAAACTCTTGTGTCCTTTCAAGATATTGTCTCATATATGGTTTTATAGACATTAATGGGAATAAGTCATGTGTTCCTACTAGACCATGAACTTCATGAAGGCAGGACCAGGGCTGGTCTTGCTCACCACTGTGTTCTAAGGCAAGGCACAGTTCAGCACAGAAAGTGTTCAATGGATGGATATTTCTTCAAATGATGAGGACAAATTTTAAATACTACAGGTATGCACCCTCTAGAGAAAAGAGCTGAAGCAAGAGTCCTTCAACAAATATAAATGATGAATATGAGATGCTCAATGGCAGAAGAACTCTTTTCCCAGACCTGACCCAATAAAAGGAAAAGGAAAAAAGGAAAAAGAAGAGAAGGGAAGGAAAACAAAAATGACTGGGACGAAGAAAAACAGTTTAACTTAGGACATTGGAGAAGATAATCATATAAGACAATATTAGAAAAAGGCTAGTCCATTATGGCTTTGGCTTAACCATTGCTGCAGGACAGTTAAGACTCAAAACAAAAGACTGGTAACTGAACAGCCATGCTTTCTGTGAGCAAGATTTTGCCCCAAGGGTTGGGGCAGCAAAGAGGAATTTTAAACTAGATTTCCATTTCGCTAACATAAACTGCATCCAGAACATGCTGTGATTATATGTTATTTCTGATTTTTTTTAGTGGATACTAAGGGCTACCAGTTAAATTGAACTTCTAAAATCTTTTGAACTCGTCTATTCATGGAAAATTCATTTTCCCTTCCCCACTGTGTCTTTCTTCTGTTTCATAATACTATTCCCTGCCCCCTTTGGTTGCACACAGAAACCACATACATATTTTCTATTAGTGGATAAATCTCCTGAAACTCTCATGAGAGAAACAGGCAATCACGACAATTTTACAGGATGACCCAAGTGTACCATGACAACCAAAAAAAGATAAACACTCCTAAAAAGCCACTCTGGGTTACGTAGACAGGAAATGTGAGTGGAGGTCAACAAAAAGAGATCTGTGGGGCAGAAATAGTCAAAAGAACCTTGAGGGAGTGCAGAGAACATTTTATCAGGAGATGATTCTGAGCAGAGGTGAACAGAGCTGACTGTGGTATGACCACAAAGAAACTTGATGGATGGTAGGGCCAGAGGGATATTGAAAATCGAACTCATTTGTCCTTCCCCCTAAACTCTCTCTCTCAGGAATATATATTTGGGGGGCATAACAAAATTTCTGTCCCTTATCCAATTATATCATAAAAGAATCTAAAAGGGAAAATTTAAAAATTCAGTTTGAAAGGCTTTTACATGCCAGTATTCCCACAGAATTTTTCTTCATGCATTAAAGTAATTCAATCTCATTCATTCTTTGCCATATAGGACTGAGGGAAAACACTTTATCATGCTTCTGCGTAAAGAAGACAAGATTAGAGTGATGTTGGCAATGTTTGTTCTAAATTTTACATCTAAAGTGATAAAATATTTCCTCACTGTTTAGTAGATTAAATACTATTATGTCTCAAATTCCATATATGTGTATTGTGTGCACACTTACATATATATAAATATATGTATGTATGCTTTTTCTTTTTTAGTCTACATAAAACAACATCAAATCCTTTATTGGACAAAGAAGAAAATTTCTTTCCCCAAATTGCTTGCAGCTAATTTTAGTGAAATGCTATTTTGGAAAAACCTACAGATGATATAGGTATTTTCTTCATTCTGCAGAAATAAAATTAATTTGTTGTATTAATTGATATATTTTTAGTATGCTGTCTGTAAAGCTTACATAAATAAAAATTTCTCCTTTGTTTCTCTTTGCCCAATTTGAAAACATATACTTCAAAGCAAATATTTTCATGGTTTTAATTTTCTTTCTGGAACTCATCCTCCCTAAAAATAAGTAATGAGACATTTTCTCATCTTGCTTTGCACTCCTGCTGGGGGTAGATCTGAGGGAGAACTTCAAAAGGCATTGCTATGACTCAGTTGCAAGAGCTGGTGTATAGGACAACAAACTGAACTCATTTGAGTATAATATTCTCTTTCCTGGGGCATATAAGAGAAATATCCATGTTGAGAATAAACAACATTTTTTGGCTCTTCAAAAAATTTATGTCATGCTCAAAGATTATAAACTGATGAGTAAATAGTCATTTGAAGAAAGATAACTATAGAATAGAGAATACAAACTGTCATAGAACTTTTTTTTCTCCCTAGGTTCTCACACTGCAAGGACGTAGAAGCAGTCTTTCAGGGATCTAAAATGTCTAGGACTTCTCAGAGAATTATTATCTCTCAGAGCTTTCTGATAATTCCCAAAAACTCCAGTAAAAAGGCAAACTTTTCTTTCTATAGTCACATAGGCAAATGCATTTCTTACAAGGAGATTACAACATTCTAGGTATGTCATCCAACCAAATAGGTTGGTCACCATTTTGACCATCTCTATACTATTTGGCAAAAGATGTTATTACCAGACTGCATTTGAGCTGTTGACTCCTGAAGAGGCATGTGTGACTCCAATGAGGCCCTCGGGCCAGTCATTTGGAAACAAATATCTAAGTGTCTACATTGATAGAAAGTAGGGTACAATGCTGAAGAGACATAACTGATAATAATAATTAATAATAATATATAATATAATATGATATACCATTGTCTTATGAATAATAGTGAATTTATTAATTACTTATTGAATGCCTGGTATTGTTCAGAGTACTTTGAAAAGAACTAATTCAGATAATCCTCACAACAACCTTATGAGATAAGTATACTATTATTACCACCATTTTACAGATGAGGAAATTAAGGCCCAGTGAGATTAAGTAACTTGTCCACACTCACTCAGCTAAAGAGGAATTTTAAGAAAAACACCGTCTCTACAACCCAGCTGGTAGTCACTCTGTTAAATTGCCTATAATCATAAGCTGCAGGGGAGCAATTGGGGAAGAAGTTCTGGGAGGAGGCTTAGGAGTTAGGAAGATTTGTGTACAGAAGTTAGTAGATAAGTTGAGTTTCTTTTCCAATTAAATTTAATTTTCATACCATAAATTTCACTGTTTTAAAATGTACAATTCAGTGGGTTTTAGTATACAACCAAGACTGAGTAATCATCACCTCTAGCTTACTAAAGAGGATTTACATTACCCCCAAAGGAAACCCCATACCCATTAGCAGTCGCTCCCCAATCTCCCTTCCCCTCAGCTCCTGGTTACCCTAATCTACTTTCTGTCTTTATGGATTTGCTTATTCTGGACATTTCATATAAATGGCCTCATAACAATATGTGGCATTTTACATCTGGCTTCTTTCAGTTGGCATGATGTTTTCAAGATCCATCCATGTTGTAGCATGTGTCAGTACTTCCTTTTCATGGCTAGATGCTATTCCATTGTATGAATTTATCACAATTTGTTTACCCATTTATCAGCTGATGGACATTTTGGTAGTTTACACTTTTGACAACTATGAATAGTGCTGTTATTAACATTCATGTACAAGTTTTCGTGTGAACATATGTTTTCAGTTCTCTTGGATATATACCGAGGATTGGTATTGTTGGGCCATTAACTCTGTTTAACTTTTTGAGGAACTTTTAAACTTTGTTTCTGTAAGTGGCTACATCATTTCACATTTCTAGCAGCAGAAATGAGGGTTCTGGTACCTCTACATCTTCCCTAACAATCATTATTGTCCATCTTTTTAATGATAGCTATGCTAGATGATATAAAATAATATCTTGGGGCACCTGGGTGGCTCAGATGGTTAAGCATCTGCCTTTGGCTCAGGTCATGATCTCCCAGACCTGGGATTGAGCCCCATGTCAGGCTCCAAGCTCAGGGAGAAGTCTGCTTCTCCCTCTCCCTCTGCCTTCCCCCTGCTTGTGCACTCTCACTCTCTCTCCCCCATCTCTGTCTCCGTATCTCTCTCAAATGAATAAATAAAATCTTAAAAAAGTATATCTTATTGTGACTTTTATGTGCATATCCCTAATAATTAATGATTCTGAACATCTTTTCATCTGCACACTGACTGTGTATCTCCTTTGGGCAAATATCTGTTCAAATCCCTTTTCCATTTTTAAAATTAGTTTGTCCTTTAATTGTTGAAATATAGGTTCTCTTTACACATTCTGGATGCTGGATTCTTACCAAATAGATGATTTGAAAAACTATTCTCTATTCTTTCATTTTGTGGGTCTTTTTTTTTTTTTTACTTTGTTTTCTTTTTTCTGGGTTTTTTTTTTTTTGGATGATGTTCAATTTATTTATTTATTTTAAATTTTATTTATTTATTTATTTATTTGTTTTTTATTTGTGCTTTAGGTTTTATATGTAAGAAACCTAGTCCAAGGCCAGAAAGATTTACACCTATATATTCTTTTAAGAATTTCATCATTTTAAGTCAGACATGTAGATTTTTGAGTTGATTTTGGCATAGGATGTGAGTTACAGGTCCAAATTCATTATTTTATATATGGATATCCAGTCATCCTAAGATTGTTTGTGAAAAAATTATTCTTTTCCCATTTAATTATTTTGGCATCCTTGTAAACAACCAGATGAACTAAGTATATGAAGTTTTTTCTGAACACTGACTTCTATTACATTTACCAATATGTCTGTCTTCCAGCTAATACCATGCAACCTTGATTTCCAAAGCTTCACCAAGTTTTAAAATCTAGAAATGTTAGTCTTCCAACTTGTTCTTATTTTTTAAGATTTTTTTTAAAGATATTTTGGATTCTTCACATTTTCATTTCAGTTTTATGAGCTGCTTGTTAATATGTGTAAAAAAGCCAGCTGGGATTTTGACAAGGATTGTATTGAATCTGCAGAACAATTTAGAGATATTACCATCTTGAAAGTAATCTCTTCCACTCCATATATATGGGGTATCATTTCAGTCATTTAAGTCTTTAATTTCTTCCAACAATGTTTTACAGTTTTCAGTGTACAAGTCTTTCATTTCTTTTGTTGAACCTATTTCTAAGCATGATATTCCTTTTGTAAAGAATATGTTTATTCTGTAAATGAAATTACTTTCTTAATTTCGTTTTTGAATGTTTCATTGTTACTATAGAGAAATATCATTGAATTTTGTATACTGGCCTTGTATACTGTGACCTTGATGAACTCATTTACCAGGAATGTTTTTTGGTGGATTCTTTCATGTTTTCTATACACAAAATAATCATATCTGAAAATAGAGATAATTTTATGTCTTCCTTTCTAATGTGGATTAATATGAGTTTTGAAACATATGTAGGACTTAACCTAGAAGATTGGTAGAGGAATATTTCTAACTGGAGTCATAGAAATGTATAATAATGTACTTTCTTTGAACCATAGTGCCAGATTATGAAGGCTTCAGGTTAAAGAAGTGTGTAGCAGAAGACAAGACTTACTAAGAACCAAAGGATAAAATTAGGGAGGACTAATTATCCCACACAAGAGTGCTGAGAAGGCACTGATGCATCGTGATCTGGATTGTGTGACCAGATAATTGTTTCAGAAAATTCAATCTGGTGTCCACATGGATAATTACTTGAAGGCAAAAGTTTTCAGTAATGATTCCAGTTTCTTGGCTTCTGCAACGGAAGGGATAATACAGTCACTCACAAATCTGTTTGATAGGCTTATAACCTTATTTATAAATATCTGAAATGAAAAAAAAATGTTGGACTTATTTTTCTGAGTCAAAGAAGAGGGTGAATCCAATAAGTGAATGCCATTTCTACATTGATTTATTTTTAATAGAGAAAAAAAAAGTCTTAGGAGCAAAGCCTCAGTTAATCACTGCCAGCCTCCGTCATTAAGATGTCAAGTAGATTCAGCCTCACTGCACTCATCTCTTAAAATGAGTCATGGGATCAGACAACACTAAAGTTGTGAACTAATACCAGAAATTTACCCACCTTCCTCTTCTCCATGCATAATCTTTTAAAACTAATTTGACCCATCTTAAAGCAGCAGACATAAGATAAAGTCAACCTATTTTTACTCATACTTGATTAGGGGTCCCTTTATTCTATATACTGTTTAACCCAAAAGTGCATAACTCTTGAATAATGAACCATGAAACTGAACACCATGAGTAAAGTTAGTGCTGTAAGCAAACAAAATTTACATTACAGTTAACTGGACACTTATTTAATAATATTCATAATGGTCATTGTGCTAGATTGCAAACCTGGTCATAAAATGAGATAACTTCTATGAAAAAGAATAATTTGTAATTTTCAGAGTCAAACAAGCCATTTCCTTGTTTAGTAAGAATGAAGAGTAACCCCGCAAAAAATAGAAAGGAAACTTCTGCTGCAACAAATGCAGATTTGTTTCCCTCTTTATCCTAATCCAAGTTAGTTAGAAATAGTTAGAAAGGTCAGAGATAGTTTGTACCCAAATTCACTCATTTTTCCTTTTTTTGAGTAAAAGTCTTCATTGTGAAGTTTCCAGAGTATTAAGAGTTCGGATGCCTCTTATTCATTTTTCCAGGGAAGAAAAATCGAATTCTCAACAAAAGTGAGAGGTAAGGCTTTCTTTGGTAGCTGGGTCCAAATTCTGCCCTGAGAGCTCTGTGACACCCGGAAAAGGCTGAGCCAGGCACGAACAACAACTGTGTTGTCTTGTCAACAAGACGAGAGCAAACAACTGTGTCTTCAGGTTGCTGTGATCGGATTGCTTCCCAAACAGTAAGAGGAACAGAACTTAATAGAAAGGTAGAATAGGAGAGATAATTATGTTAGAATAAAGAGCTCTACGTGAGTATGAATAATCTGGGCAAGTTACAGAATGTTCTAGTGAATCTAAGGCTGCTATTATATCACTGAACTTCTGGAGTAAAGGACCAGAGGCATGTTAGAATTTGGGAGTGGGAAAAGAAGTAAAAAATGGTTGTCCTTAAATTTTCTTGAGTCTTGTTCTGCTTCATTTTTCTTTGAAACCTCCATTAGGATCAGGATTCTTACCAGACTTGACCCTGTGTTCTACTCTCTTAACTTTGGCATGATGTGGGAGGAAGCTAGGCAGAAGAGGAGGAAGTAAAGCAGACCTGGAGAGGTAGATATGAAAGGTGATGATTTTTGGAAGGGGTTGGTTTCACCCAGACAAATGCTACTGACAAAACGTGTAGGTGATGATCAAAAGTTCACCCTCCTAAAAAAAAAAATAAAAAAAAGAAATACTTCTTTTAAAGATGTATTTATTTGAGAGAGAGACAGTGGGCGGGGGGGAAGAGGGAGAAGGAGAGGGAGAAAGGGTTTTAAGCAGATTCCATGCTGAGTGTGATCCTGAGATCATACCTGAGTGGAAATGAAGAGTCTGATGCTTAACCAACTACACCACCCACATGCCCCTCCCTGCTCTTAATGTACACACACTAACCCAATGTATGCTCCCTCTCTCCCTCTCTTTCTCCTTTTCTCTAAGTGGGAAATAATTAGTCTTTTGGAGATTACATTTACTACTATGAAGTGAATTAAGCCAGTGAGAAAAGTCCAAGTTAATTAAAAAAGAAATAAAACATGATCTTAACAAAATACTAGAAGAAGAAACCCAATAGGGTCTACTCCCCAGTGGGAATAGATAAGAACAATGTGTTGATTACAAATACTTGCGGGCTACAATAACTGAAAAACTGTCTGCTGACTGCTTAAACCTGCAGGAGTTTATTTTCCTCACTTCATGAGAAGACTGTCAGTAGAAAGTTTCTATTGGCATTGATTTAGTGACTCCATGACATCAGGGCTAGCATCTGTGGGAGTTTGGCCTTTGCTCATGGCCTTAACTGCAGTGGCTCAGTGGTACCACTCTCAGGCAAGTAGGAGGGAAGAGATGTGCTGGCTCTAACAGTCATTTTATCATGAAAGCACAAGCATCCACCCACACGTGAAACAACATAAACACCAGTAAATGTCTCATTGCCTCAATTTGATAACCTCAACAGTCACAAATGGAAAGAGGACAAGAGAAATGAGTATCAACTTGTTTGTTTTTATAGTGGAGACAGGCAAGGGGGAAGAAAGTTGAAATAGGTAAGTGCAGCTATATCTGAACCAAAGTGTTCCCGATGATAGAATGATTGAGGAGAAAGTGGAGCATGTTCGTTTCTGGCATGCATGGGCCCCAAGCTCCCTAATGCGAGTATTTCTGGACCATTTAAAGGGGATGATAGTCTGTGTTCTGTAGGTTTGTATTTTATAATATACACACTACTTAGTGGGAAGTTGTGTGTATGTTATAAAATCTCAAGCTGCTGTGGTAGTGAGCCAAGGGTGATATGCATAGCCAATTTGGTCATTGTGTGGATGTCTAATAATAGGAAGATTATACACTGAGTTACTAGGGCTATACGTTTCTTAAAAGTGTTTTTTCTTAAAATAAACAACACTCTATGACAAACAGTGAAGAAACCAGTAAAACACAAAAGTAAAGTAAACAATAAGTCCCACAATCCAAAAGTAACCACTAGTCATATTTGGATGTATGTTTTTCCAGTGTATTCCATGAGCAATCTGGAATACTTTTTCACTTAACAACAGATCTAGAGTACTTTCCCATGTCCAATGTATTCTTCTATAATAGAATATTTAATGGCTATATATCATTTTTGTCATCTGGAGTTACCATAATTAATTGAACCCAGGGTCTGATTTTGGACATGAGGCTGTTTCCACTTATCAATTGTCACAGTTTGCTGGGGTTAAAGTTGTTATCCCAATAACAATGACTGATATTTATGAGCAGTTTACCAAGCAATAGTTACTGTGCCAAGAACTTTACATTAATTACTTCATTTAAGCTCTTAAGGAACTAAACGAGGCAAATACTATTATTTTTTTTCTTAATAACATATAATGTATTATTTGCCCCAGGGTACATGTCTGTGAATCATCAGGCTTACACATTTCACAGCATTTGCCATAGCACATAACCTCCCCAATGTCCATATCCCTACCCCACCACCTCCCAGCAACCCTTAGTTTGTTTCGTGAGTTTAGGAGTCTCTTATGGTTTGTCTCCTTCCCCATCCCATCTTGTTTCATTTCTCTTCCCCACCCCCCCATAACCCCCTGCCCTGCCTCTCAAATTCTTCATATCAGAGCGATCATGTGATAATTGTCTTTCTCTGACTTATTTCGCTTAGCATAATACCCTCTAGTTCCATCCACG
>CM052800.1:13577495-13613099 GCA_028533885.1 Nasua narica | reverse complement strand
GCTTTGTCGAAGATTAGTTGACCATAGAGTTGAGATTCCATTTCTGGGCTCTCTATTCTGCAAACACTATTATTATCCTTGCTCAACCCGTGGGGAAACTGAGCCTTAACAACTTAAGTAACTTGCCAAGCAAAACAGCTATACGTGCCCAGCACGGGTATGTTATGAGCTCCACAAATGGCAGCTGTTACAGTTTTGATCAGCTCTGTATGGAAAGAGGAGTCTTAAGGGAAACTTTGCTTGGGGAAATGTCACTAGAACCTGGTCACACCTGCAAAATTACCCCTGACCTGTTCTCTATTCAAAATGGCAGAATATAAGTGGCTCAATATAAATCTTAATCCATCGGAGATAAATTCTCACCAGCGATACAAATAAATTATTAGAAGGCAGCTTCAAGTCATTTGAGGAAGCAAACTTAAGTCAATTTTCAGCACAATTAGTAGGTTGGGAAGACTGTAATGACAATAGGTAGATTCAAAGTATTAAGCTTTCAGAAAGAATGACAAGAAGACTCCCAGAAGACATAAGGGAACAGTTATATCTAATTTGATTAATTAGATTAATACTCTGCATTAGGTGCTCAGGGACATTACAAAAACGTGCAGTGTTCTAAATCAGGAATCATTTTTATCAGAAGAACAGGTCGTTATGAGTAACTAAATATCCATGAAGAATTAGCTTTAGGATGTTGATGGGTTGATAATAAACCAAAGAAATTTGATTAAAAAAAAAATCCTTCAATTCTAACAACAGCACCAAGAGAAAAACCAGAATAAATAAGTAATTATATCCCTTAGTTATCAAACTACCATTTTCTCAAATTCCCAATGAAAATGATTTTAAATAAATTATATTTTCTACCTGAATTTATCAAAAGCAGAGTTTCTTCAGTAAAACTATTTTCTTTGTCTTCATGGTTATATGTAATATTCCATGATGTTCAGTCTTTAATGTGTTTCTATATTTATTTCATTTGTATTTTCATAATCAAAAATCAGATGAGGTAAGATTATGTGTCTAGATTTCATATAGATTTAAAGAGATCTGTTTAGTAACCTAACCAAAATTGCAAATCTAGTGATCAACAGAACTAGAATTAGGGCTTCCTAATTTTTAGTCAAAATTCTTTGACTACTATATGTTAATTGACCCAAAAATCAGATTAAGCATTCTTTTAATTTACATAATGCCATATTTGATCTCTTTAGTTCTAACCTGTGTTAGCATTTACAACTCAGTTTCCATTATAATGAACCTCAAGGGTAAATTATTCCTTTCATGGTGCAAGACTTTGTTATATTTGTGTTTTATTTATTTATTTATTTATTTGAGAGGTAGAGAGAGAGAGAATAAGGGAAGAGGGAGAGGGAGAAAGAGGGAATCTTAAACAGTTTGATGTGGGGCTCAATCTCACAACCCTGAGGTCATAACCTGAGCTGAAATCAAGAGTCCAATGCTATGGGGCATCTGGGTGGCTCATTCAGTTAAGCATCTGCCTTAGGCTCAGGTCATGATCCCAGAGTCCTGGGATCACGTCCTCCATCAAGCTCTCTGCTCAGCGGAGAGCCTTCTTCTCTCTCTCTCTCTTCTGCTCCCCCCTGCTCGTGCTTCCCCCCTCTCTCTCTCATTTTTTCTGTCAAATGAATAAATAAAATCTTAAAAAAATAAAAATAAAGAGTCTGACTGGGCCACCCAGGTGCTCCATATTTGTGTATCTTTTAAATAAATGGGTCCTTAATGGCTCTTTATGATTTCTGAGTAGCATCATTTCTTTGCTTACCAAGGGCAACAAGCCTATACTTATTAAATCAAATGAGTATTATTGTATGGCAGGAACTGTTGAGGGCACTAAATGTTTAGCAATAAAAAAGTCAGAGCAATACACTTTCATGCAGCTTCCAAAACTGAACTCAACATCCCCAACCTCAGAAAATAATACTTGTATTTCACATTTCTCTGTCTCCATTGAATGATTCCTTCCTCATTCCTCCGAGGCACTCAATGTAGAAACATTTAAAATGTATCCTTCTCCCATAGATCCACAAAGTTTCACTACAGTGTAAAATCGTAGAGGTCTAAAGGTTGAATGGAAGGATGTGCAGGTGAGGGAGCAGATGCAAAGCCTGAGGGAGTATAGGGTATATTGGCTGTAGAGTACAAACTGTATTTTGAAGATGAAAAATAATCCTATAAGAATACAATAATAGGAACATTTAAGGAAGAGACTGAAAAATGGGTAAGCCCTAAATACTGAATGACCTTGAATGCTATGTTAAGGATTCTGGTAGGCAATGGAAGCAATGGAAAGCAAAGCTCTCTCTTGTATTTCCTATGCCTAGTAGAATTCTTGGGATGGCCACAGTCAGAAGCATGCATTGCCTGATGTTGGGCTTGTTATGTTGGAACTATGCTCTAGAAAGATCAATCTCATGGAAGTGTGGGACATAGATAAGCCTGAGTAACCAGTTGTAATTGTATTATAATAATCTAATCAAGAGGAACTTGATTGAGGTGTCTGGGTGGCTCAGTTGGTTAAGTGTCCAATTCCTAATATCAGCTCAGGTTATGATCTCTGGGTCTTATGATTGAGCCCCACATTGGGCTCCATTCCGGGTGTGGAGCCTCTTTAGGATTCTTTCTCTCCCTCTTCCTCTGCTCTTCTCTTTCCCTGCCCTTGGAGAAGGGGCAAAATGGACCTTCAGAACCAGAAGAACATTAACACATCCGATTTTCCACCACCTCATTGGATAATGGTGAAGAGCAGACCTCATGATCATTTTGGTTTTTCAGTGGATAGTCATTTTCCCCTCAGTAATCAGCAAGCATTTATTGAAAGACTCCTGTTATGGGCTGAATTGTGATCCCTGCAAAATTTATATATTGAAGCCCTAATTCCAGTTGCTTGAAATGTGACTGTATATGGAGATGAGGCATTTTAAGAGGTAATTAAGACAGTCATAAGGGTGAGGCCCTAATCCAGTAGGATTGATGTCCTTATAAGAAGAAGAAGAGACACCAGGGATTCTAGAGGACAGAAGAAAGGCCAGGCGAGGACACAGTGAGAAGCCTTTTACAAGCCAAGGAGAGAGGCTCAGAAAAGAAACAAGCCTGCTGAAACCTTGATCTTAGACTTCCAGCCTCCAGGACTGTAGGGAAATAAATTGCTGCTGCTTAGGCTACTCAGTCTATGGTATTTTGTTGTGGTAGCCCTAGCACACCAATATACTACCTATATGTAGAATGCCTTTTCACAAAAGGAAACATTTTTACTTTTAAGTTCTAATAACATTACTCATGTCTTGGAGTTAGGCTTAAAAATGCTTTCCTTAAAACCCTTCTTCCAAAACAAATTCTTTTTCTCCTTCTTTTTCTTCTCCCACCCTCTCCTCCTCTTTCTTTTCTCTCTCCTCCTCCTCCTCACCTTCTTACTACTATCTCTCTATTACTCAGTCCTCAGATGACTAAGGATAAATGTGAGTAGAATTATATCCTTATATAGATTTGTTTGGACAGAAAGGAAATTTAATTTGAAGCGAGTGTTCTTGCGTGAAATTCGTACATCTTAAAATGTTATTAATATTTAAGATTTTATGATTGGCTTAACATTTTCTAATATTTAAGATTACACGATCGGTTTAACATTTTCTAATCAGAATAAAAGAAAAAATAGTTATGGTTTAATTAAGTACTCTCCAATCAAGGGTACTAGAAAAATAGATGAGTTATTTCAGTGCTGTACATTCACTAGATATGTTCTGTATTAATTTTAAAAACTTACAGTAAAATTTATCTTTGATATATTTAAGCACTTATTTTTAAAAAATAATATGAGAACCATAGTGTTATATGATTATTTTTATTCAGAAAATTCTAGACGACTTCTGAATCATGAATGCATAATTGACAGATAGCTCTGATATGAAGCTTTTGAAACCTAAGGGACTTTATTAGTGTTCAAATAGTGTTTAGTTTTAAACCCAATGTCACTAAATCAACATTCTATAAAATCAAGCACATACGAAAATTCTTTTTGATTCTTGAATCTCAACTCTGCATGAACAGCTTAACTATGGGAGCAGAGAGAGTTATTCTAATAGACAATTATTCTATTCTAACAGAGAGTTATTCTAGTAGACAAAGTAACATAACTGTAGAAAGTTCTATGTTGAGTTATTAAGTTCTAGTCACTTTTTACTCTTAAGACTAGAATGATGGAATTCTAACTGCGAAGAAAATTAGCTCAGTGGGTAAATATGATTTTTTAGAATACAGCTTCCAAAAATCTTTGGCAATCTGAGAGGAGACAATAGAGGAAAGCCAGGCACCACCCTACTGTGTTTGATTTAAAATTGATAATGTAATAGAGTGGGATGACAAGAATTGCCTCAGGGCAGGGAGGGGCTGATGATAGTCTGCTCAAAATAATCAGTTTGGGCAATTAAAGATAGTGCCATTTGTTCATGAATTTTCTAGGTAAGTTGGAGGCTTGCCTACATTGATTTATGAGAAGCCACATACCTTTGGTGTATCTTCAGTCGTGACTGCACAAAGGTCTGTTTAGAGATACCTTTTGCGTGGTCACTGCCTCTTGTTGGCCAGCTGGTCTCTGACCTGCCAGATACAGGGCAAGTGGTTGTTAAAGGCCCTAGTCTGGCAATAGATTACAAGGATAAGTCTTGGCTCTACCAACTTACTAACTCGGTGACTCAAACAGGACATTTAATATCTCTCTAGTTCATGTCCTCATGTATAGATTGGGGTGATATTGTAAAGGGTTGTTGGGAAGACTAAGTGAGTTAATGCATGGAAATTCCTCAGGAGAAAGTCTGACACACAGTGCTAATAAACTGTTTTTGTCAATAAACCATCCTTATGAATCATTATTACCCTTCATAGGTTTTTAAGTGCTCACTATGAGCCAGGCAATGGAGATACAATGAGAATAAAAGAGGCATGGGCCACTGCTCTCAAGAGGCTTATATTCTGGAGGGAAAAACAAACAAGCAGAGAGAGTTTCGCCCAGCTATAAGCTCTCTTGTTCAGATCATAGGTTCTAGGCCAGATGCCACTTTCACAGTCATTCTCTCTGCCTACCATTATAAATTTAGAGTTAAAATTAAATGAAAGAAAACACCCAACAAAACAAAATTAGTTTAATTTTTAAGGTGATAAAAAATAGAGTTAGAACTAAAAACAATCCCAAACTTATTTGGAATGAAAACAATTGAAGTTTCTAAAAGCCTGCTTTTAATAAGAAGAGTAAATATAAGGTAAAAGTTACAAATATGGTTGATATGTGAGCTATACAAACTGGAAAAGGAAAAATAATGAGGCAAAACTTTTAAAATAGAATAAAATATATTGAGAAATGATTAGAAGCAGGACCAAAAAAATAGACCCAAGTAAAACAAGGAAAGGATAATAATTAAACTTGATATGATAAAACATAGCAATTCTTCAGTAAAAAACATAAGCAACCAAAGGACAAAGTATAAAAAAATAAAATCTTCATCAGGTGAAAGATAGAAATGAATTTTTAGAGATTTTAAAACATGAAGGGAGACATTTCAAATTTAGCTAAAAAAGGAGCCACAACTGAAAGAATATGTAGGTGAAAATATGTATGAACTGACATAATGATTTGAAGATAACTCTCGGCTCTTTAAAAATATGGAGACGGGGTGCATGGTGACTCAGCCCTCAGTTGGTTAAGTGTCTTCCTTCACCTCAGGTCATGATCCCAAAGTCCTGGGATCCAGCCCCCTGCAGATTGGGCTCCCTGCTCAGTGGGGAGTCTGCTTCTCTGTTTTCCTCTGCCCCTCCCTCTGCTCCTACTCTCTCTCTGAAATAAATAAATTAAATCTTAAAAAAAAATGGAGACATACATATTTAAAAATTGATTTGTTTTACTTAATTCTTTAATAACTATTTTCCATTTAAAAATAAAAATGTAGGGGCACCTGGGTGGCTCAGTGGGTTAAAGCCTCTGCCTTTGGCTCAGGTCATGATCCCAGGGTCCTGGGATCGAGCCCCACATCAGGCTCTCAGCTGAGCAGGGAACCTGCTTCCCCCTCTCTCTGCCTGCCTCTCTGCCTGCTTTTGATCTCTCTCTCTCTCTCTCTCTGTCAAGTAAATAAATAAAATCTTTAAAAAAAAAGGACTTTATAAAAATAAAAATGTCATCTTTGGAGACTTGGAAAGAATCTGTGGCTTATAATTTTTTATTTATATTTTTGAAGTTCATGATAAAGAAAAAAGACAGATTTCCTTTCCTTTGGCTCAGGAAAGCATGAAGTCCTCCAATGGAAGGAAGGTCCTGAGCTGTGGCAGAATGAGCAAACCAGGCAGAGGAGAAAGGGCTTTAAATCCCTGCCCTGGCACTCATCACTTCTGTTAATATTTGTCCCGTGGAAATCAGTAGGGGATTGGAAGAGCCACATCACGTGATGAAATAAAGTAAAGATTGACAGAAAGATATGGGATTGTTGTTCAGTAGGAAAAGCAAGAAGAATTAAGATCCTCCACTTACATCTCATTTTGCATTGTTAAGTTCCTTGTACACCTGTGACAATTTGCAGTGTTTTCAAAGCCTTCTCTCAACCTTTTAAGTATTTGATAGCTCTACAAAGAATAATGGTTCTATATCTAAGAACAGTCTATTGGTATTAACCTCATACATTTTTACTCTAGTCATTTTTGATATTTAATTTGAAATAGCACACCACACATTTTGAGTTTATGAAATTCTTTCCATATGAGAAAAAGCACACGATATTAACTAATAATAACTCATCTCTGTTAAGCACATTTTAATAAAACATTTTCCATGTTTCTTGTCTCATTTAGAATAATAATCAGGTCTTCATACTACCTCTGCATGAACTAGAGACAACACAACCAGTTAGTTATTCTCAGTTCTTTTCTTTAAAATATCCCAATACATCAGTGGGATGGAGCTAACAGACTGAGTGGAGGACCCCCATGGTTCCTAATTTTCAGGTAACCCTGCTGTGATCAGCTCCTATCTCAGAAATCAATCCCTGTAGCTTCCCTGGGTCTCTGGGCACCCCAGCACAAAGGAGCCCTCCTCCATCCTCTTATGGCCAGACCCCTTATGGAAGAGAATTTATCTGAACTTCTCAGTTGTTCCGTAGATTTTAAGAATAATTTTTAGAAGTTTATCAAACTCTAGAAGGGCCAGACTTTCAGGTCCCAAAAAGGAAGAACTCATGGTACTTCATTTTGGCTTCTTCGAATATGGACAAAATGAGTAATCCCTAGGGTGAAAACACCAGAAAAATGTGTCAAGAGTTCCTGCTGGGGTAATTCACTGGGAACTCACAATGAACTTGTGACACTCAGCAGAATTTTGTAGATCATAGTAAGAAGTGAGTCTCCTTGATAGTGTTCAAAGGATTGACTTAATGAAAAAGCAGGGGAACCTCTTCAGAAGTAAGATAAACAGCCAGAGAATCTCTGTCTTGTATCATGCTTAAAATACTGGGCATTACTGTGTACTCACCAAGTACAAG
The DNA here is from genome assembly GCA_028533885.1 of Nasua narica. NCBI lineage: Eukaryota > Metazoa > Chordata > Mammalia > Carnivora > Procyonidae > Nasua > Nasua narica. The sequence continues at coordinate 13,605,564 of CM052800.1, read as the reverse complement.
GTCTGAAGACTCATTCCGTTTGATGTTCACAATGACCTCATGAGGTTAGTATGCTTATTACCTTCATTTCCAGATGACTGAACCAAAGCTTAAAGAGTAAAAAATGTCCCCAAAGCCTCACAGTAAGTGGCAAAGCCAAGATTCAGAGTCTATAATCTTAACTTATACTATATTAACATCCCTGGTGCCATCAGTGTTTAAATCTGATTATGTTTTGAGAGGGCTCATAGATGGCGGCTTATTCTTATGATCGTGCCTTCACTTACCCTCATTCCTAACAATCCGCGATAAGATTCCCAAAGCCGAGGCATTCCGGATGACTAATACAGCATAATGTCTAAGGTGCCTTTCACAATATAAAGTGCATACAAATCACCTGAGGATCTTATTAAAATGCAAATTCTGATTCAGTAGCTCAGGGATGAGCCAGAAGATTCTGAATTTCTAACATGCTCCCAGATGATACTGATGGTCTGAATACACATTTTAAGTAGCAAGAAGGTACTGGAAATGAGCAGCCCAGTTTGAGAGGATCTGGAATAGAGTCTCAGCCAGGCAGCAGTTGAGCTGTCCATTTTCTAAACTTCCCGAAATTCCTTATTTGTGAATTATAGGCTATAATACCAAACAAACCTATCCCATAGAACTGTTTTGAGTTTTTTTTAAGATTTTATTTATTTATTTGACAGAGAGAGAGAGATCACAAGTAGGCAGGAGGCAGGCAGACCAAGAGGGGGAAGCAGGCTCCCCGCTGGGCAGAGTCCGACACGGGGCTTGATCCCCAGACCCCAAGATCATGAGCCAAAGACAGAGGCTTTAACCCAATAAGCCACCCAGGTGCTCCTCATAGAACTGTTTTGATGATCAGGTTGGATAATGCTTTGTAAAGGGCTCAAAAAATAAAAAATAAAAAGACATCTGTTACTAACATCATTAACATGAAGCCCGAACTTGTTCAGTTCAGAACATGTCCTCCCCAAAGTGTACCTGAACCTCAGATCTATCTTGGCTGGAAAGACGTTTGCCAGACAAATTGTCCTGCTCGGTTCTGTGCCCACGTTTTCCTGAGGTCACATGGAATTCCGTGGCTTTACTCATCCAGAGAATAAGATAGGATCCACAATTCCTTACCCACCAAGCTGTTTTTACAACCTTCCTATGAAATTTCAGCCTGAGAACAAAATATTACATTCTTTCTGTATGGATATGTTACTTGTGTCATGACTGATCTGTTCCTTGTAGTGATCGACTGTATTTTAACAGCATTGTTCCCTCACGCTATTCAAGTGTGTTGGCAATGCTGGGTTTGCTGCTACCGCCACCCTCCTCTGGTTCCCCCATGAATTCCATCAATGACAGCCTAATATTGAAGGCCACCAAGTAAGGGCATTCTCAGCAAATTTTCAAGGCTCAGCTTTCTGAATGCTTTTTCTCCAAGTGACAGGTTTGCCAGATCTGGCATTTGAGATTGTCCCTATGAAAATGCTAATTGTTTTTGGAAACTTTGAAAAAGTCAGGATTTATTCATTAAAAAAGAGCCTCCCTTTCCCCTTTGGAACTCAACCAACATGGATTCATTCATTTAACAAATATGTATTGAACAGCCAATGCTAGGCATTGTGCATGATGCAGGAGAGACAAAGATGAATGAAATGTCAATAGTAACTATATGGCCTTGGGATTCATACAGACCAGATTCACAGATGTAGTCCATTAACTTTTAGACTTTTGAAAAAAAATATTTTATTTATTTGGTACAGCAAGAGAGAGAGCACAAGCAGGGAGAGCGGCAGGCAGAGGGAGAAGTAGGATCCCGGATGAGCAGGGAGCCCGAGGTGGGGAGCCCAATGTGGAGCTTGATCCCAGGATACTGGGATCATGACGTGAGCTGAAGGCAGACACTTAACAGACTGAGCTACCCAGGTGCCCCAACTTCTAGACTTCTGATCGTGTGCAAACTAAAACATTGTTGAGTTCAGTTGCTTCCTTAATAAATGATTTGTATGAGGCTTATATAAGACAATATTTATAATATGATTTTACAATGTTAGAGCCACAGCAGATTTCTAAAGTATGATGGTTTGGGTTACTAAGCAATCCTATATTCCCTCCTATGGAGATCTGGAAGAGCCAGAGAAACTGATACATTCAATAAAGTGTAAGGAGTTCTGAATGGTAGAGGCAGGCACAAGATTAATCTCTGGAGTGAAGTGAATTTTTCTAAATTATTTAACTTTTATCTCTCAAAAGTTTACCTTCTTTTCAATATAATCTTATGATCCTTGGGAGGAGAAAGCATCAAGGAGCATTTAATGAAATGAAACATGAACAGACACTTGTAGAATTGAATTAAGTGATACTAGGATTTTCAGGATTAAAATTTTAGTCCCTCTGTATTTGGGATTCACAATTGGTTGGTGTGAATTACAGAGGGATTATGTTTCATTTGAAGAACATGTTCTTGAGGACCTCAAGCAATTTAAGGTCTTAATCAGATGTTTCCATAAGGCTAAAAAGAATGGCCAGAGTTTTTGTTACATGCTTTAAGGGATATTGCTTCAATATCCCAGACAGCTCACCACTCATTCAGTCTGCCAGCTTTGAAGTTATGAAATTCTTAACAAATGTAACAAAAACTTGAGTATTGAATTACCTTTAAGTTTGCACATAGTGTGAGACTTTACTGCTTACATGATGTTATTTCAAATTTGCATGCAAAATGTGACTTTATGTAACTCGAAGAATTCTCTTAGGCAACATTTTGATGTGGTCAAGATAGTTACTTACAAAAAGTTATCAGACAACATCTACTAAACTGGCATGCAATTAATTTTCTTCAGCAGGACATAGCTCCTCAGCTGCTATGATAAATTTAACATCAGATTTTTCTGGCTCAGTTTCTAATAAATAAAAGTCCTGAGCAGCAAACAGCTGCCTGTTTTCAAGGACAATATTTTACATTATATGTCAGCCTAAAGCATTAGTTACTAAAAATTAAATTGGCAGGAAGAGCTACTCATATCCATCTTAGGGATATTGATTTGTTGTTCTTGATTTTTCTGTAATGCTGATAGAGAAGTTAGGGTTAAAGTATTAGGGATTCTTTCCACTTACACTGTTTAATTAAACATGACTTCTTCTGAACCCACATTGATATAATTTGTGAATATTCCTTCTACCTCAACAGGTACAATATCGTGGCAATACATACTGATTATTTCAATGAACTTGTTGAGTTGGAAATCTGCATTTATGTTCTTTTCTAACTGCTGAGAATGTGTAAGCATCTTTTCTGCATTAGGAGATGTAGACCTGAATTTGAATTCCTACATACTTCCTGAGGGATATACAAGTGACCTAAAATCTCTGATGTATTTAGGTTTCAAATTTAAGGTATAAAATAGGGAACATACCTAGCTTGCAAAATCATTGTAAGAATGAGTGATAACATATATAAGATGCCTAGTCCTCTATCTAGCAGGTAGCAGGTGAAAAATAATTAATAGTCACATGAAGATCTTTTATATAAAGGCTTTTCTATAAAGATCAGTGAACAAAAACCACTTGCTATAGTTAACATTTATTTATTCAACACTTTTTAATTGAGAAGTAATGATGTTCCATATACTTAGGTACTGGGAATAAAGTAGTAAAAATACATAAAATCTATGCCCTCAAGGAATTTACTACCCAGTTGAGACAGGCATGCAATAAACATACAACTAAAGTACACTATACATTAATAGTGACAGGCACTATTGATAGGGCTACAAAAAGTTCTGCTACACCTGGGAAGTCCTGGTTTATGCCAATCATCTTGGTATCATGATTATAGTGCCCCCTTTTTATTTTCAGTGGTGTTCCAGGTTGGACAATAAATTTAATGGTTAACTATAGTAGTTTTCTAGGGCTGCTGTAACAAAAGATGGGTAGCTTACACAACAGAAATGTATTTTCTCATAGTTCTGGAAGCTAGAAGTCAAGATCAAGGTGTCAACAGTTTGGTTTCTCCCAAGTCCTCTTTCCTTGGCTTGCAGATGACTGCCTTCTCTGTGTCCTCACATGGTCTTTGCTCTGTGCTCAATGCATCCCTGGTGTCTCTTCATCTTCTAAGGACACTGGTCAGATTGGATTAAGGCCCACCTCAATGGTCTCATTTTAAGTTGATTATCTCTTTCAAGGCTCTGTCTCCAATACAGTCACATTCTGAGATAATGGGGGTTATGTCATTGACATATGACTTTGGGGAAGACAAAGTCAACCAGTGTAATAAACCAACATATGGGGGGAAATAAAGCAGAAAAGAGGAATAGGGAGTGGTTAGGTGACAGTTCAGGTTTAAGTGGGATGGCCAAGAAGGTGTCATCAAAATGTCCATGTTGGAGTAAAGACCTGAAAGAGGTGAGGAAATGACCTGGGAGATATTTGAGATAAGACGTTTCAAGAGCAGAGACCAGTCCATAGCAAGTTCAGAATAAGAAGAGTAAAAAAGGAGACAAGATAGACGATGAGTTTCAGTGGCAGCACTGTGTACACTTTGCAGGCCATTGTAGGGAATTTGGCTATTAGTCTCAAGGATATGGAAAGTCATCTAAAATTCAATAAATATCTGATTAGTTAATTATCTAGAAACAAGGAAGGGAAGACTCTTGCTTCTAGTTTAGTTCTTTGTGAATGCTTATCCCCAACAGAGATTTACCTAACCCTAACTGCAGAATATAGAACATGTCAAATCCAAAGGGAAAAATTTACTCACCTGTAAGGTGTTATAAATTAATTTACCTAGGATAAATATGTTTAGTGGGAATTTGCAAAAAACTGCTAGTATCATCAAGAAGGTATCATAAGTACAGCACCATGCCTTTGATTTTGAAGGACTCCATATATAAAAGAAGTGTTCTATTCTAAGTAGAGGATGAATACGTGCATGATATAATTTGATTTTTTCCTGGCATCCGAGCAAATTTGTTAATTGATGTCTGTGTTAGTTTCTTATGGCTTCTGTAACAAAGTACTACAAACAATGAAAATGTATTCTCTCAATGAAAATGTATTTTCTCTCAATGAAAATAAATTCTTTTAGTTTAGGAGACCACTGTGAGACCACTATGAGTCTTAAATTAAGTGTGTCAACCATGTGTCAATATGGTTGGCTCCTTCTGGAGTTTCTGAGGGATATTCTATTTCCTGCTTGTCTTTTAGTTTCTGGTGGTTGATGGCAGTCATTAGCATTTCTTAGCTCATAGCTGCATCAATCCAATCTCTGCCTCCATCATCATACGGCCTTCTTTCCTGTGTGTGTGTGTGTCTATGTGTCCGTGTGTCCGTTTCCTTTATCTTATAAGGACACAAGTCATTTGATTTCGGGCCCCTCCTAAATTCAGCATGACCTCATCTTAACTAATTAAAACTGCAAAGACTCTATTTCCAAAAAGGGTCCCGTTCGGAGATTCAGCATGAACGTGAATTTTTGAGAGATCACCATTCAACCCAATACAGTGTCCCTATCAAAACTGTAAAACTATAGTTCTTCGGAACACCTATATGCATGGTATTTATGAAGAACAGGACAATGGTTCTAAATTGGGTTTCCTGGGGCTCCTAGGTGGTTCAGTCAGTTGAGCACTTAACTCTTGGTTTCAGCTCAGGTCATAACATGGGTTTGTGAGATCAAGCCTCACTATGAGCTTGACCCCTCACTATGAGGGGTCTACTTGAGCTTCTCTTCCTCTGCCCTTCCCCACACTTGCAAGCACTGTTTATCTCTCTCTCCCCCCCTCGCTTGATCTCTCTTAAATAAATAAAATATTACACAAAATAAATAAATTGGGTTTCCCATTTGAGTTAGCTGATTTACTTGGTCTGGAATGATCAGGCATAGCAAATTTTTAAGCCATTCTGGTGATTCTAGTATCCAGGGCCAATTAATTGGTACTCACAAAATTGTAAACACTTTAGCTTCATTGCATGTCTTATCTGATTATCATCCCAAGTACCTATCATGGGGTCTGCCTTATAATATAGTCAATAAGTACCTATTGGTTAGATTAATGAACAAATAGTTTTATAGGATAAATGCAGTTTTGAAAGAAGATTACATAAAGTGACCCAAAAGAATAGGAAAGTAATGTTTCACATTGGAAGTTATAATGGGTTTCATTGTATTTCTTCTAGCATTTGAAAGATTTTGCAGAAACAAATGCTTCATTCATCTCCTATCTTCCTTGCAATTAGTAAGTGTCACATATTATTAGCACCATTTTTCAGATGAAGAAATTGGATTTCCTAGTTCAGTTTTCTCTTCAACTGCATTATTACTTTTGAATACCGCCAGGAAATTGATAGATGTCCTACAGAAAAAAAATAGAATTAGAAGCAGCATTTCTAGTAAAGGAACATAGGTCACCAAGTTTTTGGTACTATATTTGAGATAGGATTATTTAAGAAGCCCAACTTAGGGGTTGGGGGAGGAAATAAAGAACCCTCCACAAAGTGAAACAAACAATGCTATAGCCAAAGGTTATGCAGTCAGACCCAGTAAGTGAAATAGTCCGGTGATTCATTAGAGCTATCATAAGTGTAGTAGAGAAGTCAGAATGTGAAACCTAGATTGTGACAGATGGACGTGTGCTCACATCCTGATCCTGCCATTTCAAAGCTGCATAGCCTTAATTCCCTTGCCTATAATTTGGCTATCATATTATTATCTGCTACATGGAGTTCATGGGAAGGTTAAATGATATAATGCTTGTAAAGTGCTTGGCCCATAGAAAGTTCTTATTGTTAAGTTAGAATATTGCATTTTAGGCATGATTTATGTCCTTCTTTCCTAAGGGCAAGATCATGTTCAAGTGAAATGTAGAAAACTTTCCTGTTTTACTGTTTATCCTGATATTATTCCCCCCATGATACAGGTGAGATCAAAGAGGCTCAGTGAGGTTAGGTTTCTTATCTAAAGTCTCACAAATGAAAAATGGCAAAGCTTAGACTCAGACTAGTTCTTTCTGATTTCAAAGTGGCAAGACCTTCTGCTACAAATGTTATAATTAATACATCCCAAATTACTTACATTTTTTATGTTGGTAAGCATACTTAACCTGAGATCTACCCCTTAACAAGTTTGTAAATGCGCAATGCAGTGTTATCAACTAGAGACACTGTGTCGTACAGCACATCTCCACAAGTCGTTTATCTGGTACTACTGAAACTTTATACCCAGAGAATAGCATTTCCCCATTTCCACCTTCCCCATTGGCCCCTCAGGCACTGTTCTCCTTTCTGCTTCTATGAATTTGACTATTGTAGACACCTCATGTAAATAGAATCATGTATTCTTCTCTGGCTTATTTCACTTAGCCTGATGTCCTCAAGTTTCATATATGATGGGATTTTCTTCTGTTTGAAAGCTGAAAAATAAACATTAATACGATAATAATATTGCATTATATACTACTTCCATTCTACATTTCTGTTTTATTTTTCCTATAATTATAACTACTTTTTAAAAAGATTTTATTTATTTATATTAGACAAAGAAATCATGAGCAAGGATGAGGGGCAGAGCGAGAGGGAGAAGCAGATTCCCCACTGAGCAGGGATCCTAACATGGATCTGCCAGCACTCCAGGATCATGACCTGAGCCAAAGACAGAGACTTGACTGAGTGACACAGGCACCCCTACTTACAGCTATTTTTTTTTAAAGATTTTTTATTTATTTTATTTGAGAGAGAGATCACAAGTAGGCAGAGAGGCAGGCAGAGAGAGAGGGGGAAGCAGGCTCCCTGCTGAGCAGAGAGTCCGATGTGGGGCTCGATCCCAGGACCCTGAGATCATGACCCGAGCCGAAGGCAGAGGCTTTAACCCACTGAGCCACCCAGGCGCCCCTACTTACAGCTATTTTAAAAATGAAATTGTCCATTTACATTATTTACCTTGTATCAAAGTGGCCATTTTGTCGGTGACTGAACATTAGTCTATGGGAACAGACCACATTTGTTGCTGATATAATTTGTCATCTTAAATTGGAACACTTTGGACATAAAAAGCGGATACTAACAGGTGGGATATTAGGACCCTTGTTGTAAATTGGCACTGTCAGGGGCAAACCCCTACTTATAGAGAACTACAGATAATTTCCCAACTCCCACACAGAGGAACTCACCATATAAGCAGTTTGGGTCATTCGTGCAGAGGAACGAAGGAAAATCGGGTTTCAATGATGAATTTTAAAGGAGCCCAAAGAAAATTGACATCTTTTCCATGTTGTTGTTTTCTGCTAGTATTCTCTTACTTCTTCTGCCAAGAGAAGGGGGCAATAATGTGGACAACCACAAGCACTTAGTACTGGTTTAGAAAGCATTGTAGCAGGCGCCTGGGTAGCTCAGTTGGTTGAGCAACTGCCTTCGGCTCAGGTCATGATCCTGGAGACCCAGGATCGAGTCCCACATCGGGCTCCCAACTTCAAGAGGAGTCTGCTTCTCACTCTGACCTTCTCCCTTCTCGTGCTCTCTCTCTCTCTCTAATAAATAAATAAATAAAATCTTTAAAAAAAAAAAAAGAAAGCATTGTAGCTCTTGACCATCCAGTTGTTTACTAATATTTGCCCAGTGATAATGTACAATAATTATCCTGTACTCAGGTGACTAGAGCTCTCTCTACATTTTTCATGAGCATTTCAGTCAACACAAAGGTAAGAAAATTCAGTGGAACCCTGCCTTGATTGAGAAAGACAGAGTAAGAGGCAGGAAAAGACAGAGAGCAGAGGAAGATAAAGCGGAGATACAAATAGAGATATAGAAGGACAAAGAGAGAAAACCTGGAGTGAGAGAAGCACAAAGATGGAGAGCAAAAAGGAGACAGGGAGGAAAGGAAGTGACAAAGGCTAATGCAGAGAGGAGGAGAGCGAGTTAGAGAAAACAGGGGCAGAGAGAGACACAGGAGAGAGCCTGAACGGCTGACAGACAGACTGGCACTCATTTTATGAGAAACAGGTGTCTTCACGTAGTATCTCTAAGTAGAGTCAAATTCACTCTATTTGCATTTAGATTCTGTAGATTATTTCCAGCAAATCTAAGTACCTTCTGGCTCCCTTCTTTTGGATTAACTGATAGATAAAATGTAACTATTTTACAACCGGGGAAAACAAAACCAATCAATTAGGAAGGTCAGTGCTCTGCCTCCAAAATTCATAAAGTTTCTAAATTAAATGTAGATATTTCCCCCTCATTTTCAGTCCTTAATCTTGCTGCTGTGCTTCTTAAAGGTGAACAATTTCGTCCAGAGCAGACCGCAGGACCAGTAACAATGGGCATAGGTGATAGCAGTTTTCAGTAAGAATTATCACCAGAGTGTGAACCCCAAATTATCTGGGGCTTTCTTTTTTAGGAATAAATTTGCAAACATAAAATGAACTGTATGTGTGTATTTACAAGGCATAAGCTTATCTGAAAAATAAACATGCTGACAGATAAGTTCACATTTGCAACTCGTCGAGAATATATTTCCTAGCCTCAACATCAAGTCACTGCCCATAAACCAGCACACCAGTGATTCAAGGGAGGGACACACAGACGGGATCATAGTGCCACTGAAACTCTTGGCGATTTGGTCATAGTTATTGATTCCTGCCATGTCTATGGAAACATCATTAGCTCTTTTCCTCCACCTGACATCCACAGGCTGAACATCTAGGAAGAAAAACATTGTCCATAATTCAAAAGCACAAGATAGAAGCTGAACAGGGCTGTGAATTATGGAGTAGGAGCCTTTATTCCCATGCAAAGCCACAGAAAGTATTCGTTTTCGCTATCAGCTCTACTACAAAATGGAGGAAGATAAGCGTGCTTCTCACTGCGGCAAAATTGCCACGTTTATCACCGTCGTCATTGGTTGTTGAATGCATGATTCAGGCCCATCACTCACTGTTGACACCTGACATTTCCATGTAGTGCCATTTCTTGTGGAACAGGAAAAGCAGTCAGTGCAAAATGACCACTGACATATATGACTGCTGAAACCTAGGGGGGGGTGGGGGTCACAAATATGGGCCAACCACACTGGGCTGATTGATTTTCAGTAATGTCAGGCTTTGTAAGATGAAACCTTTCCCATTGGTAAAAATGAAGGCATTTTGAGTCAATTGTATCACAGTGTGAAGTGGTCTATTTATTTGCACACTTACCTTTTATTCTTGTATTACTTCATTTCAGGAGTTTTGAAATGCTGGAACTCTGATTAACTTCTCAATGCAAGGATAAGGGAGTTGAATTAGTTTTTATTTCTAAGGCTATAAATTTATGAATGATCATTGGACTCAGACAGCCAATTAATTTAAGGTATTAATCCATCCACTGTAGGTGTCCATAAATATTAATTGAATAATTTAATAAATGAGGAAGAGTAATCATTCAACAAACCTATATTACTGTCTAATATATATAATATACTGCACTAGTTGCTAATAATGCTAATAATCAAAACAGAATAAGACACTTTCTTATTCATTAGACATGTTTGCTCAAATATAACTTCACTGAATCCTTCCCCGGCAACCACATTGAAAAATACCAGACTCTCCCACTCCACCTCCCAACCTACTCACCAACAGAAGTGTCTATGCCTCATCTCTGCGTTCTGTCTGACATATATTTGCTATTATTTTTGTTTATTTTTCCCTGACTATAATGTCTGATGAAAAAGAGAAAGAATTGTTGTCTGTTTTATTCCCTACATTATTCCCAGCACCTGGACCAGTGTCTAGCACATTTTAGCTACTCAATACATGATTTTTGAATAAATGAATTAATGGATGCACAGAATCCTTCAGTGAATCTGAGATTTAGTGAAGGAAATTGGCAGATTAATCATGCAGTGCAATAGATGTTAAAATTGATGTAGCTGGTTAGACTCTGGAGAACAGGGACTTTTTCTTATATGACCACTCTATATCCACAGTACTAAAATAAACATTATTTAAATGTTTGTAAGAACTATGATAAATGCTTGTTTTAAATAAATGAATAAATATTTATGAGATGTAAGGTTTTTAATCTATCAAAGAGTGTTTATGAGGGTAAAATGTCCTGCATACGAAGGCATTCTGCTGGTTGACAAACTTTCAACATTAATTTTCTTTTAGTATTATTGGTTCGGAAATGTAGTCAGACTCATCCTTAGCAGAGAGCCTTCATACCCAGATGTCCATTTAGAGCATGGGGAGGAGACTCCTTCACCCACTGAGGAAATATGCACATTTTAAATGCATCTGCTAATTATAGGCATGCAGCTAATCTGTATATGTTGAGACCATCATATAACATATATGGTCTGATTTCATGTTTTCAGCAGATATTGATTGAACACTTTTTATATAGCAGGCATTACGCAAGGTAATGGGGATACCGTAGTAGATAAGAAAGATTTGGTTTCTGATTTGATGATATGGTTGAATATAGTCTGCTGTCTTTATTATGCTCTCTTTGCTTTTCTATTCCTCTGTCCCTGACTTCTTCGGATTTAATTGAATATTTTTGGTATTCCATTTTATTTCCTCAGTTGGCTTTTCAACTGCACCTCCTCTTACTATTACTTACCTATTTCCCTAGCATCTAGAGGTTGTAATATGTCTCCTGCCTTTATTCAGACTACTTAGCATTAATATTGTACCACTTAGTGTAAAATGTACTATCAGTAAATTTCCATTTTCCCTGCCTCCCTTATGCTACTGTCAAATTTTATATCTATAAAAGTAATGAATGCCACAATACCTTTTTTTGTTGTTGTTTTAAACAAAGGAAATAAGATAAAATTTTGTATTTTCAATTTCCAGGGCTCTTTATTTCTATCTGTAGATCTTTATATCACGTCATTTCCTTTAAGTCTAAAGAAATTCTTTCAGTATTTCTGGTAATGTGGCTCTAGTTGCTATGATTTTTCTCAGCTTTAGTTTGCCTGAAAATATCTTTATTTCACTTTCCTTCTCAAAAAACTATTTTCTCTGAATACAGAACTCTGGGTTAAAAGTCTGTATATTCCCCCAGAACTTACTCCATTGTTTCCTGGCCTCTACTGTTTCTGTGAGAAACCATTCTCATATCATTCTATCTCTATTTGTAATATGTCTTTTTATTCTAGATTTGGATTTTTTAAGCTTTTTTTTTCCATTTTTTTTCAGCAATTGGACTATGATGTGCCTATACATGATTCTTCTTGTGTTTATCTTGTGTTTCAATAAGTTTCCTAGATCTGTACATTAATGATTATAACTAAATTTGAAATATTTGGGCCATTTTTTGCAAACTCTTCTTTCCTGATTCATCTATTTTTTTAATTACATTCGTGTTAGACAACTTGATATCTTCTTACAAATTACTAAAAATCTATTTACTTTTTTTAAATCTATTTACTTTTTAATCCCTTTTTCTCTCTGTTATTCAGATCGAATGATTTGTCTCTTTTCATCTCTATTTAATCTCATAACTCTTTCTTCAGTAGTTCTCCATCTGCTGTTAAGTCCATCTAAGGAAATGTTTATATTTTTCATATTTTATTTCTCATTTTTAGAATTTTTATTTGGTTCCTTTTAATAGTTTTAATTTCATTGCCCAAATTTTTCAACCATTTACTTGCTAGGACCATCTTTTTCTCTATGCCCTTCTCTACTTATTTTGATATCTGTCATCCTGAGATCTGTTTCTATTGATCATTTTTCTTAAGAACTTGATTATGGGTCACATTTTTCTGCTCCTTTACATGTCTGCTCGTTTTCAATAGTGTGATGGACATTGTTACATTGCATTATAAGGAGTTCGAATTTTGTTACCGTCTTTTCAAGGGTGTTGAATATTGTTTTGGAAGGCATTCCATAGTTACTGGCACTTCCTCTGGTCTTAACAACTTTCGTTCTATTATTTGTTAGAATAGGTCAATTTTGGTTTTATATGAATTTATAGCGTGTGGTCCTTACTCTAGGAAATGATCCTTACTCCAAAAACATAGTCTGTCTGAGCTCTCCAGTGAATGCCAGTGGTGCTTCCTGCAGCAATGTGTTTTCTTTTTTCTTCCTTCCTTTTTTTTTTTTTTTCTTTTGGGTCAGAACTTTAACATCTTCCGGCATGACATGACTTCTGGTATTTCCATTCAATTCTCAGCAACTTGGCAGCTTGTGCCTCCTAAGTATTATGGAGTCTGATCTTGAGCATATGTCATTCAGCCCTTGATCAATGACTGTATTAGTCAGAGTTCTCCAGAGAGACAGAACCAATTTGAGATAGACATGTAGATAAATATAGATACAATGAAAGATTGACTCACACAATTATTGAGGCTGAGAAGTCCCACAGTCTGCCAGGAAAGTTGGTGTTATAGTACTAGTCCAAACCCAAAGGCCTGGGAATCAAGAATGCCAATGTCTGGGGGCAGGAGAAGAGGGATGTCCCAATTCAGGCAGAGAATAAATTCACTCTTTCTGATCTTTGTTCTATTCAAGCCCTCAACTTACTACATGATGCCTGATTTTCTTCACTCAGTCTACCCATTCAAATGCTCATTTCTTCCAGAAACACCCTCACAGACACACTCAAATGATATCTTACCAGCTATCAGAGCATCTCTTAGCCCAGCACATTTAATCCTCACACAAATCCTCCCCTCTGACACACATACCAATTCTCTCCTTTCTAGCACCCTCTCCTGCAAATTCCAGTCACTTTGGCAGTCCAGAATTCTGAGGTCTATAAGCATGATCTGCACCCCTCTGGACTATGGAAAGAACATGCCGATAGACAGAGAACCAGGACATTTGTGGAACTTACCTCTTAGATTTCTTTTCTCTTAAGTACTACAGTTCTACATTTCTTGTTGCTCAGTACTTGAAAACAGTTGTGTCATATGGTTTGACCAGTATTATGGTTGCTTATAGTGGGATAACACATTCAGCAACAGTTACTCTCTAAAAGCTGAATGTAGACATCTTTAATCTTATATTGCAGTAGGAAAGACATATGTCAAATATATAATTATGTCATCAATTGTTTTAATTATATTCATGATAATGCCATGAAGGAGAAATATAGGAAACACTATGAGCATATAGTAAAGCTATTCATAATCTAGTTTCATCTATCATGTAGGGTTTTCCTCAGAAAGTGATACTGAGCTGAAATCTAAGGCAGACAGGAGTTAACTAAGCCACAAGGAGGAAGGAAAGAAAGGAAAAAATAAAGAAAGAAAGAGAGAAAGAAAGAGAGAGAAAGAGGGAAAGAAAGGGAAGAAAGGGAAAGAAAGAAAGAAAGAAAGAAAGAAAGAAAGAAAGAAAGAAAAGCTCAATTAAAGGTAATAGCATCGGGGAAGGACTTGAGGTAGGAGGGAATATCAGATGCTCAAAAAACTGAAAAAAAAAATAGTATCTAACATCTATTGAATGTATATTATGAAATTATGAATAATCACTGTGCTAAATAAATGCTTTATTATTTCATTAGATTCTAACAAATTTATGAGGTAGATACTATTACTAATCCATTCTGTTGCTGAGGATATTGAGATTTAGAGAGATTCAATAAACTTACCCAATGTCATAATATACTGGGACTGGAATTCCAGGCTGTTACGCTACAGTGCTTCACCACTCAACCACTACACTTTAAGGGAAAAAGAGCAGAGTTATCTGGTAGCAGAGAGAGAGGTGCAGAGACAGAGGAAATTATGTGATGTCTACAACCTGACTATAGAAAGCTAAAGTTCTCATTGAGGACAAAACACTATAAAAACAAGGTGGATTAAGGATTGCACTTGTCATGATGAACACTGAGTGATGTATGGAAGTATTGAATCACTATATTGTACTCCTGAAACTAATATAACACTGAATGGTGACTATACTAGAATTAAAATAAAATAAAACATTTGTTTTTCTACATCATTTGGGGGACTTTGTTTATATCATTTTTAACATTTATGATAAATCATATTCTTGTTTATTTTAAGGAAAAGACCTTAAAGAATTTGAATAATGTCTATAGTCAAATAAAAGTTGATTTGTTAATCTACCAGGAAATAAAAACTACCTAGAAATCATATAAAATTTCTATTTAAATGTTTTTCTAAAAAGGACCTTTAAGTTGTGTTTTTACAACCAATGTCCTTTAGTATAAGTCCTTTTGTTTTACAAAGGAAAGACAGAAACCCAAAAAAGTTTAATAACCTGTCCAAGGTTGTCACTGAAAATGGACAAACATTGGGATTTCTGACTCCTGATTAAAAACAACAAACTGTCTACCTTATAGTCCAGTTCAAAAGATGTTCCAAGGAAGAACATCGTTAATTACCAAATTGGGGTGGAGTCAGGGAGTGACCATTAATAGTCCTGAGTGCTTGGGAAGCAGGCAGCTCCCTCCCCTACACCCAGACCTGAGAGCCCAGCAGCTGCTATAGATAGAGTGAGCTTGGCAGGTATCAGAATTTAGGGAGAAAGGAGGAAATCAAGCAACTGGCATATATTTCTTGAGTGTTTGCCATGTGCCAATTTCAGGGGTGACTATGGAGCTTGGCTGGACATCAAGAAATCAAACATGAAGTAGAAGAGCTGGGTGCAAGGTAAAACTAAAGTTTTTCTCCTGCTGCAGCTGGCTGCTAGAACCTTTCCTTTCTAATTCTTTATCAGAATAGGGTCTCACCCTATAGTAGGTGAGTAGTGATACCCATAACAGTAGTGTGTGCAGTAGGAACAACAGAAAAGATAGAGCAGGGAATGGAGGAGGCCCTTTCCTTCAGGAAGCGTGGAGATACAACAGCAAAAATTTACCAGAAGCAAGGGTGCTTGTATTGAGTTTTAAAAGCTGCGTGGACATATTGAAGTTGATTGTTGGTGAAGGGCCACCCAATTGTGCATACAATGGCAGGGGTTAGAAATGTCACAAAGAAAGAGAAGCAGAATGTATTGCTTGGGAAGCTAAAATAAAGCAAAATCCTAATGTCCTGGAGGAAGTTTACAAAGGAAACAGTGCTTAGATGGATGTGTCTCTCTACATATGTACAAGGAAGAAGCCAACTAAAGAGTTCATTTTATGCAAATCTGATTTATTTTATAAGTTAAAAAACTCACTTAGATACTAATCAAGGAAATGAAAGCGGGGCTTGTTTTGGTATTGAAAGTAAATTTATTCACCCATTTGTCAGACATTTATTGATTTCCTCTTATGTGCCAGACCATCAATTAGCACTTGGGATATCAAGTAAACAAGACATTTCACACCATATAAGTGTCAAGGGCAGAGGAGAGACTTGTTTTGTGAGTTCCAACAAAGGTAAGAAGAATAGCCTGGCCACTGGTTGATGGTCCAGAGCAAGAGGGTGGTGGAAATGCTGTCAGAGGGTGAGGCACGGCTGACTCATTCAGGGATTGCGGTCTGTGGTAGGAAGTGTGATTTTTCTCCAAAGAATAGCATGAAGGCTGTAGAGGGCTTTTGATTTGATTTATGTATCTACTACTTCACTGTCATCCCCCCCACAAAAGATCTATCAGGTTTCTACCCAGTGCACCCAGATGATGCGTTCGAACAGCCCCAAAGGGAAATAGATTAGTACCCTTGTGGTCAGAACTCTTTATAATTCCAACGTAGGAATTATGAAGTAGAAAAACAGCACATGATGCATCACCAGGTCCATATTATAAAGATGGAAGATGGTCTAACCTAGATTTAAATTGATTTTCTTGTTATTGCTTTATATTCAACAACCTCTGAGCTAATTTGAAGGGGGGACTCTCTCTCTCTCTCTCTCTCTCTCTCTCTCTCTCTCTCCATATATATATATATATATATATATATATATATATATATCTCAACATGCAAATTCGGGCTCTGGGCACTGAGTGGACAAGTTAGTGACGAGTTGGACAGTTGTGACTCTTGACACCAACAGTGGTTCCAAGCATTTACTAACTTGCCCACCCAAGTGCTATTGACTTTCCTTGACTCCTCCCCAACCATCTGAAGTCACACATACAACTGCATCCACTCCCGGGGTTAACATTTTGTGAACACTCCTTGCTTGTTTTGGAATTACTCTGCTTGAATAATTCTGTCCATTAATGTGCACATCATGTGACAAATGCAAAGGACTATTGCATCTCTGGCATCTCCACTTATGTTAATGAGGCTGAATATCAAGGACATCTAATCTGTTGTCTCACTTTCAGGGAAGGCAAAGGTACTAACAGGTGATTGCGGTGTGAATGATTTATTCAGGGCATCTATCGCCTTTGTCATCAAAGATGGGGAGCAATGAGAACAGAAAATGGTCACGTGGGCCCCCACTTTGGTTTGAATATAGACATTTCAATCCAATTAACCCTTTCAGTGATCTTCCCAACCTCAGGCCAAAAAAAGCCACCAAATTTTACTTTAACTGCTCGAAAGACAGACTCGCGAGATTCTATTTCCACTTGCTAACACAACATACGCTTTAATGCAACATATGGAAAAGTTTTGAAAAGAAGACTTAAACAATGAGAAAAACAGAGCGGCGGGGAGAGTCTTTCTTTCTTTCTTTTTTTTTTTTTTCCTTCTGGGCTCCCAAGCCACTGTGATTGCCTGCTAAGCAGATGACTGCATCCGTCCCCTGCCTGCCCAGCTTCCTGCGATAAGCCGTGCGGCATGCCCGTTTCTCTCCGCCGACAGCATTAACAGAACCCATCGCATATGTTCTAGGTTTCCTCTACGCTCAGAACAGCACCAAACGCAGCATTAAAGAGCGACTCATGAAGCTCTTGCCCTGCTCAGCTGCCAAAACGTCGTCTCCTGCTGTTCAAAGCAAGTTTGTTTCTGTTTTTTTTTTCCTCCCTCCACCCCACCTGTTTGTTTTGTTCCTTTAGGTCTGCATGCACTCCAGTTCTCTGCTTCTAAAGGGGAAAAGAAAAATCAATTTATTACATTATGCAAAACCAAGTCTATTGATGTACTCTCCTGTACCCAGAGGCCCAGGGGAACTTTTGTGTGATCGTGAGGCCCTCCCCATCTGGCAGGCTGATGACACAGTGTTAGTGACAAGAGCCTGGGTTTCAAAACATTTGGAAATTTCTGTTTGATCTGAGAGGTAGCCTTGGGATTCCCATGGCTTACATACGCTGTTACACACTTCACCCTGCATCACCTCGTAGATTTCCTCCCTCACATCCATGCATTTGGTGCACACCATTCAGATACTGCTAAACTTCAGAAATATCTCTGTGTTAGAAAACCCAGTACAAATGGAAACCACTTATACAAATGTGAGGGTTTTCTTTGTTTTTCTTTCCTCACTCTCTCTGTATCAGTCAGGGTTCTCTAGGAAAACAGAACCAAAATATACATGCATACACACATATACATGCACAGACACATACGTATATGTATATATGCACATATATGCACATACACACAAACATGTGTATAAAGGTATTTATTTTAAGGAATTGGTTCCCATGACCGTGGGGGCTGGTATGTCTGAAATCTTTAGGGCAGGCTGGAAACTCGGGCAGAATTGGAGACTTCAGTCTTGATACAGAATTCCTTCTTCCCCAGGAAATCTCAGTATTTGCCTGGCTGTTCAGCATGGGATGAGGTCCACACACATTATCTAGGGTCATCTCCTTTTCTTAGAGACACTAGTGGTAGATGTTAACCCAGTCTGCAGACTGCCTTGACAGCAACATTGAGATTAGTGTTGGTTGAAATAACTGGGTGCCTCGCTCACCCAAGTTGACACAGAACACTCACCTTCACTCTCTCTACCTTCTCTTTCCGTCCAATTTTGTGACAATCTTGAGGAGTAGAAGATAGAGGGTATCTAAAGGCCAATGCTTTATTTATTTTATAATGATGCTGTATACAATTTTAACGAACATTTACAATTATCTTATGTTTATACTCTTTTTTTTAAGACTATTTGAGAGAGAGAGAGAGATTGAGCACAGAGGGTGAGGGAGAAGCAGACTCCCCACGCAGCAGGGAGCCTTACACAGGACTCCATCCCAGGACCCTGGGGTCATGACCTGAGCTAAAGGCAGGGGCTTAACTGACTGAGCCACCCAAGTGCCCCCGTATACATTCTTTCATATACATTTTTTTTCAAACATCAAACAACTGTTAGAATCATACAGAGAAGGTGGTGTTCTTTGGCAGTGATGAAACAGAATATAAAGAACCTGGCTCACACATTCCACATGTGGGGCTCTAACCCGTATCTTCACCAACTTTCTTTACATTCCGCCTCACCATCTTATAGGAACTGATGGGCTCAGCGATATAAAAAATGCGAATGCCCTGAAATTTCACTGGTCTCCACAACATAAATGGAGAAAATATAGAAAGTACCTCAAACAACCTGATACATTCAGCCAAAGTCCTAGGATAAAACAGTAACTTCAGTGCATTGGTTAGACATAATATATCATAATAATAAGATTTAATTAATTCACTTATTCAATCACCATAAATGTATTATATGTCAGTTCCTATTCCTATTCAGGGAGATACAGCAGTAAATAAATCAGCTTTAAAAAGGTTCTATCCCACTAGAACATTCTGCGGGGAGAGGGGGCAGCAGGACAAAATTACTTTTATTAGTGACAGTCAGATGGACAAAAATTTGAATCACTCACACTATCTCACAAACAAAAACATAATGTGTCATCAGCAACCTAAAAGGCCATAACCCCAGAATAATGACCTGGCCCCGATCATCCACAATATTGAGATCATCCACAATATTGAAGCTGCAGACATTTTTATTGCCACCATTTGTCAGCAGATGTTTGTTATTAGAGCCATTGCTTCCTCCTTTCAAGATGGAGTCAAAATTGCCAGTTCACCAGATAGACATTCACTGAAAACATAGTCATTTATACACAGTAGACAGGTAAAATATAACTTTAAAATGTATTCCTATATTCGCTTGGGAAGAACAAAATTGTCCTATTAGCACTCTTCCTGCACCGGTGCCTGGTAATGTCAGGCCCCAAATAAATGGTCATGGAGGATACAGTCAAATTTTCAACTAATTGTGAGGGAAAAGCCAGGATCTTTCTTGAAGGGAAAAAATAATAATAAAAGATACTGAAAAATGAGCAGAATAATCCTGAAAACTGACATTTTTATAAAAATAGGATTTCATAAAATTGGCTGATATAGAACTGATGTTAGACTTGGACTATAAGCCCAAAATGTCTGCACAGAGGACCGTGTGGTGAGGTTTGGCTTGACGGGGCTAGTTCTAGGCTTGAATGAGCAGCACAGTGGCTGAGGGAATATTCTCCACCATATCCCACGCACCTTCGAAGCTAAGAGGTCAAAAGGTAGTTAGCGAAGGGCCAATACTCATTCTAAATTCCATTCTCTTTTCCATGAAGGTAGATAAGAAAGGGCTCTTTGTTCCTCAGGGCAGGAATGTGAGATTTATCTATATCACACAAATAACAAAAGAAAAAGTATTTCCTACGGTAAGGCCAAAACTCCTGCTGAGTTATGGAGTGCTTGGATTTCTAGTCAGAGCACTTGAGAGTTTGAAGGGAACCAAGGAAGACTCATAGCCTCACCTCACATCTGGTTCCCAGACAGACTCCTCCGTCATCACCAGGGAGCTGCTGTGCTTCATCAGGGAGACACCCATTTGGTGGTTTCCAGCTTTACAGAGCATTCTTCCTCATGCTGGGCCCAAATCAGCCTCCTTTTTAACTTCCAAGCGTATTGGTCCTAGTGCAACGCTTAGTGTAATTTGCAGCACCTGCTCCTTCCTCCACAGGACCACTTTCCTCCTCCTCTCTCTCCTTCTCCTTCAGAGCTGGAAGGGCAACTGGTTTGTTCACCAAAGTCACTCCTTTTCATGACAGTAAATTTAGAAAGCATAAAAAAAAAGTTAAGAAATCACACACACACACACACACACACACAAACACACACACACACCATACAACAATCTCCTAAGCCTAGTATACTTCTCTATCTTGAAGTAACTACAAATAAGTGGCATCTTTTTCCATCAATGTGTCTGCATTAATGATCACACCTATACCAAGTTTTTATCCTTTTCTTATGTTGCATGCATACTAACTTTCTTATTAAAAATGTAAATGCCATTTTTAATGGCAACATGTTATTACATTGTAAAGTGACAGTATACTGTATTTGACCACATTTCCTGGCTTCTGAATATTTAGATTTTTCCCCTTTTCCTTTGTTATCCCATAATATAAATAGCAGTAGGATAAACATCCTTGTGTATACATCTGTGTAAGCCTTTTAGATTATTTCTCTTCCAGATTTGGAATCATTGGATAAAAGCATTAAATTATGTGAATGCAAGCTTCCTCAAGTATTTTAGAGAATTGTTTTTTGAGTTGGCCTTTTAAATATTTAAACACATCATGTATATTACTTCTTGAGTTTTTTTATTACATAGATTTAATATACTCAATATTTGGAAATTACACTCATTTTATAGTCATTTGTTAAATGTTGACTTGAAATATTTCTTTTGCTGTTTATGCCTCAAATGAAAGCATTAAAAGAAGTAGCACACGATAGAGTTTCTACATGAAACATTATTATAGTCAGTATTAAATTTTTGAAAATCAAACGTATTACTCATCTTTAACAAAAGGAAAAATAACGAGCCCCAAACTTCTTGTGGTCAAGCACATCTCTTAACAATGAGACTTGAGACTGTCAGGCAAATACCAAATTTTAAGTGCCTTGGAAAGATGTTGGAGAACAACAAACATGGCAAATCTATGCAGTGGCCTCTGGTAAAATGGGGGTAACAGACATGATTCAAATGTCTTCCTCCTGACCCTAAAATACCCCAACAAGAATGAGAAATGGGATAGGGACTGAGGCTGGGGACACCTGGGCTCTGAATGAAGGATTAGCTTTTAAGTTTGGGCCCCTGTGCCTTGGGTCCCCTATTGTCCACTGCTCTTTGAGCACCTGACCCCAGATGCAGATAAGAGCACCAACCAGATATAGGAGCCTGGTCACCTTCACTCAGTCACATTCCCTGACTTTCTCATACCACTCATTGGAAGCTGTCCACTTGCTGAAATTAAAAAACAACAACACAACAACAACAACAACAACAACAACTTCCTTTTACTTTTATGCTTCCCAACCACCATCTTACTGGCCACTAAATTCTGGTCAATTTTCTCTCTGGAATATCTTTTATATTTACTACACTGTCTTGTGCGAGGCCACTTGCTCAGACCCCCGTTATCCCTTCTAAGATGGCAGATGGAGGCAGATGGAGGCAGAGTGGGCTTTAATGTCATCCTTGCATTCATTTGAATTCCTGTTGTGCTTCCTACTAACAAAATACCTGGAGTTATTTAATTAAGTTATCTGGACCCTAAGTCTCCTTATTTGGTCATTTGTTCACATTAGTTTTTTGAGAAACCATGTGTTGTCCACACTATTCTAGGCATTGGCTTTATAGTGAAGGATTAAGACATATTAGTTCACAGTCTTCATTGAGTTTATATGGGAAGAAAGATGATAATTGTGAAAACAAAGACAACCTTGGAAGGCGATGTGTATTATAAAGTATGTCAACCTGTGGCAAAGTAACAGAAACTAAATGCAGGTGGAAAAGCTACTCTATCTGGGTGAGGGAAAGCATCATTCATGAGGTGACTTTTGAGACCCAAAAACAAGAGGAAGTCCATGGTATGAGTGTCTGGAGAGAAAGTTTCAAGGAAGAGGAAACTGCAAGAGCAAAGGCTCTAAGGAGGGAAGAAGCATAGCTTATTCATGGTACAAAAAGAAAGACCATTGGGATCATCAGACAAATGGGTGGTTGTGGGATTAAACAAGATAATTGATACAAAGTACTTGGTACACGAAAAATCATGAGTATGAAAGTAGGACAGGTTATTAACTCAGTCGAGAGTCCCAGTCAGCTTCTGAGGCAGGTATATTATTTCCCATGTATAATGGCTGAGGCACAGAGAAGTTAGACAATGTTGCCTATTAACAGAGCTGGGATTGTGACTCTAGAGCCTTCTGTCTTCATCACTTCATCATGCTGAGCTGTACAGACCACCTCTGATATTGACTGAGGAAGCCCCTTTAGGGTGTATACTTGTAGTTCTGTTTCATACTTTGAACCACAAGTCTTCAGATTAGAAGGAAATGTGGGAAAACTTTAGGTGTGGCACTCTGCCTGCAGGAAGGTAGGCCTTACACCCTCATTTCACAACTGAGATAACTGTGCTTGTGCAGAATCTACAACTGAGAAGTTGGAATAAACCACACCCCAAATTCTCTTAGTCCAATGATACAAATGCACTTAAGGAATGACTGCAAGATATAGGACTGTCATACCAATAGAACAACTCCTACTGGAAAAATTCAAAGAAAGAGTGAAGGAGAATTTCTATCTAAGCAAAAGTTCCTCTCATTTTAAATGTTTTAATATTTAGCCTTTTGTAACAACAACAACAACAACAACAACAACAACAGCCTATTGTAAGGAATATAGCCGATTTTATATATGAGAAAACTGAGATCTATAGAAAGGAAAGGATTTTCTCAAAATAGCAGGGCTATTTAAAAAATCTAGGATGAGAAACTAGACTCCAGTCCAGTACTTTCCAACACTAAAATTCTCTGATTTGGTATCAGTCAGCATTCTGGCAGGAAACACAAGGCATACTTAAATAGGGCTATCAGAGGAAGTTTAATGAAGGGATTGTTTGCAAAAATATGAGCAGAGATTCTAGACCCCACAGTGCTGGTGAAATACCCAAAGCTAGTAGGAATGAAGTTATCATTTCTATATTCATCGTTACCAGAGAGGAAGAAAGCCATTGCTATACCAATAACTATCATAAAGGGTTTTGCAACAGGGATGCTGGCCCTTGGAAGAGGTAAGCAGACACTACAACCCAACCTTCATCCAGGAGGGATCCCAAAAAATAAATACCATAACCTCTCTCTTCTTCCTCTATGATCTGTTGGTTCTTCCCATTAGGCACAGGGCAAGGAGTTGAGATAATATCCATAGCGGTCAGTCTCCCAGCCCTAGAACATAATGTAGAAGGATAGAGAGTGGTTTGGAGGCCAACTGAAGATGTTTTGCAGCTTCTATATATCTTGGAAGCCAGGGGTTGGAGATCTACAGGACCAGTGACAATTCTCAGAGTCAGTCATACTGCTCTTCTTGGAAGATTTGTTCCCAGTTCCATGATAGGCTGACAACTGGCTTATAAATGTATGTTGATATCTAGCAGATAATTTTTGGATTAAGGAATTTAACTAGCTTTTTTTATGAATGGCTTAGTATCAAGAGATCACAGCTATTATACTCTAAGTGTTTTTCTTTAAAATACAAATGCTGTCAAATCTGTGACTATATCTCTATGTCTCCTTATAATATAACCGAGTAATTCACTGTCTCTTTCTATGCCCCAATTATGTTTTTATAAAGTAATCATTTTCTCTATTTATTCAAAGGACATTATGGTGACCAAAAGATTATTTACTAGATAATAATCAGAAACTAATGCAAAAGATAAAATATTAAACACTTGATTTTACATGCGTTAGTATTTATACATATTTTTTACTTCAATTTGTTTCATAATATCTTCCCAGTAAATCTGAGAACCCCATTCAATCAAAATAATTTATTCACTAAATGAAAGATTCATTCTAGTGGCTTTTGTTGTTGATTTGAGCAAACACAGGAGAGTGAATGTGACAAAATAATTGTGGGGCTAGACAATTCCTAACCCATCAGTATACTGCCTTGTATAGTTGCAAAACATAATTTCCTAACTTTTACTTCAGATTTTTGGTATCAAATACAGCATAACATTTTAGTGTGTTTTGCTTTGCCTGGTAGCATATTGATCATGAAAAGTTTTAGAAGTTTCTCTTGGAGGAGAAGCTTCAGCCCTTGGCTGTAGGAGGATTTGTTTTCAAAAAGACAAGACACAAAGTATCAAAACAATCAGCAAAAACTAGTTGGGTATTGGTTTCTAAATCAAGGAACCAACAAAGACTCAGAGTGAGAAAATGACTCAAAAATAAATTTTAAAAAATCAGAAAGCAAGTAAATTGTTGAGAAAAAAAAACAAGAGGAAAATCAATTGGAAAACTGTTTAAATTAAATCAAATATAGAAATACCATATGATCTAATTACTTCAGTACTGGATATTTACTCAAAGAAAAAAAAAACACTAATTCAAAAAGATACATCCATCCCTATGTTGATTGCAGCATTATTTACAATAGCTAAGATATGGAAGCTATCTAAGAGTCCATTGATAGATGACTCTCTCTCTCTCTCTCTCTCTCTCTCTATATATATATATACATATATATATATATATATATATATATGCAGACATAAAAAAGGATGAGATTATGTCATTTGCAACAACGTGGTTGGACCTAGAGGGTATTATGCTGAGTGAAATAAACTAGATAGCGAAAGACAAATACTATATGTTTTCACTTGTGTGGAATCTATAACAAATACTAATTAAAGGGGAAATATGCACCTCAATGTTTATAGCAGCATTATCTAGAATAGCCAAATTATGGAAACAGCACAAATGTCCATCAGCTGAGGACTAGACAAAGAAGAGGTGGTGTGTGTGTGTGTGTCCGTATATAATTCAACTATTAAAATGAATGAAATCTTGCCATTTGCAACAACATGGATGGAGTTACAGACTGTTATGCTAAGTGAAATAAATCAGTCAGAGAAAGACAAATACCATATGATTTCACTCAATGTGGAATTTAAGAAACAGAACAATCATAGATATTGTAACAGCATTGTATGCTGAGAGACAGTAGCTATACTTGTGGCGAGCACAGTGTAATGTATAAACTTGTCAAATCACTGTACTCTACCCCTAAAACTAATGTGACACTGTGTGTCTGCTACATTCAAATAAAAAAATTAATAAAAATTAGCGATGGAAGAGAGAGGATAGATTTGGAACAAAGACTAAACCAGACACATTGGGAAACAATTTGTAGTACTGAATTAAGATAGAAAAGGGACAAAGTGATTCTACCAAAAAGATAATGGTGGCATGAAGCAAGATAAGGAGCAGAGAAGGTCACGAAAGTAGGTTAAGATGATAGTTTTACTTTAGACAAGTTGGCTTAAAGTGTCTGACACAAGCCATTCCTGAAACAAGCTTTGTTGTTAACTGGTATATCTTTTTTTCCTGGTTACTTATATGATGAAATCTTTACCTCATACATGGTTTCTCTACTGTTTTCTTACTGTTAATTTGCCCAAAGGGATAGAATGAAAACTACTTCAGTTACACAGAAATTTAGATAAACAAAATCCTTCTCTATTTTTTCTTTTACTAATAATTTTATGATTGGTCACTCATGCGGTTTCTGATAGGAGTCATAAATACCTGTTTTATTAGCATTGAGCTAAGAAGTAATATTTGGGCTAAATATGAATCCAGCCACTGCCAGTTTCTGCTGGTTTCTTTTAAAAACTGAAATGGGAGCCTAACATTTTAAGCAGACTCAATTTTACACTCCACCAGTTCTGTAAAATACAGAGCATTGCTACCTTATCTACTTAGATTGTAGGTTAAAGTTTAACTTTCGTACTTTCAAATTGCCTTCTTGCCAGAGGATATAGAGCAGCAAGTCCAATAGGCAGAAGTTCTTTATAGAAACATTGGCGCATCTTTGCTCCTAAGCTTCTGGGAGTGGAGGCGGGGGGGGCCGGGGGGAAGAAGAAGAACAAGACTTTGAGACTTGGGGTAGAAAAACAATTTCATGGTACATTGTAGTGTTCTCTGAATCTTCCTGAAGGTAGGCATATTCTTCAGTGAGTGTTCCTGGAGGTAATAAAATTGCATTTAATTTATCTCAGTGACAGGGCAAAATTAATGACTACTTTAGGTGAGCAAATGTTAGAAGGGTCAATAGCAAAATCATCATCCTAATAGCAGAAAGCATGCAGGTAGATTCCAAGGATGAACCCTATGCTATGCAAAGCCTTTACATGCATTATTCCATTTACTCTATAGTTATTATTCATTTGGTAAGAGATAGAATTACTTTTCTCTGTTGGCATTTACTCCCTTAGTGATATCATTGAGTTTCAGAGTCTTATGTATGATTTGTATGACAATGACTCTGCCATTTATATCTTTAGCCCAGACCATGGTTCTCAGCTCCAGACCCATACATCCATCCGGTCAGCTGACAACTCCACTTAGACATCCAATTAGTGACTCTTCCAGTAGAATTAAGGTCTATGCGAGCAAAGATTTTGTTGTTGTTGTTGTTGTTGATTCTAGTGTCCACAGTGCCTTCAACAGTGCCTGGCTTGTAACAGGCACTCAATAAATAATTGAATGAACGAATGAATGATGAATTGTTCTAGTATCCAATGCTAGGCATTGGTGGTAACAAGATAACTGAGATAGCTCTCTTGTCTCCAGATGTTCACATCACAGAAGAAATGACAGATATTCAGTCAGGTGAATGATAATATAAAGCAATCAGAGCAGAAAATAGACAACTATGCATGCTGGATGGAAGTCTGAGGAGACTTGTCCTCTACAAAGCCCTGTCCACATTGAGATAAGCCTTAAAGAGAATAAAAGTAGAAGGAAATGGTGCAAACAAAAGGATTAAAGTTGACAATGCAGGCTTTGTTCAGAGAATAGCAAACTGTCCAAGATATGATGTCATACAGTGTATGGGCGGAACTGATAGGCGGTAAAACTAGATTATTGTTTCAAATTCCATTCCAAAAAATGGTCCTTATTCCTTTGTCCACACCAAAGTAGAAGAGTATAAAAGGTCTATTTTAAATGCTTTGTATTCCATTGAATATATACTATATATTCAATGGAATACTATGCAGCCATCAAGAGAAACGAAATCTTGCCATTTGCAACAACGTGGATGGAACTAGAGGGTATTATGCTAAGCGAAATAAGTCAGTCAGAGAAAGACAATTATCACATGATCGCTCTGATATGAAGAATTTGAGAGGCAGGGCAGGGGGTTATGGGGGGGTGGGGAAGAGAAATGAAA